>CM040400.1:19089685-19542185 GCA_022702515.1 Ilyophis sp. 1 JC-2022 | reverse complement strand
AACCCGGGGGACTTGCCACGGGACAGGAATGGCAGCCCACATTATGCGCAGTGTGGCATGATCGAGCTCAAAACAAAACAGGTGGGAAGGAGGAGGAACCGGATGGGACAGGTAGAGGTAGAAGTGGAGGATGCAGGGTCTAGGCCATCACTTCACTCAATCTGGGTAACTAGAGCAGCAGGTAACGTGCGGTTTAGAGGTAGAGCGGCTAACTAACAACGAGAAGGCTTATGGTTCGATCCCTGGCATGGCCAGAATGGTGTATTCCAGTAGTGGGCTAGCAGAATATTGAGTTTGTTTCCATGTGTAAACCAAATATTATTCAATGAGTATCTTGAATAATATCATGGTATCTTCCGTAATAAAGCATTTTATATAGCTATCTATTCTTTCTTTTTTGTTTTGAAGGGTATACTGTATATTTACTTGTAGCATTTTTACATAGCATTAGCATTTTGTTTATTTGAAATTTGAAATATAAATATAATGGAAATATAATATATGCATTTTGAGGAGCAAAAAAAACCTTAATGAGGAGTATTATATTTTTTGGAGCAAAAAGTTTATTTTGTGGAGCATTGATTAGAAACAACATCCTTAATGCTGAGTATTATAGTTCAAGTGAATCAACCTTTTTTTTCAAAAATGGTAATAAGAATACTCTGAGGTTCTTTTATAAATGTTTTTTTACAGAAAACTACTACTTTTTTAGAGCGGGTAAACAAATTGTTTCCACAGAGAGCGATTCCACATGTCGTCTCATTACTGTCAAGTTTGATTACTTACGGAAATGTGGTTTCTGCTCATACCAAGGCTGGACATTCTGCGGTTGTGCTACCAGAGCCCTCCAGCACTCACCAGACCCAGCCAAACTGAAGACGTCCTTATTTGTTCCTGCTGCCAATGTCAGTATCAGCAGTTGGTGCTAAATGAGGCTTTTCAAGTAAATTTACTTTAATTCTTTTCCCGCCGGATCTGGGCTGATGGGTCTGTTGTCTACTTGGGACGCAGGTGATCGATTTTCATCCAGCACAAACATCAGAATCGCTGTCATTGTGGGACTCCTCGCAGATGGTCCGGTCTTACAGGGAGCAATTTTGATAATCTGAGGTCACAGAAAAACAAGGAGGACTTCCTGTGTCTACGGAGCTCGGCGCACCTGCTCCAGGAAGAAGGACGGTAAACAGAGACGGGTCCATCGATGGCAGGCTGAGGACACCATCGCTTGCGAGCGTGAGGACGTTTTTTTTCCATGGATCAATGCTATCCTGAGGTGAACACCCCCTTGGAGGCATCGACCGCATTGTGTCACCCCACAAGCTATCAAGTGATGTGGATGATCTAGTTGCTCATCGAGGCAGTGATGGATGCTGATGTCATCACTGGACTAAAGGTGCTGGGGGGCGAGGGGGTGCCCGTCCTCTCAGCAGAGACAGTGAAATAAAATTGTTGTATCACCTTTGACCTCAACTGTGTTAAATGGCCACATACCAACATTTTGGCTTCCTCTACCCATGTGAATTATGATATATATATCCCAAATACAGCAATTGTATTTAACTTTATTAGTTTTGGAGGAATTAGTCAGCTCTGATGATTCAGAAATAAATTGGTACCATTTATAAACTGAAAACTAGAATTTTAAGTTAGTACTTATGGAATGGACTTAAAGTTTTAATTGAACCACCAATGGGCAGATATCTAGCTATAGTCAATGATAGGCTACTACAATATCCATGTTGCTCACCAATGAAAAAATGACGAGGATCTGGTACATTAGCACTTTTTTCTATCTGCAAATGTGTAATCTTATTATAAATTACTAATTGTTTGTCACCTGTTATCACGCCATTCTCTTTTGATTACAGGTGTTTGGTTGTTATTCTCCTTTTTAAAAAAGATCTGTTTTTTTCTGTCTGTCTCTGCTTTCAAATGCAATTAATGTTTTCACAAACATAAAACAACAGAAACAACCATAGCGACATCCCATTCCTTTAAGTCTACAAAGTGTTTTTTTTCTCATAAAAGGCATTCTCCATTTCTTCACTCACTGTTGGAGAATAAAAGCTATTTTCCACGTACAAATTGGCTGCTGGAGATAAATCTCGAGAATACGGCATGCCTTTGTGAGACAAATGTTATGAAAAGACAATCCGTTCCACAGTCAGATCTGCTTCGGCTGCTGCACTCCTGTGGGATTGCAAATTTTGCCAACCTTTCCTCATTGTAATTCACCACTTATTGTGCAATTCTCAGGGGGCTCCTCAGGCCGATAATCATCAACCATTTAGAAATAAACAAAATGCTTCACTGGGGAACTCTTTCTATGAGCTCTCTTTTCTTTCACAGCGAGTTTACTTTGTCTTTGGACAAATCTCCAGCCCGCGCTGATGAACCACCTCAGCACTCTTAAGCAAAATAGAGTCATGTGAGCAATACACTTCAAAAAACCTTAGTTTAAAAAAAAAATCTTAACAATTTCTGTCATTTTATTTGACCTATGGAAGGTCAAACATTTCATCTGAACTCCAAAGAACATTGTTGTTTTACAGGCCTCTTGGACTTTATTGTTACAAGAAAAAACACGCATCCACGTATGCAAACACACACACACACACACACATATATATACCGATCAGCCACAACATTAAAACCACTGACAGGTGAAGTGAATAACATTGATTATCTCATTGTTATTTTGGTTCTGTACTCTAGCACATTGAGTTTGAAAGGATACAATGACAATGAGGTTGAAGTGCAGACTGTGGGACTAGATTTAGCTGTAAATTATGCTGGAACAGTATGGAATACATGGTTGGTAAAATGGCTATAAGTCATCAAGGGTCTGAGGTATCAAACGAACCTCAAACCATCACTCTGCCACCAGATATGCAGTAGATATTGGATGGATCACTTTAAGAGTTGTTTCTCCTGACAAATTTTTCTATTGAACTCTATGGAAAAATAAGTCAGGAGAAGAAACCCTTCAAGTTATCCATCCATATCTATTTAATAATTTTTTTTCCCTTCTTGTTTAGTTCCTTTCCTTTTTCTCTCTCATTGTATGTGAAGCACATTGAGTTGCAATTGTTGTATGCAATGTGCTATATAAACACAATTTGATTGATTGATTGATTGATTTATCTTTGTGAATGAGCTGTTTTTGACAGGGTTGGGGTCTTTTGAAGAAGAGTACATATTCATTCTATTTCAGTTGCATATATATTTTGGGGTTTGTGTACGGGAGACGGAAAAGCTTTCTAAAGCTGCCTGTCTCAGAGTCACTTTTATCCAGATTCAAGAACCAATGTTGAAAAGGGATAATATTTCGAAAGCAGGTTTTCAAGTGATGATTCACAAGCCAGTCTCTGATACCGGCGAGTGGGAGGAATCGAGCTGCGAGTGTTTCGCTAATACATTCTGACACATACTATTGATTTACTTTGTTTTTATTTATTTTTCTCCAGTGGAAGGGGCATACTCTTTTGCAGTTAGACTAACATTGCATCATTTCTGATTTTGCTAAACATGATATATGTTAATATAGTACGTAAGCATTATTCTAATGCAATTACTTTTATGTGGAAATGCTATAGAATGAATGTTAATACAAGAATGATATCTTAAGGCTGCTTAACATTCCCAAATGGGTTACTCTACCTCTAAATTAACTACATATTCCACAATTAACTGAGGTAACTCAGTTTCCCAGAGTGCACAGGGGGATTCCTCAGAGGGCCCATCTGCAGTATCAAGCAGGCCTCTCCCTACTATAATTTTGCTGTGCATTATGCTCACACATTATGGTGACATTGAAACCTCGCTGCCTTTTCACCCAAACATTATATTTTATACATTATATAACATTGCATTGAAACTAAACAATTAAATCAACCACTGCCAGCAGGAACAAACGACAGCACTCTTTTCTCACAGGAAGGGAAATTGGATCCCTTGTGGAAATATACAGCAATATATTCAACAAAATATATTATCAAGGCATTGCAACACTGCACAATAGAAAGGCGAGTATAAAAACTGTTGCCAGTTTATATATTTTTGTTTCATAGATACATCACTGTGAATTATATTACCAGGAGAGGCGACTTGTCAGAAAGTCTGTGGTCAGCTGCACGTTGGGTTTGCCGCCAATGCTCATTCCTGTGCACCAAGGCCCTGCCAGTGCCGTCTGAATGCATTCCTGATTTTCTCTTCCACAGATTCTAATATATTTGCTACTGGTTCATGTGTTTCCCATAGAAAGATGCAGTAAAGCTGAAATGCAATCAAAACTCTGACCCAGGTGTGAATCAGAAACTCTAGATCGTTGTTCTTTGTACTGCCGTTTTTTGCAATAGAAGTAAACCATCGGGTTGACACACAATTGTCTGTGTTATTAGATTGCGCTGGTAGAACCTTCCAGGATCTCGATTCAGTCAAAAACAAGCGCATTTTTGGTTGAACTTTTGTCTGAAAATTGTCTTTGATTGGAATTAGGATCAGCACTACCTTGAGCACCAGATTAGCACGGGAAACTGTGATATGGGCGAGTCTCAATGTGAGTATCATAACAATGAGTCAACAGTGCTAAAGTCTGTTTGCTCCCCAGACTTATTTACCCTCCAGTGTTTTGATCCATAATTCCATCAGCCATCTCACTCAAGATGAATGTCCTACCATGGGTATTCTTTGTTTTACACTTCTGGAAAAAAAACAATCATTTTTAAAAATTGGCTGTTCAAAGAACTCAGACTGCTCAATAATCTCACAGCATTTCCACACTACCCTTTGTTTTCCTGCTGGCCGGGCTCACCCCCACTGCACCTCTTGTATCTCATTTTACAGCATTCCAAAGAGAAGCAAAAAAGGATTATGTTTAAATGACCACAGGCCGTTCGCTCTGAAAACATCTCCAGCCTCTGTGGCCTTGGAAAGTTTATGACTCAGCACAGAGAGAAAGTCGGCAAGATATTCCAAAGCCTCAATTCCAGGCCCACTCCGCTCTCCAACCTGACCTTGGTGCAAAGATTCGTCTATGGAAAGTGTATATCAAAAGGCGCTCACTGTTTCACGTGCATATTCAAGTCAGATGTGTTTCTGCCACAGTGCAGAAACCCACAAAGAGGCATGTTAAGGTTTGATGTAATAATTATCTTTATTGTTGAGATGGCGAACGTGCATGCAGCTCCTGTACTGTTTTTGAGAGGCTCAGACCCCCTACAAACATGTCAAACATGGTTCACCACTCAGCTTGAATGGTTTTTTGTGTTGGCACGAAAAGAAGCATTTCCCCTAACTGAGATTCAATTTTGCCACAGCTGTTTTCATTCATTGCACTCTCAGCCAATGGAATCTTCTTGAAGCTTTTTACAATAACATCTCACCAGATTTGGACATTTTGAAATCTAAGAACCTTTATGGAGTCCTTGCTTGGAACTGTATAATATTTTGTAGCTTTAGTGTTTGATATTTAACAGCTTAATTTTTGCTTGTTATGCAGCCTATTTTATTCTTCCACGTCCATCAAACCAAATGTGTTTCTGCCATGGGGTTCTCATGGGGAAGGGAAAAAAAGAGGGAAAGATGGCAACGTGCGTTCGATTGTGGTTCAAGTATGAAGCATGAGTCAGGTATGCGGTTATCATTGTGGGCCTGCAGTATAAACAAGGAAGAATTTCACTGGGATGCTGGGACCTGGAAAAGCATTTGGAATTTCGGAATAACCGTCTGAGGTGGAGGGCAATCACTTGGATCAGCGCGGAATGCCATTAAATGTCTCCGCATGTGAAATGGGATTGCATCTCTGCCATGTGATCTTTTTTTTTTGTTTGGGGGTGGGGGGGGAGGCAGTGGTATTATCAAAATCAACTTGGTATGCACTGTAACATTGTGATCGGGGAGGCTTGGTTTTCTTTCATGGTTAATAAAAATGCCGTGTGTGTGCGCCGCTGAAATTGCTTCCATATGTTTGTGGCCATGCTTTCCTTCCAAGCTTTATGAATGAACAAGCATCAAACGGAGTGTGTGGTGTGTAGCCAATGACAAGCTGATGTCTGGGATTATAGCCTGCATCGCAAACAGTACATTGTGACATCCCTAAAGTGGTTTACGTTCATGGCCAGGGTGTTCTTATACTGCGAAGACTACGTTATATATGACATCTTTTAAAACTTAACATTTTATACCTTATTTGGATTTCTCTTCATTTTTCTGTTTTCAAGAGTTTGTTTCCCTTCATGCTACCTGTGCCAAAGTTTCTAAGAAAAAAATATGTGAGAATATCTTGAATTATATTTTTAAATACTTTACACTTCTGGAAAAAAAACCCTTATTTTTTTAAATTGGCTGTTCAGAGAACTTTTGTGTTTTTTACATTTGTCAGACTGCTCAATAGTCTCACAGCATTTCCACACTAGTGCCCATAATCCTGTTATGTATCAGTCCTTTTAATAAAACAATGAACCACTTCAAATACATTATTCACTAATAGGTTTTCACCACTAATCACATTTTTTTTAACATACCATAATTGTAATTATGACTTACACAGTCCCAAGACATTTAAACAGATGGGTCTGAACATGTACTATTTGTTGGGGTTCTCTGTGCCAGAGACACGGAGGAAATATTGGAGGTCCAGGTGCGACAGATAGGGAATCTTAAAGTGTTCCTATAAACACCACTGAAACGGACAATAATCCGTAGTGGAAAAGGGGAAAATAAGGGGAACACAAATAACCTCGCGAAAGTAACGAGGAACTCGATATCCGAGCAAAACAAAGAAATAAGCAGTAACGCTTATCTAACGAGGAACTCGATATCTGAGCAAAACAAAAAAATAAGCAGTAACGCTTATCTAACGAGGAACTCGATATCCGAGCAAAACAAAGAAATAAGCAGTAATGCTTATCTAGCTCCCGTTTGTGGAGCGAACAACAGATAGAAAAGGAAAACTCAAAAGAATCCCTAAGGCTTAGGGTAAAAGCACTTGTAGGTATGAGTGGAAAAACAAAAAAACAAAAAACCTCTGCTCTGAAATAAGAGCGAAAAGATAACTTTGCTTTCTTTCTAAATTGTACTGCTAACAAGTCCCGCGTTGAGAAGCAAAGCGGTCAATAGCAGCACAATGTCCTATACCTTTTTTACCGGCTCGAATGTTACGTGAAATAACATGGAAGCAACGAGAACAGGAGGAAGCGTGGTATAAATAGTGAGAGGAAATGCAGTACAGGTGAACTCACTAATCACAGAGGCGAACGCAAAACCCGTAGCGGAACACAGAAAAATCCGATAGATATACAGGTAGATGAGAAAAGGAATGCAAAACGCGGCGATAAGGAAAGAAAGGCATGATCCATGACACTATTAGCCTTAGTAGCTAAATAGTTATTTTTTTTGTTACAGTAATCAAAATCCGTATGTACGTTGTATAATAAGACAAATGTGCAGCTTGTAGGAAGAATGTTCTGGACATTCATTAGTTGAATTCACAAACAATTAGATTATACCATCACTCTCTCTTGGGTTTGAGTGGGTTAAAGCAGTCTTGGTTTGTGTGCTCTTGGCCATTGCATCATGAATTAAATGATCCTGGGATGGTACGCTTATTGCCAGATTATGCATTTCTGTTGTTCAGACTGTATAAAATATGTGTTTATTAAGGTTATATACATGTAATAATAATACTTATTATATATGATTATTTAGTATTATAATTATTATTAATGTTATTCTTTTTTACGATTGCAGATGTTTCAAGATCTCTTTACATTTTGAAATGTGATCACAGTGTGGTCTGTATAAAACATACACTGCCGTGACAGCTGCTTCACAGCTTTGCCTTGTACATGTCGCCGCAAGCCCACGGGAGAGACGCTCGTGTTTTGCATGCAGAAGGAGTATTGGAATCCATCATGAAAGACAGCGGCTGTAATTCCCACTCTCCCCAAATGCATCTCACTTTGCGAAGGTACCGTCCTCCCGGGGGTGGCTTTTTCGGCACTGGGGTAGAATACACCTCCATTTGAAAACGCCTCTCCAAAGCACATAATTAAATGTCTATTCGCTCGCTCCTCTCATCGACCTCACTGGACCCCATCTACTCATCCTCTTTAGCAGTCACAGCTGGATGACTGGTAGAGAGAGAAAGAGAGAAAGAGAGAGAGAGGGGGTGGGGGGATAGACAGAGAAGTACGTATGTATATTCGGGAGGGGGTATGTAGGGCGTGTGGGATGTGTCTGGATCGAACTGAAGTCCTCAGACATGTTCTCCACCAGGAGGCTTTAACAGCAATTAACCCTATAACTGGGAGTGGGAGGGGAGCCACAAAGGCAAGGCTGAGGAAGTCGAGGGGTGAGAGGGGGGAGGGGATGGGGATGTGTCGGCAGGGAAGGGGGGGGGGGGGGTTGTCTTGTGACTCTCGTCCGCAGGCTCTTCTCTCAAGTGGGGTCTTGACCTCCCAACCTGGAAATTGAATTGATTTCAGGCCCCTGCTACAAATCTTCAATCAGCTGTGGGGGTGGTTGGTGGTTGGTGGTTGGGGGGGGGGTGTCTTCTGGGTCTTTGAACCAGAGACGAAGTGTGACATTGGAGGAGCAGATATTGATCCTTTGAAGAAAAATAATCTCTTGCTCACCCATCTCACATCCTCCAGGGTGGGAAGGCCGCTGGACGCTACTTAGTGCCCCTAAGCTAGACTGCTGTAAAACATAGCATGTTGCAGAAATGTGTCTAGAATGTTGGTGGTGGTCAAAACTAAAGTCAGTGTTTTAGGCGCCATAATTGTATAGCAGTCTCTGGGATGTTACTACTAGGGCTGTGACTCTCTGTGTTTGGGGCTGGAGGGGGTAGGGCTGTGACTCTCTGTGTTTGGGGCTGGAGGGGGTAGGGCTGTGAATCTCTGTGTTTGGGGCTGGAGGGGGTAGGGCTGTGACTCTCTGTGTTTGGAGCTGGAGGGGGTAGGGCTGTGACTCTCTGTGTTTGGGGCTGGAGGGGGTAGGGCTGTGACTCTCTGTGTTTGGGGCTGGAGGGGGTAGGGCTGTGACTCTCTGTGTTTCGGGCTGGAGGGGGTGCCCTATGCAGTAACCTAGCTGGTAAACCAAGGAGCAGAGGCTCATGGATGTTTCGCATTTGACATATGTTGGACGCTCTTGGCCACCATGTCTGAATCATGTTAACGTTAACAACAAAGCCATGATCAAATCATCGGTCTATCCAGTCGCACTCCAGATATACATCCCAATGAATGCTCATATTTACTTGTTCATATTTAAGTAGTACTTAATAATTTGTATTGCATTTTGACAGCAGTAATACATGCACAAGTCAGAGAACAGGGAATTGATATGTTCCCTGCCTTTTTCCTTTATTTCTTTAACAAGTAAGTGAACTTGGACATCATTTCCTGCCATGTATTTAAGAACAAAACGTAGTTGGGGGATTTTTACACAAACTGAAGCAAGTTTTGTAAAATAATGGGCCCTGCATTTATTTTATTTCTTTATTTTTTTTGACTCAACAAGATTACTAGAAGTGAGATACTTTGAACTAAAAAAATATTCATATCATTGTTATAACTTGGGACCGTTTAATGGACAAAGCCATAACATAGAGGCAAGGACAAACTTATATGTACAAACTGTCTAAGTGGAGACACTTATGTACTGTGTGGTTTCAGGTCAATGTTTATTCTGGTGGTCGTACTGCAGGGCTAAAAGAAAAAGGTTGAACCACACTGGCCCTTACTGGATAAGATTGGATGCCCCTGATCTACAGCATTGTGTAACATGGGAGATCATAGTTTTTTAAACGTATGCTCAAGTAGATAATACCTTCTCAAATCAAATTGGTGATATGTTATGGAATGGATCTTCTTTTAGAATTCTTACAGTAGCCATGTGAACACTGTCATGCCTGAAAAGTTAAGAGACAGTTTCCTCATGTGGTCAGAAATGAAGCAAATGTTATTTTTCACTGTAACACCCGGCCCATATTTATCTAAATTAAATTACCTTTGGTTACTAATATGGGCGGGCCCTGAGTTATGACATAATCATTATCAGATTTATCTTAATATTAAAATATGTGACACAACACCTGAATTACTTTTGTACCAAAATATAAAGATTTATTTACAGAAAGAAAAAGAAATAGCAATCAGGATTTTTTGTCTCACAGACAACACTGACTTTTTAAATTAAATATCACAGTGTAACAACTTGCATTGGTAAGTAAACAAATTAAATGTATTGGCTTTTTCCCATGTAGAGCTTAAATGTAAACAATAATACAACTGAATGCAACATGAACTAAAATAAAATGTGGGCCCACACACTCACACACACACTCACACAACACAACAGTTCACTCCGTTGCAGGCCTGAGCTGGTGCTTGAGCGCGGTGAGGCCTAAAAACTGTTATGGCCACTTCACTTGGTCCAGAAGCAGAAATAAAATAAATAGCACGTGCTTATGGGGTTTACTCACAGTACCCAGTGATCAGGAGGATGGGCGATGACTGGAGATGCAGAACAGATGCCAAGAGGGAAATAGCATGTTGGAAACAACAGTTTGGAAACAGTAGGGCAGCCCACTGTGCGCTAGCAGCTGGATGAGTGAAGTTCATGTGCTCCACGAAACTCCTCTTCCAACTCCTTTTGTAGGAACAATATGTACAGACACACGATGTATTAACTTGTCGTCAAAGTCTCGAACGGTCTGATCATATGCTCCGCTCTACAATAACAATCTCTCCTCCACAGCTCTCTCTCTCGTCTCCCAGCGCCTGTCACAGACACGAACTTTTTGGGGACACAAGTCCCGCCCCTTCACCACTGAATCAGTATCAGATTAGCTAATACTTTGTGCTTAACAAATGAAATTGAAGAAAAAGAATGATAGACGTTTTATATCAAATCATGTTGGGTTGTCCAACTAAACAGCATGTGCTCACCCATGTACGTTTCAAATAAACTATGCTCAACAGTAAACTTGTGAAATGAACTTTTTATCTTGTAAATAGTGAAATTAACTTTTATCTTGTAAATAGTAGAAAACATATTTCAGGATTATGATACTTAAGTACCAATCTATTTATGATCTTAATCATTTCTCTTAAATGCATTTATTTATTTCTTGGCATTTCTAGCCTAAGTATATTTAACCAGGGCTACACCCTCCCCCTTCTGATCGTCAAGATGTCCTCATATGACACCAATCACTTGGATCTCTAACAGAGAAAGGTGCTTCATTTTCACTTTCTGCCAGATTTATTCTTTTTCACTGACTTCCTGACATCTTTATCTGATGAGTTCAGATTAAACTGAATGACCATCCCATGATGCATGATGGTAACAGGCTGATTAGATGGGTTGCCAGGCTTATCGTAAGTCAATTTAATGACCGGTTTCGGATCTCTGTGAGATTTTCTGATAACTGAACTTTTCTCTCTTGTTGGAGTTCTTTCAGAGACTGAGGTCTCTCCCCCTTCTAACTCTGATTCTTCCACAGAACCATCACTGGTCTGTTCCTCTTGGGCGGACACATCTTCCAGGTCTTCCGCATCCTCTGGTTCGATAAGGGATTGCTCTCCTGAGTCTTCAGAGTTCTCCTCTGGATCCTCTAAGACATCAGAGCAATCCTCCTCTTGGCTCTCATTATTTACAGGGTTGTGATATGGATGGGAAAGATGTCTCCGGACCTCATCCAAATCCAAAGCTTGACGATGGTGGTGTACCATTCTGAACTGGTCGTCCGACGAGGCAGTGTCACTTTCTATCGTTGGACTAACAGACCTCTTTGATCTGTGACCCCTATGCTGCGATCTTGTGACAGGCTTCCTCGTAACTGGTTCCGTATCCCCAGGAGGGTTGGATAGTCTGACCAGATATCCGATGGGCAGCAGATGGTCTCGATGGAGGGTCTTGACTACTCCAGGGCCATACTCCGGTTTCACCCTGTACACTGGCAGGTTTGGCAGTTTCTTCATCACTACATAAGGTGTTGACCTCCATCGGTCTTCCAGTTTATGTTTTCCTGTTAAGCCAACGTTCCGGATAAGGACTCTATCTCCTTCTTTCAAGGGCAGGTCTCTTACACGCTGGTCATAGTGTGATTTGTTTCTCAGGTGACTTTTCGTAGCGGCCTCGGATGCCAACTTGTAGGCATTATGCAACTCTTTCCGCATCCGGGTAACGTACTGCTGGTATGCTGGCTCACTTTCTCCATCTGGTGACGTGCCGAAACAGATGTCTATTGGTAGTCTGGCTTCTCTTCCGAATAGCAAACAATATGGGGAGTATCCAGTAGCATCATTCTTGGTACAATTGTACGCATGAACTAGGTGACTGATGTGCTGGCTCCACGATTGCTTCTTCACGGTGTCCAGGGTACCGAGCATCGCCAGGAGAGTGCGATTGAATCGTTCAGGTTGCGGATCTCCCTGTGGATGGTAAGGGGATGTCCGTGACTTTCTGATCCCGAGCATAGACAGAAGCTCTTTGATCAGTTTACTCTCAAAATCTCTGCCCTGGTATCCGGGCAGGTAAGCCATAATGCACAAAATATTTCTCCCACAACACTTTTGCGACAGTGAGGGCCTTTTGATCTTTGGTGGGAAAGGCTTGGGCATAACGGGTGTAGTGATCGGTCACTACTAAGACATTTGCCATGCCTTTGGAGTCGGGCTCTATCTGTAGAAAGTCTATGCAGACTAAGTCCATGGGGCCTCTGCTTGTGATCTGGTTCAGAGGTGAGGCTCGGTGAGGGAGAGTCTTCCTAGAGATGCATCTCCCGCAGGTTCAGATGTACTGCTCCACTTCAGCTGTCATTCGTGGCCAGTAGAACCTGTCTCTGATCAGTTCGCTGGTTCGTTCCACTCCCAGGTGGCCACAATCATCGTGCAGTGATCTCAGGACCACGGTCCGGTATCTCTCAGGCAAGACCAGCTGTCTAATCTGCTTTCCAGATAGCTTCTTTGTTACTCTGAGCAGTATCCCATCCTCGGACTCAAGCTTGCTGCTCTCACGGATGAGCAATGCCATGTCAGGTGGGTCGCTTTTGGTACGAGTTGGCACCCTGTGAGCCTCGATTGCTTTCTTCACAGGTCCAATCATTGGGTCTGAGTCTTGTGCTGCTTTTATTTCTTTTGGGGTCAGCTGTTCGATGCTGCCCACACTTAGGTTCACTGGATTTGCATATGCTTCAGGCACAGCTGCTGCTGGGGCTCCTAGTTGATCCACCAGTCTGACAGGAGCATCCAGGGCTCCACTGACTCCAGCTCTCTGACAGACGGCTTTGATTCCAGATGGTATTAACCTTGTCCAGTCTTGGGTGTCTGCCTTGGTGTACTGTCGGGACAGCAGGTCAGCATCGATGTTTTGACGCCCAGGACGGTACTCGATATTGAAGTTGTATGTGGCTAGAGCAGCAAGCCAACGCTGTCCTACAGCACTGAGCTTGGCGGATGTCAGCACATATGTTAACGGATTATTGTCAGTTCTAACTGTAAACTTAGCACCATAAAGGTAGTCATGAAATTTATCTACCACTGACCACTTAAGTGCAAGGAACTCTAACTGATGGACAGGGTAACGCTGCTCTGACTCACTGAGTTTACGACTGGCAAAGGCCACTGGTCTAAGACCCTGTGGGTACTCTTGGTTAAGAACGGCACCCAGACCACTCATGCTAGCATCTACATGTAAGATGTAGGGTTTGGTTGGGTCCGCAAACGCCAACACAGGGGCATGAATCAAGCACTCAATGATCTGGTTGAAAGCGTCTTGACAGGCCTGGTTCCACCGCTCACCGAACGGTTCTGACTCTTTGAGGTATATTTTGGTTGTGTCTCTCTGTTTCTCAGCCTTTTTTCCATGCTGAGTTGGCGGATAGCCTTTCGTAAGCTCTGTAAGGGGACGTACGATGACCGAGTAGTTGGCGATAAATCTGCGATAATAACTGCAAAATCCGAGGAAGGACTTGAGTGATTTCAGGTCAGTTGGCTCCTTCCAGTCTTTCACCACTTCCACTTTTTCAGGATCAGTAGAAATGCCTTTCTCTGAAACGATATGACCCACATACTTCACTTCAGGCTGACAGAACTGGCACTTGTCAATGGAGATTTTCAGGCCAACCTCCTCTAGCCTATCCAGGACTTTCAGAAGACGCTGCTCATGCTCCTCGAGTGTTTTGCCAAACACGATTATGTCATCCAAATACACGAGGACTTCGAGGAGGTGCATGTCACCAACGGCTTTTTCCATCAGCCGTTGAAATGTAGCAGGCGCTCCAGTTATGCCCTGTGGCATGCGCTCAAATTGGTAGAAACCCAAGGGACAAATAAAAGCTGTTTTTTCTTTATCCTCTTCGGCCATGGCTATCTGGTAGTAGCCACTCCTCAGATCTAGTACAGAGAACCACTTGCTGCCGGTTAGAGAGTCCAAGGCATCATCAATGCGGGGCATAGTGTACTGATCTGGTATGGTGCGTCTGTTGAGGGTTCGATAGTCAATACACATTCTGACGCCTCCACTCTTTTTGCGGACAACCACAATCGGTGAGGCGTAAGGACTACGGGACTCTTTCAGTATCCCAGTGTCCAGTAGCTGTTGAATGTGACGCCGAACATCCTCGATGTCTGCTGGGGCCAATCTGCGTGATCGTTCCCGGAAGGGTCTGGAGTCATTCAGGCGTATGTTGTGCTCCACTCCCTTAGCCAGACCAACATCCCACTCATCCAGGGAGAAAACATTCCGTCTCTCGGATAACTTCTGGCGAAGTCGGTTTTTCCAATCCTCGGGGATAGGAGAGTCACCAAAATCAAAAAGGGCTGGGTCGACCACATCAGCGAGGAGATCAGATGGCTGGACTGGAGTAACTGTATCCACAGCATACATCTCTGCGATTACTGTTCCCTCAGGAATAGCAGTCTTCTTCTTAGACTCATTATGAATGAGGACTGTCAAACTGTTGGGGTCTATGTCAGCGTTCTGGAGCACACCGGGCTGTACTAGGACACCAGTTGGGAGTGTTCGTATGACGGGTGCATCGATCAGTACGATATCTTTTGACATAGGGTCTGGTCTGTCTACCTTACAGGTAGCATAGTGCTTCTCGCCTGGAGCTATGGAAAGCGAACCAGGTCCCTCCCATGTCACTTTTCCGACGGCATCCTCCTTTGTCTCTGATTGAGAGAGCTGAGACCGTGCTTGGACTGGGGCATATACTGGTTGTATCCTCATGGTGCGAACCACAGTTTCATCACCACTCTCTTGCAACAGCTCCCAGAGTCGGTGGAACAGGAATGCGTTAGTGCCAATGATCACTGGGGCTTCGTTGTAGTTCTTAGGCTCAGGACAGATCAAAGCTAGGACAACTACGGGCCCGTTCACACCTGTCAGGTTCTCTGGAAACTCCATCTCCACAATAACATAACCTTTGTAGGGATACTCGTTGTCTGACAAACCCCAGAGGCCTAACTGTGTGATAGGTTTGATCGGGACGTTCTGCAGGTTTTCGTTGTACCAGTGCTCGAAGATGATGGTCACATTAGAACCACTGTCCAAGAGCGCATTGCAGTCCAGGTCATTGACTTTGATAGGGTGGATCATTGACGGGCCCACGAGACCCTCAGGCAGACCGGTGCTTTCTTCTGAGATGTCTAGCTTAAAGGACTTAGCCACAGTCTGTTCTTCTTCTGAAGAGGTTTTTGGAGTCTCATTGGGTTCGTCCTTGGGTCCGCGCACCAAACGCACAAGCTTTTTAATTAATTTCTGTGGGTTTTCCGGTGCAGTGCACTTTGGTGCTATGTGACCATTTTCACCACATCGATAACAAAAATATTCTCTGGCTGAGCTAGCTCTTTGGCCTGAAGCTGGTCGATGGGACGGAGTTGTGGTCTCTCGCGTGTTATCTGATTTGGGTCTCACCGACATCACGTTTATTTTCTCTTCTAATGCTTTCACTTGCTGGCTAAGTGACTCCTGTTTTTGTTTTTTCTTGAACCCACTTTGTGAACAGTCAGATGGCTGTTGGCGCTGGTTGCCCATTTGCTCATCCATCCTGGCAGTCAGTTCTTTGATCTGAGCGCGAAGTTCACTCTGTTGGTCCATCTCAGGCTCCACTCCCTTCTCAGCTTGTACAGCGCGTACTCGCTGCTTACTGGTGAGTGCTCCAAGGTTTTGGCGATCAGACTGGCGTTCTTCCTCCTCGCGGATCTCTTGTAGCAGTCTCAGAAAGGTAGGGGGATCATCTTTGCGCTCCCTAACTTTCAACTGGAGTAGCAGGAGGTCAGAGGTTGACCCTCTAATTAGCTGCTCAACTCGGGCTCTGTCAGCTGACCTAGCTGGGAGACCTCCTCTCTGCACTACTTTGACTAGGGATCTCTCCAATCGTCTGAGAAAATCAGACAAACTCTCACTAGACTCTTGTTGGAGAGATCTAAATGAAAAATAGAGGTCTTCTCCTGATTTGGACGTACCAAAAATGCTCTCTATTGCCTGAAGGTACTCCACTGGGCTAGCATCAGGGTCAGTCGTACGCACAGCCTGTATGATCTCCAACGCAGGGCCTTTGAGACTCTCCAGAATTCTTCTGCGTTTTTCTTTCACGGAGCACTCTCCTTCATCTACCATGACTTTAGCTTGCTCCAACCATAGGTCTATAGTTTCTTCCCCAGTGGGGGTGGGACTGACCCCAGAGAAAGTTCTCAGACGCCTATATGAACTGCTGTCTGGTAGTTTACTATTTTTACCCCATACTTCTCCAACGGCACGTATAATAGACTCAGGGCTACTGTGTCTTGCTATAGTGGGTTGGCCTAGTTTTGGGATATCATCCATGGTTTTCCCCTCATCTTGTAGGAACTGAGCTAGCCTCACTTCAAAGTCATTTGGGGTATAGTACACTATCCTCAAAGCACTACCACCCTCCACCAGTGGGGGTAATTCTGGAGGCATATTTGAGGGGTCTACCTGCTCACGACACTCACACAACACCATCACTGATTGATGTTGCGAGTTAAACATTTTGCCCCTAACTCTAACCTTGCCCAAGGCTTTGACTGCTCCTACTGTTTCCTCTATCTCGGCTATGGTTGTTTCTTCAGGTACCCCATACACCAGAAGAGCATTCTCAACCTTCAATCCCTCTCCTCTACACCAGTTCACCAACTCAAGTTGGGAAGGGCTACTCGTTTGAACCTCCATATTTTATTTTTTTTTACGTGCAAGTATTATGTATAAACTGATATTAAGGTAGTTGTGTCACAGTTACTTTACGTGTAGTAGTAAACCAAATGTTTGTTAAGCTACAAGTATATCCCAGCGGTGCCTCCAATGTGTAACACCCGGCCCATATTTATCTAAATTAAATTACCTTTGGTTACTAATATGGGCGGGCCCTGAGTTATGACATAATCATTATCAGATTTATCTTAATATTAAAATATGTGACACAACACCTGAATTACTTTTGTACCAAAATATAAAGATTTATTTACAGAAAGAAAAAGAAATAGCAATCAGGATTTTTTGTCTCACAGACAACACTGACTTTTTAAATTAAATATCACAGTGTAACAACTTGCATTGGTAAGTAAACAAATTAAATGTATTGGCTTTTTCCCATGTAGAGCTTAAATGTAAACAATAATACAACTGAATGCAACATGAACTAAAATAAAATGTGGGCCCACACACTCACACACACACTCACACAACACAACAGTTCACTCCGTTGCAGGCCTGAGCTGGTGCTTGAGCGCGGTGAGGCCTAAAAACTGTTATGGCCACTTCACTTGGTCCAGAAGCAGAAATAAAATAAATAGCACGTGCTTATGGGGTTTACTCACAGTACCCAGTGATCAGGAGGATGGGCGATGACTGGAGATGCAGAACAGATGCCAAGAGGGAAATAGCATGTTGGAAACAGCAGTTTGGAAACAGTAGGGCAGCCCACTGTGCGCTAGCAGCTGGATGAGTGAAGTTCATGTGCTCCACGAAACTCCTCTTCCAACTCCTTTTGTAGGAACAATATGTACAGACACACGATGTATTAACTTGTCGTCAAAGTCTCGAACGGTCTGATCATATGCTCCGCTCTACAATAACAATCTCTCCTCCACAGCTCTCTCTCTCGTCTCCCAGCGCCTGTCACAGACACGAACTTTTTGGGGACACAAGTCCCGCCCCTTCACCACTGAATCAGTATCAGATTAGCTAATACTTTGTGCTTAACAAATGAAATTGAAGAAAAAGAATGATAGACGTTTTATATCAAATCATGTTGGGTTGTCCAACTAAACAGCATGTGCTCACCCATGTACGTTTCAAATAAACTATGCTCAACAGTAAACTTGTGAAATGAACTTTTTATCTTGTAAATAGTGAAATTAACTTTTATCTTGTAAATAGTAGAAAACATATTTCAGGATTATGATACTTAAGTACCAATCTATTTATGATCTTAATCATTTCTCTTAAATGCATTTATTTATTTCTTGGCATTTCTAGCCTAAGTATATTTAACCAGGGCTACATCACAATAGCGGGCAATCATGCTATTTGAAACAAGGCAGTTCGTATGGGTTATTTTGCATGTTGTTCTTCCAATGCCTCGCTATGTCATAGAACTACTGACAATTCGCTTTTCTTCAGGAGGCTTGAAATACAAATGCATCTGACATACTTTCACAATAGCCCAATGTGTATGAATTAAAACATAGGAGCGTTTGATTTGTGTTTCTGTTGATAGTATGGTGTTGTACAATATCTCAAAAGAGAAGTGTAGCACAAAAGATCTAGTAAGACACCGCTGAGTGATTTATTCTTTTGCCCCAAACCTCCAAAAAACCTTCCGTACACGTTGTCTGGCAGCTGCTGCGGGTCAGAGTATTTTTTCATTTTCTTTTTTGTGCCGCTGACACGACGGTTTGTTCTGCAAACGACTGTGCCTCAAGTCAACTGGAAAGGAAAAGGGGCTGGTGGCTGGGTGGGTGGGTGGGGTGGGGGGGGTGGTTGTCAGGGGGAGAGATGGACTCTACAAAACAAGCTGCCGCTCACAGGCATTGTGTCGCAGGGCAGTCCAGGCCATTTCATCCTGACCTGGGGTAGTATTCTCCGACTCAGCAGTTTCCGAGGAGCTGGCACTCTGTTTATTTTTTCAAGACTATGGAACTGAATAGACAGTAATAAGAGCCCTGGCCTGCTAGTCAGGAGCTATCTCCCAGCTTGTCAGAACTTGTTAATTAGATAATGCAGAAGAGCGCTGATGGCCTATTGAGCCTTCTCTTTCAGCTGGCACAGTTGGCCTTTGCTTTCCCTGCCAACATAACACCAGTCCAAAATGGAGGTGAGGTTTAATGAATGTGTGTTTGTAAGACCTTTTTTTTGCAACTTTGCTTCTTCTAATTACACCTTAGTCAGGAATGTTTCACATTCAGGGGAAGAAGATGCACCACTTAACAGGAAAAAAAACCCCCAATGTGAAACAGCTTTTGGAAACCAGATACAGTATGTGCTTAAAAGCGCCAAGAGATAATTATGAGCTGTTGAATGCTGAATGGAGCTGTGGAATGGAGCTATTTCACATAGTCTTAACATTTTCAATCGCACTCTAAAAAATACTGAATTCTTAATAGTAAAAATATATCTCTTTCAGTTGATTTCTTTCTTTTTAGTATAATCTTTAATAGACTGATTATCTCTTCAGTCACAATTGAACCCAACTGTTGCCCAAAAGCTGAGAGGCATGTCATCCGATTTTGCACTTTTTTGCATTTTGCATTTATATTATATAATTGTGCATATTTGCCTAGATGACCATGGCCAAGATGTGCACACCTGTGTAACAGTACCTGCTCCCCTCGAAGCCATAAACATGCTTGGTTCTGAATGGCTGTTATAGTACTCAAAACACACATGGTGTTTACTCATCTATGCTAAAACAAATATATCTCAACAAAAAATGTTACAAAATGCAAAAAAAAAAAATAAATAAATAAATATATGTATTATAGCCACAAATCATATATCCTTCATTGCTCACTACGTACACAAATGTAACATAACATTGGAGAAATAATTGGCACGATATACAGTATAACATATGTTCATTCAAGCAAACCTACAAATGGCAGTAGTAGTCATTGCTAAAGAGCCACCAACTTAGATGTAAAATTGCTAACTTCATGAAATAAGAAAAGATGTTCACTTCAAGGATTTGGAACTAGAACAATGGATAAGATTGTGCTGCGAGCTACAAACGGCATTCGGAATTCAGAAGCTGTGCATTAATGCACACAAATTATATGCAAAGTCATCCATTTTTAAATGTACCATTTGCAGAATACCTTTGCAGAGTCTTAATTTAAAGACAAAGCAGAGTCTTAATTTCAGGTGATAGTACATACTTGTGTTCAGACATGTATAGTATCTGAAATGAGAGCGTATTAATAAACTGATAGGTGGGCAAGCAACTGGGAAAACATTTGAGCTACAAAAATAGTCAAAATAAATACAATAATAACAAAAAAAACGTTTAAAGTTTAGGCATGCAAAACTAATAACACAACCATTGATTGGTGCAAAACAAATACCGTGACCAATCATTGGTCTTGTTATTGGTTTTGCGTGTGCTAAATGGTTTTGCACACGCTAAAGGTCTTAGTAAATCAGGCCCGTAGTGTGTAGTCTTTAGTATCTGTATTCTACTTGTTGAAATTAAGTAAAATAAAAATGTATTATTGTAACAACTAAGACCTGAAAGTCATTAAGGTGTAGTAAAAGGCCCCAGTGTTCATTATATGTATAGATACAGCAGATAGTTTATCAACCTAATAGCATATCTGTCATCATTCCAGGATAAGAAACATAGTTCTGGATTGCTCTAGTCACTGCTGCCCCATGCTAAAGCAAACATTATTATTTCTTATATAATCTTCTGGGTTTTGATGGTTGTCATCAATCAAATGGTAATTTCTCCTTTAATATTCCTCGTCAGTCAGTCCAAATATATCAATTTGTATGCAGTCATACAAAATAAAATAAAATAAGCTAAATTGGCTCAAATTGTTCTTGATTCTTTTAAACGAGGTGACCAGTGGACCCTCTGATAGAAAATATTAATTATGTTTTCTTTCATAAGAGTAATAGGTTATTCTACCATGTTTTGTATTGTAACATGTGTGCCTGTATGGCCAATAATTATTTGTGTGCTTGCTGGATGTGTACTTTGTGTGTCCAGAACACAAAAAATTATCCCGGGCCTGGTTTAAAATCAATGTTGTGTTCCATAGAGGACATAGAATGCTTCTCAAGTAAACCATGCTAATTAGAATACAGAAGTGTGCTTTTTGATAATATGTGAAGGCTATGCCATCTATGCCATAAACTAAAGGCAGGAAGCCGAGGCATTTTCAATTATTCATCAAGACCAAATAGTCCGTTTTATAAGAGATGAATACAACTTTCCCTGTTGCTGTAAAACAACTGTGCACTGTAATATGTAGATTATATTAGTTTACAATAAAAGTTACTATGGCAGTAAACAAAAATAAATCACAATTTATATAATTCCGTTGCAATATAATATGTTACGATATAAGGATGAAAAACAACATGTAAAATACAGTTTGTTCTCCATTTTTAGGATTGTTTATCATTTTATCAAGATCAGTTATCATAAATGTTTTCCTCCCATTTGAGATGGATGACCTTTTTTTTGCCTACGTTGTTTTCCAATTAGAAAACAGGTTATACACTTTTGAATGTATTTGAGGCTTTTGCAGCAGTATCCGCAGAGCCAAAGACACAGGCTGAAATTAGGATGTGATGCTTCAGATTGAATACAAAAGCCCACTGTTGTTCCAATAGCACGTACACACATGTGCACATAGGACACAATGAGCTGCTGTTGCCACCAGCAAACACAATAAAAAAAATAAAAAAGCAACAACAAAGGCATAACAACAACAATAATTACCTGTCAATTGGTTGTTATTTGTGAATAGGTGCTGAAATATGTAATGGAGCCTGTGTTATGTAATTGTTATAAACATGTTATAACATGTTTAAGAACTGTCAGATTAAGATTCCCGGAGGTGGATAAATACATGATACGTACATGGAATGTTATTTATTTTTTTCAGCAGAAAAAGTGTTAAGAATAGGATAGAAAAGAATAAAGAGGGTGTGTATTACGTCTTGTTCGAACACATGACTTTATTCTAAACAGTCTCTTTGTGCATTCCATCTGTGTATAATTGTTGCTTTGTTGCGTATGGATCGAAGAGCTCATGTCTTCCCGTCTCCATTTGGAAAAACCATCTGGCACTCCAAACAGAGAGCCTTCTAATTTTGGATTCCTGAATGCCCACACACAGCATTTAATGCTGACATAGTGAAGATAACAAATCCTCTTTTTTCTCAGCCAATCAAAATATTGCAGCGGTACAGTACAGTGATATACTACATACCATGTTGTACTGTACTTTCTAACTGCCCAAATAGGCTATATAAATGACGTTTTTATTGACATTAAACATTGACAAATGCACCCTCGGATAGAAAGTAAGTAAGAAAACAGGTTTGGTTCATTTCCCTTTGACTGTAAAGACAGGAGTTTATAACAATAAAATATCTGAAACTTTATTACACACTAAATGCAGAAAAAAATGTGCAGTGTGCTGCTTGTCTCATAATATGCATATCCTTGGATACAAAATGTTGGTAAAGTGGAGAAATGCAAACAAATGTACTTGCCAAACCTGCTTTCCCATAATGCTCTGAAGGTCTGATTTAAAAAAGGTTTCAACATTTTCAAAATCTAGCAAAACCAATATTTTGACCACTTTAATCTATCGGTATAGAGGTTTGCATGTGCAAATACCTTTTGCAGTACACAGGCAAGTAAACAATGAAACCACGTACAGCACGAACATGAACCCCTTTCATGTTCCAGAACGTTTTCTGGAACTTTTTGCGGTACTCAGGAACTAAAGCCACTTTTCCACCGGAGGAATCAGGGCCGATTTTGGTTCCTGGGGTATGGTTCCTGTCCCCTTTTTTAGTCCCTGCTCGTGGGTTATTTTCGATGGCTTGGGGTGGAGCCAGCAGTACTGAACATCGCTGATTGGTCAAATGCTATATTTGCGAGAATTGCCAAGCAGACGACGAGCGTCGTTTTTTAAATACCTGCCACAGAAAAATATTTAACAGCAGCCAGGAAAAAAAAAAACATTTAGCAGCAGCTAGACAGCAAGCAGTCTTCAAACAAAGGAAAAATGAACATAGGGGAAAAAAAGAAGACAACACTGACCAATGATGTGCGCTGCCTGGCCAAAAAAAAGGTTTCACCCTCTAATATTTTGTTGAACCGCCTTTAGCTTTGATTACGGTGCGCATTCGTCATGGCAGTGTTTCCAGAACCTTATGCAACGTCACAACATTTATTTCCGTCCTAGTTTCATACATTTTTGGCCAAGATCTTGTATTGACGACGGGAGTCGAACCACTCTGTAAAGTCTTCTCCAGCACATCTCAAAACTTTCAATGGGGTTAAGGTCAGGATTCTGGTGGCCAATTCATGTGTGAAAATGATTCATCATGCTCCCTGAACCACTCTTTCACAATTTGAGCCCAATGAATCTTGGAATTGTCATCCTGGAATATGCCCATTGATGGGATAACTTGGTCATTCAGTACATTCAGGTACTCAGCTCACTTAATTTTATTGTTGCATTTTATTGCTGCATGAGCCTAGACCTGACCAATTGAAGCAACCCCAGATCATAACACTGCCTCCAGAGGCTTGTACAGTGGCCACTATGCATGACGGTTGCAACGGCTACTTTTCTTTTGGCCAGGCAGTGTAACATGTCATGCCAAATGTGACATAACCAACAATGTCACCTGGCTAATGGCTAAACATTATACAGGGTGACATAAAACATGCTTATGGATGCTAGGTTAACTGTGACGCATTTGGCATAATATTTTGCATAAGAAGGTCCTTTGTCACGCTCATGTCATATTCATGAAGGCTTTATATATGCTATATTTATATTGGGATGGCAGGCATGCCATCCGCCAAGTTACGGCTTGACGGGGCATGCCCCATACCTATACAGAACCGAGAGTTTGGCACTTTTCAGGGTTTCCTACAGTATGACCACAGACTCTCAGCTCTTAAAAACATGAACTTATGTATGTTCTGACCTCATGTAAAAACATAGCATTAACGTACAACTTCACACATCCACACAATAAAGCCCAAACTTTTTTTAGTTGTTTTTTTTCCTTCTGCTTCTTCTTCTTTTTCTTCTTCTGCTTTTTAATCTTCTTCCCATTTTTCCTGCCTACCCAGAAACCATTGCATACCTGCTCTCCCAAGCTTATCGCCCAATAAAAAGACTTCAAACTAATGTTTTTTAATGTTAATATAACTAATGACTTGGTTTTTTCCAAGAAGCTACTGTGGCCTAATGGGTAGAGTTCACACAAAGAATTGGGGGTTTGAGCCCAGCAGAGCACAAGTTTATTTTCAACAAAAACAATGTGCAACTGTTAAATACTTTTAATTTATTTGACTGTTATTATTTTCACAATAACAAACAAACGTATTTTTATTGCAAAGGAAAAAGACGTTTCCAATATTAACTGTTCAATGTTTCACTTGTATTTCACTTGTACTACAGCGAAATTGTGAAAGTCAGACGACACCACTTCAAGTAAAGTTACGTAGTATTAAAAAAATATTTTTTTCCATTTGCTGTGACAAATGGCCTATAGCCTATATCACATGACTAAAGCCCTTTGGTGTACTGGTTACCGTCCAGCCTTAGGACGTGAGAGACCGACCGGTGTTTAATCCCTGCCTGGTAGCCTACTAAATTGTAATTCAATTTTACACATGTTCTGGTTTTCTTTATTCTTTATTGCAAAGGCAAAAACTTGTTCACAATATTAACTGTTCACTTGTAGCCTATTAGTTAAACAATTCAGTCACTGGACAATTATGCAATAGCTCACGTTATGGGAACAGGTATTCTATAGCCATTTGTCAAGCAAACACAAAGGTTTTAACGCAGAATATCATCTGGTTAACATTGCGTTGTTTCATTAATGTAAAAAATAAATAACTGTGCCATTGGTTACATGTTTTCGTCTCACACAAATGGCGATACAAATTTTTGTCTGTGTGGAGCTTACGCTGTGTTCTTGCGGTCATGACTAACTTACTGTAGAAACCGAACCTCAACGCTCGCCTTTTACATTTTTTAATTATGTCTTCATTCATTTTTTTTACTTCAGCTCTGTTCAGTTTATCCTTTTTCACACATAACACAATGTCACCATAAAATTAACTACTAAAATTTTTTTAAATTTATGATAATACATTAAGAATTGATGATAGCCTACTATAAGCTGAAATCCCTTAAGAGATCGGATTTATAAACCGCCAATTCCCCAAACATATGTATTTCATGGTTAATCACTTTAAAAAATTATAATAGCTTCTGATCTAGTCTACACTACTCTGCTGACAATGTAGCTTACTGCAAACACTTTTAATTATAATAATAACAAGAAGAAAAATCTCTGGTATGCTACTTTCTTCGTAGTATTTATTGTTTTCTTTCTGGCTAAGATTCCTGGGAAATATGCGTTGTCCAATTAAGCTTGTTCAACGTTTTGCCAGAGAAACGTCATTCAGCTGCTAGTCTGAAAGCAGGTACAAGCTAGGCTACTACGAAGCTAATCAACATGACTTCCATCAACATACATCCATTGCACTACAGAAAACTGAAATTATTATGAACTCACCAGCTCATAGCCCAGACATGGAAGCTTGGAGTTACGCATCTGGCAAGCCAGTGTTGAATAGCCTAACGTTAAATGTATTTCTATAGAATACTAAAAGGCCTATTTTAAAACTGTATTTCTTTATTTTACTTATGCAAACTATTTAGGCTGTACTAACTTGGCTATTTAGGCTGTATGTCTTTCTTTCAGCTAGAATGTGTTTGCGTCTAGCCTATTGTGCATGCTTCTTCATGATCCATAGCTCAGGTTGTGCTGTTCACTGTATTTCATTACACATTAAATAGGCTACTGTTCATCTACAAACTCTTTTAATGTAATTGTGGGCTACCAGTAATAGGATAACTGTTCTCATTCTTGTCAGTAAATACCGAAAATAAGTGATATCCGATAAAAAAAACGTCTTCGACGTAAAAAAAGCCAAGTTACTCACGCATAGCCTACAGAGTGCTGTCCATAAGTGGTTACACAAATGTCTGTATGCAGTTGCGTTAAATTATTTAGAAAAGTTTGGAGAGCATTGCTTTAGAATAGAGCTAGTTTATTTAGTGTGAGCTATGATAGGCAATATTGTTAGTTGTAACTTGGCCACATTTTGATATCAATACTTTTAAAGGCAGGCGTAGTTTTTGCACGTTGGAATTAAGAACTTATAGACAGCACTCTGTAGGCTATGCGTGAGTTACTTGGCTTTTTTTACGTCGAAGACATTTTTTATCGGATTATATATACTATATAAAGCCTTTATATATGCTATATTTATATTATGTATGCTATATAAAGACTTTATATGGGGACTTCATTTAAAGTATAACCAACATTTTGGTCCATTTACACAAATATTCAAAGTATAATATTGCCTTGAGTTGTTTGGCTGCACACAATAAGGGATGCAGTTCGTCTGCATGGCTAAAGATCAAGGTTCCAAGCCTAGTGAACTAATCATACAGTTAATAAATCTCCAGCGGGTGATGTTACCCCTTCTAGTGGATTCTCACATGCCAACTGAAGTCTCTGAGGTCTGTAGTGCCTGTGGATGTCTACATATTTTCAAAGTAAACTAGCCTTGTAGTAAACAATGGCATGCAAGTTTGTATTGGCAAGTGGACATTAGGATAGACCAACTGTGTTCCATTACATTACAGGCATTTAATAGACACTATTATCCAGGTCAGCTTACTTGGATTTGCATATACTTAACTATTTTCACATAGTATCTATTTTATACAGCTGGATATACAGTATACTGAAGCAATTCAGGTTAAGTACCTTGCTCAAGGGTACAACAGCAGTACGAAAATAGAACCTGCAAACTTGGTTACAAGCCCAGCTCTCTAATCATTATAGTACACTGCCATCGTCTGACTGCATGGCAAGTAGAAATTGGAAATCTTTTCTGAAGGTTTTGAAACCTTGGAAAAGCAATACAAATAATACGTTTTTAATCTGCAGGCAATACTTATGTATACACTGTACTTTTCAATAGTTTAATGAGTTGAATGTCAATTTTTGGCTCACCAAATGAACCTGGCAGCATATCAGTGTATTTCAGGAATGGGTCACATACAATTAATTGCTTCTTCAAAGGGTTTAATCAGTGCAGTTGAAGGGAATCTTGTTTTATGTTCTTTAGTTTTTTATTTTATTTATTTATGTTTGCAGTAACTTCTGACAGAAGCAGTGATGGAAATATACAGCCAGCATAAAATCCAAGGGTTGTTTGATGCAAACATTTTGAACTTTTCTGATGCTTGACAGGTTTCTACTAATTTTTTCTGTTTTACACATACTACATATCGTATGAAAGCCCAGGGTCTAGGGACATTCTAAGGATGTTTGATTTTGATGTGAATGTGATGCTTGTCTTCAGTCATATTGACAAAGTGACCTATTTTCTGAGATTTTACAGAGAAACACAGAGCTGTGATTGACATGACTTTTCTGGTTCTTGTCTCCTTTGTAAATGTAGTGCAGCGTTCCTGTGACAGGTGGGTGGCGGTTTATGGACTGAGAAATGAGAATGTTTTATAGAGACGGTGACACAGCAGGGGTGACTGTCAGATGAGTGAAATTACAGTATATTCAAATATCTCCACTCTCATGTCATTGTGCTGTGCCAGCAAAGCCATTTCCCGGGAGCTACCATTGAAAATCAAACGAAATGGAAAGATTAAGACTCCATTTAGTGAAAGTGTTTTCTTTAAGACATTTATCACACAACCATTCTTGATCATTACCCTCAGACACATCACACAGTGTATAAATATTTATTGAAATTACTGTGATTAATTTTAAAAAAACGGAGCTGTATATATTCACAGGAAAAAAAGAGAGAAACATAGTATTTTCCTTTTTATTTACATTTATTGCACTTTTCATCAACGGCATTAGATCAGGATAACTATGGTCAGTTGTTTTGTAAAGGAAGACATCATGACAAACTATGTGTTTTGCAATGCTATACTTGAAAAGACACTACCGAATAACACAGTTGTTCCATCAATCCACAAAGTCATGGAATGCCAGAAGAAACAAAGGCTGTTGACAATGTGACAATTTGTCCAAGAAAAGTACATTCAGTAAGAAATGACAGGTTCCTTTCAAGTTGTTTTGGAAGGCAAAGCCACTTAGTATTGCATATCCTCCATGTGGGCTTTTTAACATTCTTCATAATGAGTGAAATGATCTGGATAATTTTCAGCCATTGTGTTGGCCTTTTCTGGAGAAATCGGAGCCTTTTGACCATGCATATTTCTGTTGACTGAGACAGATTTATTTTGCATCGCTTGGTCTCAGCTTTTTGTTTTCTTTCTGAGCAGTCCAAAGCATTTCTGGTGCATTGAGATATGGTAATTGTGCAAGACTACTCCAGACACCGTATCTTACATTTCTTGGCAAGTCCCGAAACAGAGATAAATGCACAGTGGGACCACTGTAATGAATGATATACCACACGATAGTGCAGAGTCTTGTTTTGCAGAAGGTCTTTTTGCCTTCTGTTAAAGCTGATCAGTTCATATTAATCTTGCCTTCTTGGTGAGTGGAGGCAGCAAAAAAAGGGGGCGGTTCTTCGACCAATCACTCTACAATTAATGATCTGCCTAATTATCATGTCAAAAATGATAATTTTATTGACTAGAAATATTGCCTTGATTTTTCCTCAGCCTCAGCTGGAGGTAACTGTTCCTTAACAAAGCAGTCACAATTCGCAAGCTAATTTCGCAAGTGAGGAAACCGCTCTGCAATTATCCATTGTGAGCATCGTATTAACATTTGGGTGATTTAGATCAAGAACTGTCATAAGAAGGCTTCAATTTGCTGCAATCAAGAAGCATGTGAGAGGCTAGCTGATGCGGAAGAGCCGCGCCCTTAGTACGGGAGGCCTTGATTACATTTGGAATGACGCATCATCTTCGAGGAGTTTGGGGGGGGGGGGGAACAAGAAAATAGAACAGAAAGGAAATTAACTTTCACACAGAAATCACATTCTTCCATTTGACAGGAAGGCAAATCGTGGAGCAGTTTGCAAGCATCACCGTGAGCTTCGGCAATGCGCCAGTCTATTCTACGAACCCTTCGACCACGAATGCTTTTTAAAGAAATGACTTGACTTTAACCTAAGAGCATTCGGTGACGCATGCTCATATGCTCCAATGACTTCCTGTTAGTTTAAATCACATCCCTCTACAATAGTATTAGATTAAACTGCCTTTCTATCTTCTTAGCGTATCTATTTCCTCATATATATTTTCGCTTTTTAACCGTGTGTTTAATGTACAATGCTTTATGCACTACCAATGAAAAGGCACCTTTAGATTAGATACGCTGAATTGTATGGTTGACATGAATGTTTTTAATCAATGGAAATAAAGGGGTTAAAACTCTGTCCATTGGAACTTTCATTGATATTCTGACAGTTGGCCATTGCAAGCCATTTTCAATTTCAACACGTATGCTAAATTTAAGCACAGCTGCAGAGAAAAGTAGTAGTTGCACATTTGTGTCCCACCCCTTCCCCTGACAACTTTTGAGAGTCCTTCCCAATTGTGTACTTTTGGAGGCAAATTGCTTGTTTTTAATCAACTTTGTATACTGGGAGAGGCCTAATCAGATGTGTAATTGCCAAAACGCTCCTGCCAACTGCTAACAAAAGCCCAATTACCTAAAGAAACAGTATACATCTCTTTCCTTCCAGAGAGCCTAATAAATGAAATTAACTTTGCAATTCATCAAAAAGGAGAGTAAATGGTATTTGTTAAGCCTTAGGTTAGAAAATGCAAAAATCACAGTAAGGATTCTATCTTACATAACTTTCCTTCCACACCTACCCAGGAGGTGAAAACTATGCTTCTGTATCTTATGCCAGGCTTAAATCCAGACAATTAGAAAATTATTCACAAACTTGAACTAGGCTACAATATATAAAACAGTTATAGTTATTATAGTTTTAAAATTATACATGCATTTCTCATTTTCTAGCATCATTAAAATTAATATATAAACAATAACTTGTGTTATTGGCCTGAAGTACAACATTTGTCCATAACTTTGATTTACAAGTAAATGCAAGTGTTATACTTATTTTTCACAAACTCGGGTTGGTGATAATGCTAGTGAATGTGACCTCACCAAAATGTGAAGGAAAAAAAATGTTTTGCTTTTAATTTTCAGTCAAAGTTAAGGATAAATGTTAGATTTAATCCAGGGGATAGTTTTCTATTTTACATCTTGGCCGTTGGTCTACATGCAAAAAAAAAAATCCACATTACACACACACGCCCTGTACATTTGTCCCATTCTCAAGGGCATGCAGTTGCTTGTCTCTCAACGTACAGCACAATTCTATTTTGTGTCTCCTCAGGTTGAAGCAGCACTAAATCATGAAGAACGCTTATTTTTTTTCTCTCTCGAATGACAGAAACAACTGTTCAACCAATCTGAAATCTTCAGCAATCGGCTGACCTCACTGGAGGTAAACGCTGCTGTCTGCTGGAGCAAAGGCCTTCCGGAACATGTATCGGCAAGGTTCTGCTGAGACTCTCCCTTCCACTGTTTGCACATCTGCCGAATTTGTGCTGAGTAGAAAGCATTCTTTGCCATTGCGTTACATTAAAATGCACTGGCTGTCTGCTTTCCCTTTGTCAAAGCTTACAAACGTTACCCAGAGAGGCCTTTTTTTATTAAAAGGTCAGAGAAGCAGAGGGTTGCAATTTTCAATTAGAATTGGGTAGAGAGTGATCTATTTTTATTCTGTCATGTACACAACCATTAGTGAATTAGAGCTCCTGTGGAATGGAGTCACATACAGCGCACTCCAAAAGTGTTAGGACAGTGAGACATGTTTTGTTGTTTTGGCTCTGTACTCCAGCATATTGGATTTAACTATGAGGTTAAAGTGTCAGACTTTCATTTTTTAATTTGAGTGTTTTAAAATCTTTATTGGGTCTATATTTGGTTGCATATCCTTTGCATGCCATGACTTTATGATGCCTGTGACCCAAAAACATCAAAAAACTCTTGCTATCTTATTTTCAGGTACTCTTACAAGCAATACTATAACCTCTCTGCAGTTGAATGTATCTCTATTGGAATTGTAATGGAATGTAATGTAATGTAATTGGGGGGTGGGACTAGATTACACTGTAAATTACATGGGGAGAGTATGGAACACATAGTTGGCTAAATGGCTTTAAGTCATCCAGGGTCTGAGGTATCAAACAAGCCTCAAACCATCACTCTGCTGCCAGATATGCAGTAGATATGGATGGATCAATTTAATGGATGTTTCTCCTGACTTATTTTTCCACAGTGTTCAATAGGAAAATGAGTCAAGAGAAACAACCCTTAAAGTGATCCATCCATGTCTATTAAAAACCCTCAAATTAAAGCTGAGTCTGCACGTTAACCTCATAGTCACTGTTCTATTTCAAATCCAATGTGCTGGAATACAGAGCCAAAACAACAACAAAAAATGCGTCACTGTCCCAACACTTTTGGAGTGCACTGCATGTGATTGAACATAGTTGCACCTTTGATAATTCATGCTATTTCTGTTGAAAAGCAAGTCTCGTGAAAACTGAACAAACATCTTTGCTAGTAAATCTTTATGACTGCGAAAGGCTGTGTGGCTGAGGAGGGATGCTGTTTTTATGTTAACTGGATTTCTACGTTTCCAGGTGATGAAGTGAGCCTATTCCAACTCCTGCATTCAGGGAAATAGAACTCATAAAGTCTGACCCCACAATGGGCCCTGCAGGTGGGCATGGCGCATTTGTGTGCCACTGTAATGAAAGGAGCAACGGGAGCGTGGTGCCCACAAAGCAGCTGGTACCCTGGCAGCCCACCGGCTCAGTTATTGTATAAATTACTGATAATCCTCAATACCTGCCAATCTGTGTCCGGGCATCAGCATGTGTGTGGGGTGGGGTGGAGGGGTGGTTTACCTATCACAAGCTGTGAGGTTTCACTTGAAACTCACTTGAGGGTGAGTTTCCCTAGCAACCAGAAAGCCAGGTGCTGCTCCAACCTCGTTCTTTCTTTCTCTTCCTCTAGTTTTTTTCCCTCATTCTCCCTCTCACTTTCTCTCTTGCTTCCTTTCTTCTTCACTTTCTCTCTCTTCCTCCCTCTAAAATTCCTTCCCTCCCTCTCTCAGTGCCGCCTCGGCCAGTTCCAAGGGTTCAAAAGCCCTCTAATCAAACCCAAAGCCGCTCCCTCCTCTCCCTCTTCTGCCCGCCTACCATCAAGATTAAGTCCAGAGAACTGACAGCCAGCAGTCAGGCATGTAAGAATCCTCCTAATTGGCACCGGTTTACGACTCCTTCATGGGAGAAAAGCGAGTGGGTCCGCTCCAGTTCCCCCGCCTGCAGTGAGTGCGGCCGATCAGAGGGCTTTTTTTTGTGTGTGGGATGGGCGGGGGGTTATAAAGTCACCCACCCCCTGCCCCCTTTGTGGCTGTGACCCTGGGACTCTAAGTGAAAAGTCCCAAGTGCCCTTTTCAGTGTGAAAATCGACCTCTAGTTCCTCAGCGACTGCCTACAATGAGGATATGTTGCAAACTAGGCCCCTTCACAACTGCACAAATGAGCCTTTTATGTCTCAATTATGGGAGTCAACCATGTCAAGGCACAATAAAAATACATGAAAACGCTAATGTTATTAGCCTTGACACGCATCATAAGCTCATGCAAGCAATACAAGTACACAATATATAACTACATACACATACTTAGCATCGTGCATATACCCCTCTGCTGTCTTGTTATGTTTTTCCATGCTGAGAATATTTTTAATCAACTCAAGTGTGTGTGACGTCATGTGACTGATATACAAGACTTCCTCCTGATTTAAGTTTTGAGAGCAGGAAAAAGCCTTGCAAGTTTCGTTCTTTTACTTATTCATAAAAAAGGAAGACAGCAGAACAAAAACAGTTGTTTATCTTGTCTGGCGGGTTCCCTGGGAGAAGATTAAATGGACTGGAGGGCAGCGAGGAACGAAGTCTACGAGCGCGGTTATCACCATCGCCAAGCGGCAGGGCCATTTGATGACACTGCGTGAGCGGGCAGCTGAGCGGGAGCCATAATGAGCTGGACAAGGGGCTTCTCACAAGAGCACTGAAGCACATCATTGAAAGTAATGGCCATGAATCTCACATTTTGGAGGGAAAAAAATGCTTCTTACTGTACAGGTAACTGTTTCTCCACTAAAGGCAGTGCTGTTAGCAGTTGTGAGTTTTAAATATTTTTTGTGGTACATACTATTTTTGGCTACAATAATGTTCTTTGTGGAATGTGGTTTGTGGAAACGTGCTCTGAGATCATTCCCATCATTTAAAAAAAAGACAGGTGTGCTTTGGTATTCACACTACTGAGGTTTCCCTTCTGACTGGCAAAAAAAGCTTTCAGCCGACAGCTTGGTGGCACTTGCAACTGTCATTCATCAGCATCTGATATGGTTAGATGATCTACAGGTTCTGCTCTAAGCCAATGTACACTTTCAGTTCATGGAAATCAAACTTCAGCAACAACAGCAATTCAGTCTGAGATTGTAATGTAGCTAGGCTTATTTTTGTCTGTGCAGGAAACAAATGATTGCTGTTCACCTTCATTGTCCCCAGTCTGATGTTCCCAGAGGTGGCTGTCTGAGGAAGATGCATTACGGCAGCCAATAGGCCCTGACAAATGACCTCTGAAGATGAGGTGGCTTTTCTTTGGCACTTGGCCTCCTGGTTACTGGAAGTAGAATAACTTAACATTTTCAGGAAATACTTGGCATGACACAGAAAATCATCGAGAAATAATTTTCACTTTCTTTTTTCTGGGTTACATCTCATGACATTGTGGGATACAAAATCATTTTAAAAATGGGAGGTTTCTTGAATATTCAGATGTGCATCATTTTATCACAATTAACAGTGGTAAGGATCAAAGCTTGTGGATTTTATCTCAATTGATTCTAGTCCTGAAGCGAGGGAACAATACTGGCAAAGTGAAAGCCTTTTTGGCCATGAACTCATGTATTTGTTTGATCAACAAAATGCTCTGAGTGCTTTTGATTTTATTTCCAAATTGTGTTATGCTGGCCTGCCTGGCAAAGCTTTCATTTGAGCATGCAAACTTCTAACACTGCTAAATCAACGGGATTGAATTTTTGAAGTTGGACGTGGCATCGTTTGGCGCTCATCTCGTACCTCATCTTCCAAAGTTGGCAGAGGAATAGTCGACGCTTGTAGGGTTTATAAAATTTTAAATATCCAGGCTTTTTTTTTTTTTTTTGAGTGGGGGGGGAAACACCTGCCGTAATTTCAGCCAGTAATCCATTTTACATTCCTATAGCCATCACATGCATTTGCTTTGAAGGACTGGCTAGAGAAAGCTTTATAGTCTATATTATTAAGAAGCTGTGAGTTAAGGTAACCCCGGAGGAAAAAACATACAGACTCAAGAGTGTTCGGTGTGTAATAGTCAATGCATTCACATATTAATATAAAATGTAAATACCTTACTGTATCATCGTAACGGGAAGTTACGTTGCGCCACCTTCACCAACACCATCGCATTGACATATGTGCGGGAAATTGATATGCATGTCGATCAGCAGAAAGTACTTCTTTATCAAGTGTTAAAAAGAGATCTCAGGAGAGGGGAGGAATTAGGAAGAATTAAAAAAATATCACAGACTGTCAATAAGTGATAAAAATTTTCCAACGACTTTTACATTTTGTGTACATACAACCTAGCATTTCTGCATGCTACTTTTCTTCTGAACAATGAACTTACTTACATTTTACATTTTCAGATTTCTCTGGCTTTCAGTTGTTACAAAATGAATCATTTCAAGCAATAACAACAAAACCAAAACATGTAAACCTGGGCTGTAATGTAACAGTACAATTATCTCTTTGTCGAGGCAGAATGTCAACATCCTGCTATCCCATCACCCCCTTTGCCTGAAACCTTAAACCACCAAACACCTGTTCCTTTGTGTGCGCTGACCTCTGCGAAGGCCCTTCTCAGCAGTGCCGATGGGCAGAGCCATCTCTCTTTTTTAGGGGGGGGAGGGGGGCTGAGGACGGAGCAGAAATGGGCCGGCCCTCTTTGCTCCCCTTTGAAAGGCGGCCTTTGTGGAGCGGCCGGGAGCGGCTCCAGTCACTCACCACAGCTCAGGCATATTTTTCATCAAAAGATATTTGAAATCTGACTGGCTCTATTCATGGTCTGCCAACGTTGCTTGTGCTGATGCTATACAGCATGAGGCTCTGTGCTGGCTGGGAATGCCAGGAATCCTGGGGTGGAGAGAGAGGAGGAGAGGCTGAGACCAATTCTACTTCACACTGGCAACACGACTAATAGAGGAAGCTGGGGACCATCCTTCAGTGCTACAGTCCACATTACCCACAAAACTCTATTTGCGTACATTAAAGGGTGTTTACAATTCAAATAGTTTTGGTTTTATTCTGAGTATCTTTAGGGGAAGAGGAGTGCATTTTTTCAAATCTGAACATGACAGCAGAAACTAGGTTAATCTTGTTATTGTATTCTGTGGTTTTTCTGCCAAATGTTTTGTGTCAATAACTAACATGGTTAGAAGTTATATAAAAAAACTTTCTCTTTCTTACTACTTTGCCAGGGCAATAGATGTTTCAGTACCAATATTTAACCTCTACCACACCGAGACACCACAGTAGTACCACATTTCACCAATATCTTCAAGTCTGTCTGGCCTATAATTGAAAGGAAATTGATGATAATCAAGGCTGGCAGGTTTATGTACAGCCCTCCATAAAAGCAAACGGGAAACAGACGCTATTCAATGTTTTCCCCTTTTTTTCGGGGATGTCAGGACTGCTCAAAAGAAATTTGCAGTAATTTGGGAGTACAGGTGTGTGTGGGCCATTTTTACGCTCTTTGAAAACCACACATACCTTGCGTTTGACATCAAAGTGGCCATAAATGTAAATAATTAGCGTACCAAATGCAAACGCTTGCGCCTGCCATTTTAAACAACGAGCGTGGAGTTTGAGCCGAAACTAGTTTACTGCGGTCCGTGTTTATGTTTCTACCAGGTCTTTCGCCCACAGTGAATGCATTGAATGCACTCCGTTGACACAGATGGGGAGTTCAAACGGCTCGCACCTTCATGACGTCTGCCCCCTTGAGCAGACACAGAACAAACAGGTACGCAACCCACTGTAAACACACGGCCCTTGCCCGTGCGGCTTACAAAACACATCCAATGGCTGCGCATTGAGAACTTGTTCTGTTTCTCCTTTGGCGTGCGCTCGGTGTGTTTTCACAGACAGCCTTTGAAAAGCCACGGAGGAGGAGAGTAGCTCAGGCTGGTAGTTACACTGTCCGAGCGCATGCCTGTGTCAATACAGACGGACCTAATGTGCTGTGTGTTTAGGTGCTTGAATGAAAGGGGCGAGGGTCATAATAGAAACACAGCAACGTGTGAAATATGCAGCGTTGAGGATGCAGGAGTTTGTAAAACAAGGGCCCACGAATTGGCAGGAAGATGCTACGGTCAGCAATAAAGGAGTTTAAAATAAACAGGCTTTTGGCCTCCAGTGCAGCTGCCTGGCCGCAAACCATTCTCCCCACCAAAGTCAGCAGTTAGACTAAAAGCAAAACGGTTATGAACTGGTCTGTCAGACGTGCTGCTCTTTTCAGATCGCGACAGAAGCTATTTTAGAGGCCAGTACATTTGGGTTTGACGTGCAACTGAAAGTGACGTCTCTACTTACACCTTAGGGGCAAAAAGTAAGAACAAGATGAAGTTAAGCAAGTGCCCTCCACACACACTTAGTAGAGAAGACAAATGACAAATACCTGTATAAAATACAATACACAACATTGTTTTACTAAGGTAGATTATCCTCTAAGCATTTTAAGAAAGGTCTGATTAGGAAATTGTTAATGAAAAGTGCAAAGTCAAATTCACAATGCGCTAGACTATGGTCTGATTGTGATTGTGAATCTGTACATTATTGCTTTATGTAAGTCATTGCTTACCATTCTGGTCTACTGAGGCATCGTCATTATAGAATGGATACTTCTGTTCATTCACAACAAAAGGTGCTACATACCTTACAGTGACATTGCCCACCATTTCTTCATTAAGTTATGCTAATTAAATTCCGACCACAAAGCAAGGAAGTGTCTTTAGCCAAATACCTGTTTGGAAAAAATGGCCAGAAACAGTTATGTTTAAATGTTTACTTGCATGAGTGGCCAGAAATAGATGCAGATTTTTCCTGGTGCAGGTGGGATAGAATGAGATCCCAAAGTCAGGTGCAAAAATGTACATTCAGCTGGTGCAACTGTTCCTCAATGACACTCAATGACATAATAATACAATAGTAATACAATGAGCAATATAAGGACATATGACAACACCTATGAAAATTATTATTACTATTGTAGTTAATGGATCGATGCCCTTTTCTAGGTTGCCTGCGTACAAAATCATACTCTACCAGTTCAGTGTACAGTAAACATGTAGACAGTGATTGTAAGGCCTGCATGCACATGTCTTACAATGGCAAGAAGTGCTTTAGCAATTGTAAAGAAAAGAAAAATAGATACTACCTAGCAGATATAATACGTGTGTACACCAGAAAATGCACTGGTACATAAATAAATAAATAAAATCAAGTTGAAAATGACATGCTCCCTTTTCATCTCACACCTCATTTGTCTGGAAAGCAGATGGCTGCTGTTCTATCACAGGGACTCAGCAGCAGGTGCAGGGTCTATCAGAGGAGGCGATGAGGAGGTGCTGAAAGAGGGCGCCTCCAGGAGAGGGCCCTCAAATGAAAAAAGCCAAAGTTTAGGAGGGCAAGATGGAGCCAGTATTTATTTATTTTTTGCCTTCCTTTTTTTCTCTTTCAAAAATCCATCCATTTTGACGACTTTATTGCTGTTAATATAACCACGGGGCTACATTAAACAATCGCCCGCCATTCCTCCAACACCTCAGCCTGCCATCTTTAATTTTGAAAAAACAGTAAAAATCCAGTTAATTGCTGAATTTTCATAAATATCACAATGCTAAAAAAAATCTTGACTCAAATAGCTTTTCCAGTAGCAGTTTTTTTAAATGAAGTAGTGCCGTATAGCGTACAGAAAAGCTACATTGTTACAATTTCCCAAGCATTTCCAAAACTCAAGTGCAAAAAAAAATAATAATTTGATACAGTGATAAAGGTTGTGTCTCAAACCGCATACTCCTGTGCTCAACACTACCGTGCTCCCGAGTACACACTTTAGTCAAGGCTTGGGAGTAGCTACGCACTCTGGAGCATGGAAGTACGGTAGCACGGACAGTTTTGCTCAGTTGTGGGACGCACTTCATGGCGACATTCTTTGACGTAACTATCGGGGAAATTTCGATGATATTGCTAAGTACACCGGAGATGAATAATGTTAGGTCATTAGCTCGCATTGTAGCTACTGTAGAAATGTTATAATATAACCAGTAATGTTAATATCAGCAACATTTAACCGCGTTTTTACGTTAACCAGTTCATATGAATTATCAATTATCCTAGCGTCCGTCGCTATGCCAGAAGAAGGGTCAGTGTCTATATTTTTCGTGTCTGCATTTTCATTATGTTCGCACTGTTTAGCAGCTGGGTATGCAGTTCTGGCTAAGTCGAAATGGAACCAGTAATTAATCTCCATGAGCTAGCATTAAAAACTAAGTAGCGTTATACTTTCCTATAAACAAAACCATTTTGAAAAAGCCTTTTTTGGCTGCTTAAAGTACACAGCAAGTGTCTCAGTATAAGAACAAAAAACTGGGCAACTACTCAACATAGGCTACAGTATTCTAGGCAACAGTAACGTAGACTACAGTAACCTAGGCCAGCGGTGCACAACATAGATATCTATGGTGCACAAACTGTGGGATGAGGGAGATATCTATTGGGTTGCGGAATCGTGTAGGCTACAGCAACATTCCAATACAATTAGGCCTATATGAACAAAGTAGGGGATACAGGAGGTTGGTTGTGACACTCATCGTTACCATAATACTTTAATCGATTACTAAAAGACCGCGTGCATAACAATGATAATATTTTGTAGTTAATATCTTCCATCTCTAACTATTGGTGCTGTTTATTAAGCTCGATCGTAAACGCGAAAGGTGCAATTGACTTAAACAGAACACTTCCGGTGTAAGATTTTATTGCGCCGACGGAGTAGGTTGTTACAATCTTTATGCATTTTTTTAAATAACAAAGTTTGGTAAACATTTCGGTTTTCAAATGATTTGTAGGCCTATGTATTCAGGTTAATGTTTTCTCGAACTGTATTGGTAAATATGTGGTTATTTTGAAATCAAACCTGTTGTTATTTTTACATTGGAGTTGATTTCATATTCTTGGCGAACACTCTGATGTTTTTTTCATCTAGTCCAGCTGCTTCCGGGTTCGGCTGATCTTTGCATCTCTGTCTGCTTAGTAAAAGCAATACAAATAGAAAATACTACAACCCAATTTACTTTTTCTGGCAGGTACTTACAGGAACTATATGGTTTCAAGTTGTATGTGTGTTAGTTAGCTGACTACGGCTACAACAAGCATATTAAACTGTAACAAGTGTAACAACCTACTCCCAGTACTCCCGCTACGTGTCACAATCTACCCGGCCTGCTTTGCCGGGTTGTGCTAGCTTGAGCCAACAATTTAAGACAGTCAATACTAATATCTACTGATAATCCACATATTGTAGTTTAAAATGATATATGTTATTATTTGTTCACAGCTAACACATGACGGTAGCTGAAAAATACGTGACATAAAAAAAAGATTTTCTTTCTTAAATTTGACGTTCGGTTAAAGTGCATTAAAATGACACAAAGCCAGTCCTTTGAAATCTGAGCTGAAAAAGGGTGTGTATGAAGTTGTGCAACGTAATTGGCTGCATCCTAGCTTTTTTCTGATTGAGCGAAAACATTGCGTGAAATCTACCTCGTGTCACAACCTACTCAGATATCCCCTAGTAGCCTATTAAGTAGCCTAATGTTACTCTGCATTTATACAATTAAATAATGAAACTACTTAAAACACATTTTTACTGTTTACATTTTAACGTTTCATATGATGCCTACTTTATTTCATCTTGACCTTAATGTGTCATTACTCCTCACTGCACTCCACGAGATTCGCCAAAATGCTGGGAACAGTTGCTCTTAATGCTCTTCGTTACTAGCTGTAGCTTTACTTTTATTAGGCTACAACATCAGATAGTTACTGGCTTTGGCTAATTGCGATCCAGTGTTTTTGTAGCATAAAAAAAAATCTGTAGGCTATTGAAATATTGGCTGTATTGAAATATTAGCTAACTTGTTTTAAGTTTCCTATACTGGGAAAATAAGTGGCTAATAGGCTACATCCCAGCAAAAAGAGAAGCACCGACGTTGAGTGTAATAGCCTATTTTAATATGTGTTGCCTACAATACGGTTGTTTGTCTGGCAGCTTCATTGATAAAGCCTAATGCTCTATTTGCACTGGACTAGTTTTACCTGGGGACCTCGTGTGATTTGTAGGCTAATAATTGCAGTCGTCTGTGATCTTAATCCCGTGTGAATCTTTGAAGTTCGTAATTTGTAAAGCTACATTTATCTGAGGGATAGCTTTCATGTAGTGGAGCTATGTTTTATGTAGAGTAACTAGTGGTTTAGCTTGCTACATTTTCCATGTAGCTTGCCCAACACTGATCATTTGATATTTTACATGGATGTTTTAGTCCTCAAATATCGAAAGTGAAAACAGACTCTACACATTTTCTTGAGGAGTGTCAAGCTCCTTAATGTAAATGCAATGATATTTTGATATTGTAATCGAGGCTTACATGATTTAAAGGCAGAAAAAACGGTATAAAATAGCTTAAATGTCCTATATTAATGAAGCATGGATCATGTTTGGAATTTGAACATCATGACATCAGAATAATACTGATGCAACATATTCCATTATTAAGTGAACAAAATTAGCAGCACACAAAAACTGAGACTTTGCTTTCCTCTTTTGGATCTGCACTAAATCCAATTCCACAGGCTCAATTTTCCTCGCCAAATGGTTCTTGAATCTAGACCAGCTTCAAAACCTGTGATCAGAAAGTGGGTTTAAAATTGGCTATACTTTATCCAGCACATGTTTTGTGGTTTAATTGCCGCAGAGCTTATGTGTTCTTTTGAAGGCTCTTTCCTAAGAAGGGTCAGCCTGCCAGACCGCATCTTTTATTGACCAATTCTTCTCTGGCCTTCCGAATGGAGGACTTGACAGACCCATGCTGATGTAGTTCTTTTTCCAATTAAAGGTGGAGACAGGGAGGGGGTCTGATGGGGATGATGGTGCGGTGGAAGGGATGGGGGTGGGTGGGAATTCTTTCAGCGATTAGTAAGTGCTTCTAACTTCTTTAGATAAAGCTTTATCAAAAATGCCCAGCTGCTTGGCTTTCACAAACCTCTTTTCTCCAGATATCACTCTTCAGGAGATACCTGTTGTTCTTTTGTTACATCTGACATTATAAATACCACCAGGCATTTTGTCCAGCATTCCAAAAAGACTGATGCACACATCGAGAAGGCAGCAGGTTTCTATCTGAGACACGTACGATGGACTCTGAAGTAGAATAGAAGCTGAAATCTGAAAAGTGGCCAAATGAACCAGTATAAAGCCAAAGGTGAATATAGATGCACACACACACACACACACACACACACACACACACACACACACACACACACACACACGAATGCACACACACACACACACACACACACACACGAACACGCACACTCTCAGCTGAGACAGGAAATAGAACGTGGTTTCTCGTAGGGACTTTGATTTGATTTCTATATGCGATTATTTCCACTGTGGATTTTCAAGTGCTGGCTTGTGATGCTTGCCTAGTAGGTGAGTCAAAGTACATACCTTTGTACACGTTTCACCACCGTTTTAAGTCATAAGACAATTTTCAGTGTAGAAATTCAGTTTAATTTTATGATATATAACAATCAAGTACACTCTAAAAGCGCTGTGTGGGGCTGGGGCATAATTAAAATAAAATTCACCCGATGAAGACTCAACTGCTAAATTATGCCTAGTTCATAACCATAATGTATAAATTATATCTGTCTTAGTAAACCTTTATTGAATTCAAAGGGCTTGTATATAATTCAACAAGGGCCACAGAGTGTCACACTACACAGAGGGACCAGGCAAGGATGCCCACTCTCACCACCACTATTCACCCTGTTCATTGAACCTCTTGCTGCTGCAATACATCAAAATTACAACATCAAGGGAATCCAAACCCCCTCCACACACCACAAAATCAGCCTTTATGCAGACGATGTATTGCTCTACTTGCAAGACCCATCAAACTCCCTGCAAGAAGCCATCAAGCTCATCAATTCCTTTTCTGAAATGTCTGACTATGCTATAAACTGGACAAAATCAACAATTTTACTCATAAATGGTGCTGACTGGTATGCTATAACTCAAAGCTCACCCTTCACCTCCACTGGAAATATTAAATATCTGGGCATATACATTTCCACCAAGCTGTCAGAGTTGTTCCACCTCAATTTCACTCTACTAATAAAAACAATAGAAGATGACATAAACCATTGGATAAACTTACAAAACAATGTCAATATCCGATCTACCATTCCTCAACACCTCCATAAAGCGCCATAATTGCTTCAAAAACACGGTAATTTCAACAATCCTGATAGCTTGGTGGAAAATTAACAAAATTTTTTAATTCACAATGACACCATTTAAATACACTCCTATATGGCACAACCCCAACTTTTTTTCACCACATGGAAACACAGAGGTATCACACATCTTCAACACATCTTTCATCACATTTCAGGATTTGGCCCAGAAGTACAATATCTTCAGTACCTCCAATTAAAATCTGTTCTAAAATCTAAACTTAAAATAATGAACAACAACCTACTGTAAGGGTTTGGTTTGATACGATGAATCAAACGCGACAACAAAACATGATTACAGAACAAGTCACTCACGGACATGAGGACCACTAAAGGAGTCTAGGAAGACTGATAATAGTAGAAACGAAAAACAAGGAATGAAAAACCCTGGCCGTAGCCAAATAATAAACAACCCACTAAAACGGGCGTGGCTCGTATACACAAGTAGAAAGGAGCAATATCAGAGACTCCTAAACAGAAACGCACAAGCATAAGCTCGAAAGGGAGAAAACAAAAAAATCACCTTGGGAACGTAGACTATAACGCCCGATAAGAGGTGAAAAATAAAATGAAATAAAAATAAACCTCTCACTCTCAATATAGCAGAAAGTCGAAGAGAAGTAAAGAAACAAAAATTGCGAAAGGAGCTATTTTTGTAAAGAGCTTCAAAGATAGCTAAAGCCAATCTAGTAGAGAAAATCTAGAGCAGCTATAACCTAACCAATGCTGACTTTGTGAAGGCACAAAATGACAAAAAAGCATCCGGAAGCGGAAGTGAGGGGCTTAAATACCTAGCAGGTAATAGGACAGAAAAAAACCCATACTCATTGCCTTAGCTATCACCAAGAAAACTATCCTCCTCAACTGGAAAACAAGAAACATTTTAAACTTCACACAATGGCTAAACCTCCTCAAAAAATACATATCCATGGAAATAATTTTACACCAGCAAACTACAAAAACAAGTTGGGCCCCTTTCATAAACTCACTAAAGTTGCCTGTTAACTAATTGTTATTATTGTTATTATCATTATTTTCTCTCAACACTATGTCTAAAAAAATAATAATTCAAAGGGCTAGTTAACTTTTTGGAGGTTTTCAATATTATTTCAGCTATTTTAGTGCATGCTTTCAGTTGGCACAGGCAGTTTTTGTGTATGATGAAAGATATTTTAGATATTTGCAGAAGTTTTTTATGACCTGCAGGTTTTCCAACAATTTTCAATAACTATGCCAGTAAGAATGCTCTCCAAATACTCTGGCTGCTTTTTTGCACGCCGTAGTCTATCAGCTGAATAGCCTGTGGGGACCTTGTTAACTGGAAAAGTTGCTCTTATGCAAGGAGATGGAGGCCGGTGACTGAAATGAGCCAACCGAAACCCTCCCTTATTGGTTGAGGCGATGAGACATGGTGCTTCACTTCTTGAAACTCCTGGCCTCAACTGGCACTGCCATGGTCAGGATTCGATTTGCAACTGCGGGCACATCCCTGCACCCCAGGAGGCTGCAAAGAGTTAACGCATAAATATTCTCAGTTTAGAAGAGACAATAAATGCACTCATATTAAGGCAAAGGCAGCGATTTACACTCATTTTCCAGATACCAAATAGCTGTCTGTGATGTGTTTAACAGACTGGAGCCAAAGTGAAGATTGTCACACAGCCAGTATGTGGGTAAGGCTATTAGAGCTGGGTCCAATGATTCTATATTTCTTTATAACCTTTTAGTGAAAAAATAACTGTAAAAGAAGTGCATAAATTGGAAAGAAAGGACACTTTTATATCTTCTTACTGTCTGCCATTTTGGCAAGATAAAAAAGATGAAGTGCTCCTTAAATTATAGTTGAGGTATTAAGTGGAAAGGATTGAAGCCTGTCTTGAAGTATTGCCTCATTATTCTAACGTAACAAATGTGCAATGGGCAATAACATATTTCCATATGCAACCCCTTCCGCTCATGAGTGTTGCTATTCTTGCTTTGTTGTCTCTTCTGTTCATTTGTGGGTCGAAGTTATGAAAGTTATAGCGGACGTAATGACAGTCAAACAAATGTGAATTTGCGCTAAGTCCTCTTGAATTAGAGTAGAAGTGATTGGGTATTAGGCAATTTCCGTGGCTCCAAACGGAATAATTAAGAATAAGGAGATGCGACTTTGAGAAGAATAATAACTTATTAGTTATTACACTGTGTTCCTTACATCTCATGGTGTTACTGCAGTGAATCTTCTTAAAATCAGTGTAGCCCTGTACTCTGTGCTCTTGCAGAGAACAGTGAGGTAGACAAGTGGGTGGGCCTCTGGTCTCACAAGGTCTCTGCTTTTTGATCATGGAAAGAGCTTCAATTAAACTGCTAAAAGAGAAAGTACCAGCAATGTGTCCATATAACAAATTGGAAAACATATACTGTATATACGTATCATAGCATCATAGCATATTATAGCATCAGCCAAATGCATGAATTCCCACAGAGCAGTTTCATAATCGGGTCATAATTCTTGCAGCTCTGCACAAGGAACTTCAGTTCGCTGAGTCATGGGAGCAGAGATTCCCCGGGACCCCCGACACGTTCAGTCTCTACAGTACCTGTGGCTGTCATCACACCGGGGTCTGTTAACACATACGGAGCTGACATTCATTCTCAAGTACAATCTCAGCAGAGCACACAAGCGCTGCTGAGTATGAATCACACGCTTTTTCTGTTATATTATTTTAAATTTGAACATGTACTGTTTTGTACACCATCACATGCACAGGAGTTACTGACGGTGATGATAATGGTGAGGCAAACTTACAACTTACAACTGGGTAGGATTTGCACTAAAGCAAAGCTTTTAGTTCAATTTAAATTACTTAAAGGATGATCTATACTGTAATGTATTGACCTAGTAAGTCATATGCATTATATTCATTAAATTCATATTATAGGATAATAATAACAGCAATAACTTTAAATAACTTTTACATACTAATATATTTACTAATAATATATAGTACACGGCCAAAAGTATATAGACACCTGCTCATCCGATTGAGTTGGTCCCCATGTGCTGCTATAACAGCCTCCACTCTCCTGGGAAGGCTTTCCACTAGATGTTGGAACATTGCTGTGTGGATTTGTTTTCATTCAGTCAGAAGAGCATTAGTGAGTTTGGGCACTGATGTGGGTCTATTAGGCCTGGCTCGCAGTCGGCTTTCCAATTGATCCCAATGGTGTTTGATGGGGTTGAGGTCAGTGCTCTGTGCAGGCCAGTCAAGTTCTTCCATACCGATCTCGACAAACTATTTTTGTACGGACCTCTATTTGTGTATGGGGGCATTGTCATTCTGAAACAGAAAAGGGCCTTTCCAAAAACTGTTGGCTCAAAGCTGGAAATCCAGAATTGTCTAGAATGTCATTGTATGCGGTAGTGTTAATGTTTGCCTTCACTGGAACTAAGGAGCCTAGCCTGAACCATGAAAACCAGCCCCAGACCAAGGGGTGTTCATTATAACATTTGGTTATATAGTGTACGTACTAATTCTTTCCTGCAAAAACCTGAACAATTTAATTTTTAAAGGGGCACATAGTCCTGTTCTCCAGAGAGAAATAAAGATTTATTCGTAGTTCGTAAAACATTCAATTAACACACACACACACACACACACACACACACGCAGAGGAAACACAATGTGAAATATTATAATGCTGATTCATAAGGGCTTGTGCATCGATCAAAGACTTTCCCCTGAGTTTTATGATCTAATGAAAGAACCCCGTGCTGCTTTTTAATAAGGAACCTTTGAAATGGGGCATCACCGACAGCGATGGCAGATGAGCGATGTTCTGATAGGCGCGCATCATTCCGCTTCAGCCAGTGCTCTCTCAGAGGAAGCACATCTGCTTCTTCACATTTGGTCAGCTTCAGTAGCTTTGTTTTGCCTTTGTTTTTGGATTTTCTTTTGTTTTCTTTTTTCTTTCTTGGGGGGTGGAGGAGTGGTGGTGGATTCCAGAACTTGTCAAGATTGATCCTTCCTCCCCAGCGAAATCTCAAAGATCCACGCGGAGGCTCTGAGGCCTGTACATCCTCTTATCTCCCCGCTCTCAACGGTGCGGCGGTGACATGAAAGCCAGGCTATCCCTCCCTTTCCGCTTAAACGCCAGTGTAATTTGGAGATTAGCAAGTCCACATCCCATTATTGGAAGTTGTTTGGAGGGCAGATTTAGCAGATCTACATCGGGCATTGAATCGCTGTCTGACAAGGGAGGAAGCTTGCAACAAAAGCCTGCCTGTGTTTGCCTGTCACCGCTGGCTTGTCAGAGGGACCTCGCTAGGCCCTGATTCGCTGCATCGCAGACCTCCTGATTCCAAGACACTTCAGCAAAGCAAACAGTAATCTCCAAGAATAACAACCAATGTCCACCAGGGAAACTTGAGGTTCTGAAAAGCTCAGGGGGTGTAACCCCCCGCCCCTGTCCGCACACCCCCACACCAGCTCTAATTAAAGCTACTGGTTTTAATACGGGCCGTATAGAGCACAGACAAAGGAGAGCGGATCAGCTCATCGGAATTCGGAACTCTGGAGGTTAACCAAAAAAAATTAAGACCTATTGTGTAAAGCCCCTCTTATCTGCTTTTGAAGTCAGCAAGACCTGCCAAAAATCCACAGTGTCTTTTGTCTCCAGCCTCCAAGTCCTTGTGGCAAATTGCCATGTTCCTTTCATCTGGACCCTCATAATAGGAGGTAATTAATGTCATTCAGGTTCAGTGAGTGCCCTTCTCTGAGGGGGGCAGGACTTCGGGGAGAGCGTGGGGGGGTAGAGGGGGCTTAGGATAGTGGGCTTCGCTGCATTGCCCCTTTGTGTGATCCTGAGTTTACCATTTTCTTTTCTTCCTTTAATTTGCTTGCCTTTGCATTGTTTTCATTCAATTTCTTTGTTTGCTTTCTCAAAAAAAAATACTTAATGAATGGAAAGCTGTCTTGCGTATAAAAACATGGCTTAGCAAACTTTTAGTACTTGTTAATGGCTAATAAACTGCCGGTTATAACCACTGCTGAATGGATATGAACGAGAGGTAAACATAGGTTAATTTGCCAATAATCTTTTATCATTCTTGGTTAGCATGGGTCACACAACATATGACAAACATGGGAAACCTTTAACAGTAGGCTATGTTTACCTCAGTGACATTATTTGGAACACTTATCTTGCACACTTATTTCGTATTTCTGTTTTAGAGAGTTGTTTATTTTTCTATTCGTGTGTTATTAAAATAAATGGTGTATCTAATATTCAAATGTTCCAAAAGCTTCAAAGACCTTTGATTTTGGCTAAAAACCCTAACTGCTAAACACAGCCCTACAGGTGCTTTACAACCAAAGCCTACATGGGCTGTTGTACTCAAAAAAATGTATTTACAGTGACATGAATGCAAAAAATTATGTTTGTGAAAATGTTACATTTATGAGTCATCAAAACTGTATATACTGTATATACTGTAGACCACATGGCACAGCTTCACCACCAGTTTAACCAGTATAATAATTATTTGTATATAAAAGTATTTGCAGGGTATTACTACAATATTTGTTGAAACCTGAAGCATGAATTCTGGATTTGGTTAGTAGACTAATATTGGATGTTATGTTTCAGGTCGTCACAAGCCGGTCTGAATATTTTCACATAGAGTCCGGTCCCATGGACCACGATTATGAGAAGCACAACCACTAAAAGAATATGTGACCATTCAACCATTCCTCTTCTAGAGGCTGTTTTTGTCAAGCTGTTTCATGTAGAACCACAACAAAAAGAAGCTCTGGCAAGAAAAAGGCATGATGGCAAGACGATGGACGCAAAAACACACGAACACAAAGGAAAGATGAGGAGCTTACTGAGCTGAACTGAGAACATAATGTTCATTTGATCTGCTGTTTTATTTGCACTGGAAGGCCCAGAAAGCGCAGTCGCATCCCAAGGTGCTGGAACATTCCAGGACTCCCCTGTTTCAGACGTTTGTGCGATGTGTCAGCCCTGACTGCAGTGATTCTGGGGTAAAATCACAGGCAACTCCAATAGTGTGACACTTTTGAAAGTGCACTTTTACTGCTTCTCAGCACTCTGCTGTGTGCCCGGAGCTTTTACGTCTCTTACAGTTCAGAAACACTGCAGTTCTCCTTAGCTGTCACAGAACATTTCAGGAAAAAATAGACTTGTTCTCAAAATAGACCAGAGTTTGCCTAACTTGTAAAAATCCCCTGAATATTATGTAACTCCATCAAACCATGCTTAAATCAAATACTTAAAATAGCACATTTGTCGTCACATAAATCTTTCACAGTAATGATTAATAATTCCAGATATTCGTTAATTGAAAAATACTGAATCAAATGTTTCTCATCTTTTATTGTGTAAAGTGAATTTAAAAAATAGCATGTATCACACAACATATGTGAAAAGAAATATAATACATTTACATAATTCATTACTCAGGGTTTTTATGAATGAGGTTCAGTTATGGTCTTAAGTGATGTCTACAAATACTTTAGGAAAAAATGCAAACTCAACCAAAGATTATTGTACGGGTTAGATTTAGATTTTATATTTATTTCTGTTTTAGAGTGTTTTTTTAGATGTAAATATGAGGGATACACATCCCCACCAATGTGTAGGGACCGTTAAATTGTCACCGCCAATACTTCCTGTAAACATTGTCATTAATTTTAAATCCTATCCACAAAGGGTTAACTCTGATTCGAAACCCCATCATTGCCCATCCCATCTGTTCACAAAAAATTTTTAACTCTAATTTGATTGGCTTAACCTATGCCCTTGATAAGCACCAAAAGTATAATTCACAGTGCAGTACAGTGCAATACGTTCCTTGGCTCCGCATTCTGTCATAAAGTCAGGACCGAAAGAAATTGCTATTTTTATCTGAATGCTATTTTTATGCAATCTAATGATGTTCAAATTGAACCCCTTTTTAAAAAAAAAACCGGGACAGCAACTACTGAGGTATTTAATGAGCATCATATGACTGGGAAAGTCTTGGTTTGTACTGTGAGAGAGCAGCTGAGAGCCCACGGGCATGGGGACAGACTGTGGGAATGAACTGTCCCTGATCCAGCCTGAGATGTGGAATGCCATAAAGCTGGCCCATAAGACCTAGTCGGGTATTACAAACGTAGAATATGGATCATACAGTGTCACTATGAGAGAGAGAGAGAGAGAGAGAGAGAGAGAGAGAGAGAGAGAGCAATAAATCATTATTCAGAGAGAAACAATTTATTACACATGCAACACCCAGTCAAATATATATGCTACAAAATAAATAAATAAATCAGTTTCCACGTTCATGTTTGCACTTGTGTGCACATGCATGTACTGTAGAATATACTGTACAATGATATGCATGTAACATAAAGCATATCCCACAATGTATGCATATACATTTACACATGAAAGCCAAATTGTGTTCTGGATTTTGTGTTTTGCTCCTATTTTACATGTGTGTCTGTAGCTCTTTGTGTATCTTTGTGAGGAAAATGAGATACAGCGGTTTGCTTGCAGTTGCTGAATAGCATAACAGCACTGAATAAGGACCTATGGATGACCCACGATCATGCCTTTCTCTATTTACGGTAAAAGACACTGATGACTTACAAGGAATGAATCTCAAACAGAAAACACGAACAGATGAAACCCCATCACTCCCCCCTACCCTTCCTTGATTTGTGATTGATCATAAATCCACAACGAAAAAATCCTGTTGATGTCCAGGATGACATATGGTTTCAGAATATGGGGAGGAGGAGAAATGCAGAGTCCTTAACACTGAAATATGCATAATGAAACTGTGTTTTTCACGTAATACTTAGTGTGACAATAAGATCTAACAGCAATCAAAAGCATACAATATCAAAAGCATGGACAAATTCAATTTTCTACTCACAGAGCGTGTGTAAAGGGAAGTATTGCCTGCTTAATGCATGGACACTTGCTTTAAATCCTAAAGTGCGAAAACCAGCATGCAAGCCTTTTGAGAGCTGTGCAATATCAAAGTCTTAATTTTCATTATTCTGTAGTTTCAGTTGACAAAGCTTCTTAAAAACCTTGGATGCACTCCAGCTGGCGAAAAAAAAAGACGATAAAAACGGGGATGCTCAAAGTTGTCAAAATCCAGGAAAATAAGCAGCTGGCAATCTTCACCTGAGATTTTGAGCAAAAAATGCATTCTGGGATATGAATATTCTTGGTATGAGGAAATTGCAAATGTTGCGCCCTCGATGAATGGATAAGTGGACGTTTCATTATCTGAAATGCGTTTTCCATAAAAGGTCGATCTCGGAGGTAACAGTAACTCCCATGCTGTGGCATCTCATCTGCTTTTGCCGAGCTTATCCGATTGGAATGATGCCATTACGGGTAATTACAAGCGGAAATTACTGACCCTCTTTGTCATTAATACAGCCGTTCATGAATACTTTCCTCTGTGCCTCATGATGTCAGCATACTGTGACATTGCAGAGAAGAGAGAGGCCTCTATGTTTGGGTTGACTGCCATTGAGAGATGGGGAGAGGAGATTGTCTATAAATGTTTTATGGCCATAAGAACTGGAGTAGACTGGCTATTCTCCAGGGCTTGGACCCGAGGAGGGTCAATGACACATTCTGGGTCTGAGGGTGTCTGCTGCTTTTAGATGGCAATCAGCCGCCAACTATTACCTCCTGAATTCAATTTTCACTGCACAAGGCCCAGTTTGAAGCGAGATTATTCAGATGCAGGTGTACTGTGTATATCCAAGAAGCATAAAATGTTTAACGGGCTGCCTAAAATCAGAGCGATTATGAACTGCATATGACAACATTTTGGCACTCCCCACACCAGCAGGAGTGTTTACAAGTAAACTCATATTCCTGCGAACATCTGGGCATTAAACGTAGACCACCCATTACTTTAACAATGTCCATCAAAACACCTCATTTTGCTTTATGGAGAGGGTAAACATATAATGCAAGCGAGATGTGGCATGCTCACATTGTTTTCAGTATAATTTGATATTGTCAATAACCTCCATTTCTATGAGGTCCTCATTGGGAAAATTGATAGGCTTAGTGATTTTCCAGCAAATGTAGCATATCATTCAGAGTAGGGGTGACCACATTAACTCAAACGTAAGGGTAATTATCATTTTGATGGTACACCATTGACTAAAGGGTTTATTTTCGGAGCCTGCTTTTTTGTTTAAGTGTTTATGTACACTTACAAAAAGCATGTGTTATTGTTATTTAACTGTGGTAGCCATACGGAATACATTTCCATTATTTCCGTCACATTGCATTCTTTCCCACAACATGCAAACAGCCTGCATGCATATAAATGTGACTTGAATTCTGTGTGAATCTCCATCATTTCCCGATGGGAAAGTAAACCTTCATGCATTTAATTGTAGTCGAAGTTGCATTACATTACATTGCATTCCCAGGCCAGCCGAAAAAATATTACATTAAATTCAAGTTAAGCCAACCTACAACCATAATATTCATTTAAGGTGCATACAGCTAACATACATAACCATAACACATGTTATAACAATCTTAAAGTAATCAAATAAGATGAGTGTCCATGCGCTTACTGATCAAAGGCGAAACACTCTCATTGGGTCAAATCGCAATGTGATTGAAATCATACAACGAATGATTTTCTATGGATTTGTGAATCATAACTCTCTTATCAGTAGCAATCTTCTGTGTTTACCCAAAGGGTCCCCATAACAGAATCCTCATCTCCCCATAACAGAATCCTCATTTAAGTTTAGCAGACTGCGTTAAGAATCTGCAGAAGCGACCGACAGGAAAGATAAACATATGTTCAGGCTTTTTTCCACACTGCATCATCCCTCCAAAGAATCAATTGAAGTTTACTTGATTAATTCAGAAACAGCCACGAGGATCTGCAAAATGTCAGCGTGGCAGTCATGGAACATTGTCAAAACCTCTGCAAATAGAATTAGAAGCAGCAGGCTATTTTTCTCTGGGAAAAGTCAAATTCTCCGTTCCTTGCTTCTCTTTGCAAATGGTTTTGTGCCAGTGCTGCAGGCAGCAATATGAGTCTCTCCCAGACCTATATAGAGAGAAATTATTACGAAAAAACATATATTTGTCCCAAACTACTATCCAAGAGGCTTCCAGCCTTTCCTATTGCGCCAATGTTTTATTTGTTTAAACATATCTGTAGGCATATCCCTCTCATACATCCGGTGTTCTTATATGACTTATATGTGCAAAAGGAGTCAAAGTACTAAGGCTTAGATGGGATGGGCACAAGAAAGTCAGTGTACATTTCAGTCTTCCACCGAACCAAATCTCATTACATTGTGTATCAGAATTTCTTATCAAATTATGTACAGTATATCTTAAGCCTGGAGATATGTGATTGCATTGTTTTGTGATTGTAATGGCCTGTTAATATAAAAACATATATTTAGAAAAAGTGGAAATATGCTAAAGAAACTGCTGCTAAGACACATAGTCATAAACCATGGTAATTGAAAACCATGGTTAACTTCAACCAATTTACCATGACCTAAAACACTTTTGTTATTACTACAGTTTATCACTACTATGGTTCTGTTTTGGAATGCCATAACTACTATTCCTGTTTCAGTACACTATAGGCCCCTGGGATTGAACCCACAACCTTAGCATTGTTAGCGCAATGCTCTACCAACTGAACCACAGGACTAACTGTGCAAATCAGGAGTGGGCTCAGTGAAGTGAAACCTGGGATCAAGGGAACTACTTATTCTGCAACACCTGGTATAGGCCTGCTCCTAAAAAAAGGCTGTTGATTAACATGGCAAAACTGTAGAAAGGGTACACATACTTTTTAGTTTTACTCCACAAACTTATGAAATCAATGCCCTATTTAATGCCATTGAACCTTCTTTTTATCAGAATTATTATTATAATTTATTATTATTTTTCTTTTTACCATTTTACAAAATGCACTACACCAAGCCCCAGGAAACTAAAGATAACAGTGAATTCTGCCTCAGTTTAAAACATTTCCTTCAACTTCTAAAGCTTATTGTGAAAAAGTATATGGAAAAACTGCAGTCACACTAGTCACATTAATTCACATGAGTAGAAGTAAAGATCAAGATAAAAAAATGTTAGAAAAGTAGCTAATTAGTTAGTTACCTAACATTGGACAAGTTTGTATGACTTTGAAAGGAACACAAACACAACAAAGAATGAAGTGATTCTTGACAATGGATTCTTGCTGTGCATACCTTTCAATGGGTAATGGCGAGTGACTTTGTGTAATATTGTGTGTGACAAGCCCTTTTCTGAGTGTGTGGCTCCTGCTGCTTCACACAGACAGCCTGTGAGATGGAGGACCCCCTCAACGTCAGTGAGCAAGATTGACAGTAATTAAGCCTAGCCCCTGCTGGCCTACATAACAGTAATGCGATCTCGTAGGTCTGTTGGAGGACAGAGGATTAAGGTGCAGTTCTGGTCTCAGGTATTGAAATTCCCTCCCCTGTGGGGCTGGCCAGGAAATCACATTCAGTCCTACACTTGCGCTTCATAAGGAGATTATTACGCATCTTTCTCCTCTGGGTCCACGTCGGCGGGAGAGCTGTCCTGGCAGTGCGCCAATAGCAGAGGGGGATTGTGCCTCCTGGATTTCCATCTGCATTTCCCTCTATGGTCAAAAAACACGTCCTGCTCCATTACCCAATCCCCTTCCTCCGCCATATGTGCGAGCTTATTGGAGTCACAGTGACAGAAGTCAATGCATTATTTTCAGCTCAGGCAAACAGGGCTTGTCTATATAGAAATTAAGAGTTTGGAGGTTTATATTAAACCCTCAAATTGACAGTTAATGTGAGTATAAGCGCGAACAATGTTGCTAAATGAAAATGAAAGCGCTGCAGTTTTTTGGTTAATTGAAACTGATAAAGATGTCTTGCGTACGCTTCTTTGATAACTGCTACCGCAATGCATGCAGGGTTCAGGAACAAGGAACAGGATTTTATAGCTTTTATAGGTTTATAGATTTTTTTGGATCGCCTATATAACAAGAATAATAAGTAAGGACTTTTACTGAACATTCTTCATCAGGAATAGATCGAACATATGAAATGTTTTTTGAATCAGTGATTTTCAGTGTGAAAATATACCCCAGAGTCCAATATTAAAGTCTACTTCTAGCATGCAATGGGATGGTGTTTAGGCTATAACTTGCACTCATATATACTCCAACAGAAGCTTTTGCTACCCTTCTAAATGGCTCTTCAATATTTCAGGTGTCTCGCAAATTTTCCGTCAAACAAATCTGCAGAATTGGGTTTTGGTAGGGTTCCTTCTTTTCTGAAAACCATTCCTGAAACAGCTCAGTGTGTTAGTTATTGCAGATACAGTTTTCAGATTGACTGTGATAGGTTACCCCCCAGCTCATCTGACAAAGGAAAGCTCATGATTTAAACATTAGGTGGGATGAGATACAAGGGGCGATGCGTTGTGCCAAGTCTGGAAATGGCGGGATCAGCACTTTCTCTTCTACTGGGACCTGAATGCCATTTCTCCCTTTCTGCTTCAGCTAACGGCTTCAGCACAAACGCGCACCAAGTGTAAATGTGATTGGCGCAGTAACCTACTCGGCTTAGCACTCCCTGACTGCAATGGTGGCTTGGCTTGTTTTGAAACACTATAGATAGTATCACCACATCTCTTTGTGGCTCTTTCATGTGAAATGAACAGTACTTTGCTCTGAGTAAATTGTCAATGCTTTGTACAAATATGTCATTACAGTGGTTATTTTGGAACTTTCTCATCCCCTTTCTTCCGGATCCTTCTCATAATGTATCACAAGACACAAGTCTAGTTCCTGGATTTTCAACCGGGGGTCCTCGATCGCATTCAACTGCACTCTCAGAAATAAAGGTACAGTGGAGGTAGATTTTTCTTCTCGTAGGAACACATTTTCCAAATGTATGTAAATAATGTTCTAGTTGGGTACAAATACAAATAATACAATACAATACAAATAAGTAATTACATTACATTACATGCAAATTAATGATGTATTGCTGGCTATGGGCACAAAAAACCCAGTTTTTATCCTTTTAGGTACTTTTCGTACCTTTCTTTCTGAGAGTAGGGATTAGATTGAACAGGAATGGTTAAAAAAACCCTGGTCTACTTAATTGTCTTGCAATTACTTGATAGATTGTGCCTGTTGCTTTTTGTGACTTACATAATGCTGAACGCGTTGGTCTGAGGTGGAGGTAGTAACGTTTCGTAAAATTACGAGCATACGGCCCAATTGAAATTCACGCTGTCTGGACAGAGCAGCAGGTCCGTGCCATAAGGACGGCCAGAGATAACTCTGCTGACCCAACAGTCGCCAAATTTCTAAAGGGACGTCCATTAATGTATTCAAGGGAAGTGATCACCGGGCCCCTCCACAGGGGCAGATTAATGGCGCAAAGTGGTAATTGTGGCAGACAGCAGAGGTCTACAGTTTGTCCACAGAGCCGCGGAACATCACCGTGGGACCAAGCTGACAAAGTCCTTGTGGAGAAATTTGACTGTGGGCTCCTACTGTGTTTAATTACTTTGGAATTTCTATTACGCGGAAAAAGACAGCAGTTCACCGTCGCTCTCATTGATTAATATGTATGATGGCTAATGAGAATCAGGAGGGGACGTCAAAAAGTGATGCAGAATTAATCCACTGTCAAACGGGAGTTTCTAAAAAATCAGTTCAAGTAAGTATGCCCACTACGATTATTTTAGAGACACAACATTTTACATAACACAGCTGAGAGTTTCTCCTGACAAGACGTGCGTTTGTCGTCAAGTGACAACGCAGCTCTCAAAGTCATTAACTTTTACAGTTCAAATTCGTACATAGGCTTTGAAATTAAAATCACTGTTGAAACTTTGTGCTTTCCGGGTGCTTTAAAGTATCTTTGAAACATCTCCCTGCTACTGTCTATTCAGGAGATTTTTCTGATACTTTTTGGTAATGATATCACAACCCCCCACCCCAAAAGCACACACACGCATGCGCACACACACAGACACACATTTTCTTTTTGTAGGCTCTACCTCTAAAAAATCAATCTTGCATTTCACTTTCTTATTTTGTTGACAGTTTAATTTTAAAAAGGTTACCCTCAAGGTTGATTCAGATGAATTAAAGATGTTATGGATAAATTGGGAGGATTAAATGAGAAATGTTTGGTCTCATATTTTACCATCTTCTTGAGCACATAACTCCAACTGTTTCAATCTGTATGTGCATGCTTTGCATATTGGTATATATGCAGGTTTATGGCAAACCTTTATGAATGTATTCATGAATATTTCACGGTTGTTACTCCAGTTATACTTTTGAATAATGGCTTTACAAAACTAAATGTGTCACGTCCTGCAGAGATTATACGATATATTGATTCTCAAGTAAAGTATCACAATGCTGAGAAATGATTATTTTTTATGACCAGATAAAAGAAACCTGTCTGTTTGAACCTAAGCTGAATTGGATCCCAAACAAACAGGAGCTTCTCGTATTTTTGCATATTTTCATATTTACGTTGTGTCCTCCCAATGCACCTATTGGGTTTCCCGAGGCAACCATTCGGTTAATCTCAGGATTAAACCACACATACCGTAACCATGGATACCATTTTATCAGAGTGTCCTTATATCTGACACCTGTGACAGTGGCTATCTTCTGGAAACGAATTTCTGAAACCTATTTCTGAACAAGAAAGTTTTGAAAACTAGATCAAGTAGGTTGACATGAAAACCTGTTCAAAACAGTGTAAAAACACTCGGTACATGTGTTGTGAGACCAAAAATGAGCACTATTAATATGACTGAATGCATCTGCATTTGAGTCATTTTCCAATACATATATATATATATATATATATATATATATATATTACACATATATGTGTGTGTATGTGTGTGTGCAAAGTGCCAGTGAAAACCTCTTTATTGCTGTCTTCATTCTCCACTCCTAACACCCAATTTCTGAAATCAGGGCCGTGGCAGTGCTGGGTATTACTCTAATGTTCCCGTGCCTGAGTACAAAGCCAGGTATTGGATGGGCCATGAATCATCACTTTTAGATCTTTTCTATATGAAAAACCCAGAGCTACTGTAGGTTCTGTGAAACAGAAGGAAAAAAAAGCCATTGAGCTGTTTGTTCTTATTAAAGCTCAGGCCGCCACTACCAGGAGAGCTGAAATTGGAATGCTCTGAAGGTCAAATTCTCAGTGAGAAATATTATACCGCCCAGGGACCCATGTGAGTGCTTTTTTGCCGGCTCGCCGCTCAACTCGCACAGCTAGATCTCAGTCTGATTCCACCCCCCTTCCATGTTTAAAATGCAACTGCACAGGTACCACATCCCCACTTTCAAACACCTGGCTCTTAAAAACATCATGCTCTGCATCAGTTCAATCTGTGTTGACAACAGATGTGTTCAGTAAGAGCTTCTGAACATCTTACTGTATCATAGGGGAACAAGCTGTATTTGTGGAGTGTTGTTATCCTGAACAGAAGCAATGGATTCATACTACTACGACTAATATCACTGCTAATACTCTTGTTTTATAAACTATAAGGCTCTCCGTTGCAAATACAATTGCTGTCTTGTCAAACGGTTGCTTTCAGATTTATCAGTTAGAGTATAGTATTCAATAATATACTTTATAGTTCTGCACTAAAGCTTCTGTCCGTGTTTTTAAAAAAAAACTGCCTTTGCAAAATGATGTAACATCTGTCTCGTTTGAAAAAACTGCATACATACAAAAGTCCTGATTATTCTTCACCTTGCTCGTGCTGCCAAGCAGCTTGGGTGGTATATCAAATAGCGCCATGTCACCTCAGCGAAAGTCTTTTGTTTGTGTGCAGAAAGGGCCCGAGGCATACCCAAGTGAGAAGGAAGGAGGATTATGGTAAAAAGTGATGGAACAATATTCTGTCAGCGGTGACATTGTTGGAGTTAGAGGAAATGCTCAAAGATGAACAGATTATGGTTCACAAACTGGCTTCTCTTTACTGAGGTTAAGAATCATTACATTGTAAATTAGTTATCTTATTGGCTTCTATTTTTTTCTCAGTATTTTCAGCATGCTGTTCTTTCTGTTTTCATTCATTTTTTCAAGCTAACAAGAAAATAATTGACCCGCGGTGTGGATGGAAATCATAACTAAGCCGGCATTCTGTGTTTTGTTGCTTTATAGCTAGCAAATGGTAAATGGCTAGCCAGAATTTGGTCATGTTTTCACAAATCTCGTAGTTGTTTTCTGTGAAAAATTGCTCTGTAGATTCTGCACTGACGTTCCCAGGAAAAAGTGTATCCGCTGCCACGATTGTACCTTTAGGCGATCAAAGCTTTCTGTTGGGGAAAAAAAGTAACAATTTTCAAAGATTTCAGAACACTTTACCGTGCAGGTGCAATGCACCTCTGCAGATACACCGGGCAAGGCGTTAAAAAAGAAAAGTATTGGTTCTGTATCATGCGGTGCACTTTGCAGTCAAGGCATATATTTTTTATGGGTCACATATCACGTTATTGGTTTTACAGGCACATCTAAGACACCTGTGGAAATTGTTCTGACATTGCATACACAAAGCTAGGGACACCTCTGTCTAGATGGGACAAAAATAGGGAGATCAACACTGTGTGGGTGCTGAGCATAGAGGGCTCTTCCCAGTGCTCCACTTGTGGTAGCAATCAGAATGGCTGTCGCTTTTCTCAGGATTTCCTGGAGCCATTTGTTAAAATGCACCGCTCATTCATATTCCATAAAGCCATATCCCTGTGATATTGTGATATTGGGTTTATCATTGACCTTTTCTTCACTGTAGAGCGTGCGCACACAAGGGAGTCTGGATCCTCTCCCTGGTTGCCGTGATGTTAATATCCATGCATGCGAGATGGGGAGAGAGTGGGAAAGGGGGAGCGGGAGAGACAGAAAGAGAGAAAGAGATATCTATTTGCATTATGTAATTTAATACATTATTCAGGCCTTTCCCAAACCGCAGCCTTCTCCCTGGAGACCTTTAGCAGGGCAATCCGAAGACAAGCAGGAGAACTGTAATCACCTCATGAAATGCAGAGTGACATCAACACACGCACAATCCCAGGAAGCAACAAAGTCTCAAATGCACACACACACACACACACTCTCACGCAACTGTCGATCATTTTTGTGCCATTAGCATTTTGAGAGAGAAGGCCAGGAGAGTGCGGTCCCTGATGAATACTAATACAATAATTCCTATCCTTCCCGCATTCAATAAATACCATTATATATGTTTTTTTCCCTTTTCTTTTTGTTCAGTAAGGCACTTTACAATGTTCTGAAAATGATCATCAGCTCCATTTGTCCCTGGATGTGATGAACGCTATGGAAATGATTCGTCTTCGCAGGCAGGAATCGAACCTCCCGGATTATTATCTTCCCTTTATTATCGGTGAGAAAATTGGCAGAAACCTTTTAGTCTAATCTGTCAGTCCTTCATTTTTATTCAGGGGACAATCCCTTTCGTACGGTAGCCATATATGCGTTCTGACCGAGAGCCTTCTTGCATGGGAATGGGCTGTAATCCCTTCCGTACGGTAGCCATATATGCGGTCTGACCGAGGGCCTCCTTGCATGGGAATGGGCTGTACAGTCCGCTGTGGTCGCGTCACATTCATGCTGAAATTGATTGATGCCACAATGCCGTCAATTCAAGCCCCCGGGGCTTTGGGCTTATTTATGATTGCAGTCTGGTACGCGGTGACTCTGCACAACTTGAATTTCAAACTGAGGAAACCGCTCCTCCTCAAAATTTAATGCGGGCAAAGGATTGAGGTCCCCACAATCGCAATAAAGCTCACATTTAAGAACACCTGCAGCCGCGGGACCCTGCAGTAAACCCAGCTTGAAAAGCTCTATACAAGCCAAATGCATGGGATTTGGCGCTGAATGAAAGTATATTTTGAAAAAATAAATAAAATTAATTTAGTCCACACCAATCAGATCTGACGAGTAAGAGCCAAAGCGATGACAGCAGCCCTACCCCTCCCACAAGACCAGGACAACCACACGCACCCAACCTGCAGATTTTCCATCACAGTACTAACGTCAGTAAATCTTTTTCCGTTCAGTAAATATTCAATTTACTATAATATTAAATGTATTGTATATTACACATACTGTATATTTAGTAAATATTCTTGTTAGGCAAGTCACCCTACTTAAGGGTTTCTGCCACACCCATTTATATGCAAACCATGTGGGTGGCGCCTTACTTGGCAGGCGAATGCAAGAACCCGACCCTCTCTTGTTTCAGTTGTTGCTTTGGTCCCCTTTCTTAATGCCCATGGATAATCAGGCTTGTTTAACACCAGGGCTGGATTCAAAGGCAGCAATTTTGCTGACAAACAAAGACCTGTTCAGCACTGTGGTCACATGGTGCGTTAGGAGCACACACTCCAGCAGCAGTTCTCATTATGTCAAAGAAGTGGTTGCAAAATAAAACCAACTGGGTTTGGAAAGGTAATCCAAAGGAGAGTGGTGCCACAATTAACATATTGTTCCTTCCCCCCACCCTCACCACCTTCACAATGGTCAGGTCCACAAACAATTAGGAGTCCAAGGCTCATACTGCAATAGAAATAGCTCAGTGCAAGAACAAACATCTATTGCATGTCATGCTGAAATAGGGTCTTGCATTTTCAGTGGCAATGTGATGACAAGGCTATGGCTTCTATTCAACAAGGGAAGCATGAGTCATGAGGAGTTTATTTCCTATTCAGAAAAGAAATGTGCAATAGAAAATAAAACCCATTCATCAACACACGCTACACTTTGGTAAGCAATTAAATTACTAAATTGTACATGACAAGAACAAATAAAAAGAATGCATGATTAAATCTGTAATTTATAAACTAATGTACACACCACATTTCATTAGGCTTAAGTGAATTGGAAACTGATTGGAATGAGCCAGTATCCATACAGTGCTGCAGAACACAATTGATTTTCTCTGTGGAATGAAGAGGAACAGACCCAAAAGTAACATTTCAGCCTGTGAAACATTATTATGTACTTTGTTCATTATTATTAATTCATGTATTAATCATTATATAAGGTTTGTTCATATACAGTAGGGTTTCTCAACGGGGGCGGTACCGCCCCCCAGGGGGCGTTCTGAGATTGCAAGTGGGCACTGGAAGCACGGTGGATGAAAGGGAGTACTATTATGGGAGGCTTCTGCCCCATATTAATGCTCAATCCCCGGGGGCCTAGCTGTCAAATGCTTCTGACGTCCGAAGGAAAAGTCACAATTGAAATTTTTCGGCTTTTGATCAGTACAGTTATCCAGCTAACTCTGATAACTGGGCGGCAGTGTAGTATAATGGTTAAGGAACTGGGTTTGTAAACGAAAGGTTGCAGGTTCGATTCCCAGGTCCGACACTGCCGTTGTACTCTTGAGCAAGGTACTTCACCTGCATTGCTTCAGTGGATACTATGTATAAATGCAAAAATGCTGTGTAAGTCGCTCTGGATAAGAGCGTCTGCTAAATGCCTGTAATGTACATGTACTGGTAATCCTGATTTGTGTAATACCCCCCAGGGCTCAAAATGAACATAGATAGGCTTGTTTGATGATAATAGTAATAATAATAATAATAATAAACCTCACAGAATATCATTAACAACAACAAATAGTAGACTACATTTATGGCTGAAAATAGTTTTTTGTTGGGGGCATGGGACCTGAACATTGGATAGGGGGGTATTGGTCTAAAAAAGAGAACCCCTGATATACAGTGATCCTTTCTAAGGCGGCCACCCAAACAAAGATGACCGTCAATTTGTCGCTCTGTATTTATGTATGACCGACACCCATTTCCTTGGTAATTTTCTCAGCGCTTTTGCCTCCAAAAACTTTTCTAATCAAAGTTTTATTTTATTGTGTGTCAGCTTAACTGGCTTACGAGCTTCCATTTTAAAACCGATACTAGTAACTTTCACTGAGTAAGAGTATGAGTAAGAATATTATCCACAATACGAAGATGACAGCATGCTCCTAAAAACAAATCTAAAGAGGTTGCAGCATGATTCCCCTGGTTATTTTGAAAACATACGAAGATAATGATAATCCAAGTAAGTGAAAGAAGTCGGCATAGCCTGCGCCGATTGGCTATCACATGCATCAATAAAGCTCCTGTGGGAGAGCACCAACATGGCCGCCCCGATGTGACCGTGATGCAAACGTAATATATAGAGAAAAGTGAAAGGTAGTACCAAAAACTGCCAAAAATATAAGTCAAAAACGTGTGCGGGTATTTATAATGTTGGAGTGCTACCAGTAGTGACATTACCGGGTAGGATGACAGAGTCATTAAATTAATAGGTAGTTTTAGTTGTTAATAGCCTAGGCGTTTGCTGTCTTGGAGCTTTAAGGGCACACATTTGTGAATATTTGAATGGAATAAATTACGTGACAACAAATAGAAAAACACTTTCCTTACGGTGGACAAACCAGATATTCACATTGCTTCCCATTTGATGAGTCTTTCGGAAATGTGTTCAATTTTGGTTTGTAACTGCTCTCAATAATGTACTCTTGAATAAAAAAAGCAACTGCAGTATCATAATTACATTATTCCTTGATAAATAATGAAAACAACCAGAACTTGGTAGGACTTGGTGTCCGCAGACTTTTGGTCCCCGCTGTAGAAACACACATATGGCTAACAAACTGTTTAACAAACTGTTTAATAATAAGCTGGGGGTTTTTTTTGTGTTACTGATACACATGTCAGGCAAGCCAAATGGAAGTCTGCAGCAGTTCAAACATGTCCAGGCAATGACTGTGGATGGGCCCAGCCATCACTTTGCACATGGATAACTATCCTATCACTGCCACATCTTGCTGGAAGGCACAGCAAAGACAGATCCCATCTGCCTGTTAATACTCCATGTTTGGCGAGTATCGTACCAGATCCTTGTGTGTGTGCAGACTAAACGTAGACCCTTTTTTTTTTGTTTGGCATTCTACATTTTGTGCAACAGTGGCGATGCAGTGCTCTTCCGTATGACGGGCAATCTCGCGCCAGCTCCACTTTAACACATAGAGACATTAGCATTTAGATAGCCATGGCAGATGCAAGGGAAGGGAGAATTGAAAACAGGATCAAAAATTACTATGAATAATGAGTTTCATTCTAAATGAATTCAGGACAAACTCCGTTTTTTTTTTTTTTTTTGTGAGGGCCTCCGTCATTCAGATGTAAAGAGCTGCTAAAAAGGAAACCTGAGCTGATACTGCTGTTACTGGGGAGGGGGCCGCGACACAAAGGCTCTTTCCCGGTTTACCTCAAAGGCTCGTTCCCGGTCTATCTGACAGCAGTGTCAGTTTATTGGTTCTCATCAGGGGAATTGGGTAGAAACCCGATGAGCCAACCAGAAAATCAGAACCTAGATGCTGCAAAATGGCCAGTGTTCATTTGACAGTGTTGATCTGAGTCCGACAGGGCCCGGACATACTGCATTAGAGCTCATTTAACACTGTGAGAGTTACGCCTTGGACATGCCTCAGCCGGGGCCTGCACGCAGAGCATTTACTGAGACCTTCAATTTAGGACTTTGTGCTGCAGCTCCATGCATTTTCTCCCACAGATGACCTCACAGTTGCCATGGAGATGACCTGAAGCCTTGTGGAATAAGGCTGATATCCAGGCATAGTGGGAGATTGGAATTACCTTTCACATCTTATTTATTTATTCATTTTTTCAGTTGTTTTGCATGTTAAACTCCACAGCACTGGCATTTTGTTATTATTTTTTATCATATTAGGTCTGTTACAACATTAAATAGAGACATGCCCCTTATGTCTGTATCCCAGCTGCTGGGACTGGAACAGGGTTGATGATTTTGTTTTTAATGGTTGGGCAAAAAAAAATAGGCAAAAATAATACTTAAATAATACTTAAATACTTAAAATATGGGTTCACCACATCACAGACGTTAAAAAAGATTCTGCATATGGTGCATGGTCATTTGGTCATAGGCTTTTATTTATTCCACCTGAAAGTCAAATGCTGAAATATTGCCAGAGATAGAGCAACACATATTTAGTTAGCGGAAATCTTTAGTATCTACGAATTACATTTATTTTATCTTACATGAATGCATTCAGTGCTGCACCTCATGTAATAAAAATGTGTTCTGGAGAGGGCGGTTTATGGGGGTTCATTAAAAAATAAAAAATAAAAATAAAGCATTTAAATAAGCCTGAATTCTTGAGGTTTTGGGAGATGAGCTGGAAAATAACTCTTATTCTGCCAGGAGATGAAGGGGCTATAAAATGTTTCCGTTTCACAGTGCACCTCCTCAGAACCTGCGAGAAACAAAGCAGCCATTTCACCTTTTAAAAACAGGACCCTCTCACTAAAAGTGTGGGATTTGCGAGGAAGGCGCCGCGCACAGTAGTCTCCCTCGTACGGGCGTCATTATCGCAAGGGCACTTTCTCAATGACAAATCCCTGTGCCTGTAGATTTATAGCGGGTCCGGCCCCGGCCGTGTCATTACCATGGATAATGAGGTGTACAAGGATGGAAGATTTGCAACGCGGCTCTGGCGCTCAGCGCCGAGTTCCCTCTGCCGAGGCATCGGATCGGTATCCATGGCAACGGCACCCCAGCAAACAAAAAGAGTCAATGAGAGAGCGCGGTGACACACAAAAGCTGGTGTGCACAGTAAGGAGGCTTCTCTGAGCTTTCACTGCGAAGTGTCATTAAAACGGTTGCATCACACTTAAACAAACTTAAACAAAGGGTGGTGGAAATATGGAGGATGGGGTGGGGGGGTGGGGGGGGGGGTCTCTGCGGCCAGAACTGTTGCATGTATGAACACCGGGATAAGCTTCTTTTTTGTTACCTTGCCAACTGGATATGCATTCCTTCTTCACCTGGTAGTGTAAAGCTTACATTAAACTTAAAACTTTCAATCCCACCCTACCTTTTACCCCTCCCCACACTTTATCATATTATAAATACATTCTCTAAAGGACTCTAGCTAATTCTAATCTATTGAACCTGTTTTACATCCCTGAGTTGGGCTGTATAGAAGCTTGGTAAGAGGATTCCTTTATGCCATTATGAGAACTATTTGCCAGTTGAGCAATGTCTTAAAGGCTCTTTTGACTGTGCACTATCACAGGCTGTGCAGTATGTCTGTGTGAAGCAGGGCATGTTGCCTATCAGAGCCTGGTGGACTGGATTTCTGACACAATAGGCTACAAATATAGGTTCAATATTGACTTGACTGTCTAAAATGTTCATTCAAACACAGCTATCTTTCGAAACCAGCTACACTAAACAGCCTATTCTAGACTAGCTCGATTTAGTGTGAAGGGCAATGGTCAGTACCATACCAGTATTTCAACTGAAAACTATAACCTTTTGCTGTCTTGCAATGCATGTGAATTTATTCTTAGCAATAGTTTATTTATTAAGGTGCTCATGCCATACTGTGTATACTACCTGTGTATCCTACTGCATAACAAGATTCCTCCAAAATTGTAAATATTGAGCACCAAAATTTCTGCACCCCTACTAAAGGCAGTATCTACAACCAATGTGATCTGTATCCACATCTTAACAAAGTTGACTTCCTGACCTCCAGAATCATATACCGTTATAATAGTCACTAATATTAGTGTAGTCACTAATAAATATAAACTACACAACACATGCGGTAGTAGCTGTCTGTACAAGGCTCACAGTTCCCGGTATTTATGTAATAGATTAATTTTATATTTAATCATTATGGAAAATAAATTGTCATTGCATATAAAATCTGAAACCCATATGTAGAGGTGCTGCTTGGTTTTTTTGGGTTTGTGAAATCGTTTTAACGTGGGAAACACATGTAAATCCCATAAGAGTTCAAACTGCACTGGTTACCCAGTGTCCTTTTGAAAAATCCCAGAACAATGGTCTATTTTGAATTTAGTTTTTTCTTCTCTCCTTTTCTCATTTTGCTGATAATTATTCATCACATGCCATTCTGTACAGATTAAGCTATGGCATGAAAGGACCCCCCCCCCCCCCCCCAGCCTAAAAATTACCATATGCAAATAGCAGCTTAGGAGACATGATTAATTAATTTGCCCAGATGTGGCATTCGGTGTGTGATGCACAAAAAAGTATCCAACTTGCTTTTAGTATAAATGAAAGCACTCCCTGGTGCCCTCCGTGTCTGTCAGTCAAACTCTATGCTTGTTGAATTTACAATGTTTAATGCGTGTAGCCATCACTAATAGTGTTCTCACGTGCAGTCGCAGCGACAGATTGCACTTTCCCTGCATTTTTCTATTTTCTCATGTCTGTCTAACAAACAGTCAAGTGGGACGATGATTGATACAGTATATTTAATGCACAATGTGCAATAGCGGCAGAGAAAGTAAACAGGTGAAAACCTGTTCGCATCACGACGGAGGACAGAACGATTAGTACTTTTGCGTTTTGAAAAAAAATAAAAATAAAAGCGTGGGGAGAATGGATTATAAGAACAATCAAATAACTCCCAGTGATTAAAATGGCGCGGTCGTCTTTCTTTCAAATATGTCCTTGCACATTTTCTGAATACAGATCTACTATGTGTACATGACAGACATGCCCAAGTTCCAGTATGATGTCCTTGTGGGAGGAACACAGTGGGGGGTCTCTCAGCTCATCAGCTTTCTTTCAATACCCCCGTGTGTTCTAGGACAGACAGGCAATGTTTGGTCTGGGACAATAATATCAGATGTGCCCTCTATTACACTGCTGTATAGCGAAGAATTGCCGTTTTCAAATGTCATTCTGCTTGGACATCATTTTCATTTCCCTTTTTCCCGGCCCTATCTGAAATAAACAAGGCCACCCGCTAACGATAATCGTGTTTACACTCGATTACAACCGCAGTTCAGAAATGACAGCGGCAGCTAGGTGTTCTGCTGCGAGCGTTAATTGATGTTGCGCAGTTCCCCGTCGTAAAATTTGGTTTGATAGAGGTGTTGTATATCAGGTGTATTTAATTTGGCGCAGGGCATCATCCATCTTTTAGGTGGACTTTTTTTTTTGCTTGGACCTTTCACTGCCTCACACAGATTTATTGGTGCAGGCACACAGGCTATTTTTGCTCCCCTTTTCCTTTATGCAGCTCAATTTAATTTGAAAGAATAGACTGGCTCTCGTAACAAATGGCAGAGTTTACCCATTACACTAAAAGTGACAGCACCCCATATGGCCAGAGCAGGCGTCTACCCTGGCGATGCCTCGCCTGGAGGTTTTGCTTCAATTACCCGACAGGCCACATTGAAAAAGCACATAAAAAAGGCGCACTTTGACAGATATGCCATTGTAGTTGAGACACCGCGTTGTGGTCCGGCCCTGGTCATATCGGTCACGCGGACCTCCGCTTAAACACTCGTCTCACCCATCTGCCCTGCTCAGTGGCGGCTCACTGGTTTTCCATGCCCCAGTTGGGGCTGATATTGATCAGTAAGCCACATCAAGATTATGCGATCTGCTCTCCAGATGGGTCAGAGCTAATGTCCTCTGCAGACATAGAACACTGGTTTAATTTATGAGCAGATGTGTTGTCATTAGTATGCACTGGGGGGGGGGGGGGGGGGGTGTGGTGAAAGAAAAAATAGCAACCGTGGCACAGATCGGCGTGTGCCGTTCTAATTCCCCTCGGCAACTGCCCACGTCTGTTATGCAAATGGTTCACCGTCCGTCCTAACAGCTGACTATCTGGAAAACAATGCACTTGACATTGACAGCAAACCCCTATTGGCCAAGGGGGTCAGCCATGTCGCTGAGATCAAACAGCCATAGACCCCCAGCAAATACCCTCTACTAATGGCTTGGGGTTAGTCATTTGTCACTTTGTCAAACGCTAACAAAGCTGACTCGATGGCTGGGCCTGTGTCACTCTTCTCCCCTCTTTTTTTTTGGGACAAAACGCCTGTGAATTAACCATTTAAGAGCTTAGTGGAGAAAGAGAAAAATGGTTTGAAATAGACTAGAGGGACAATGGGACAAAAGAGTCACTGACATGAATCTCCTGTTCTAATCTAGTGGGCCTCTATATATCGCATCCAAAGGAGCATTCAAGACTTGAAATGCTACAGGAAGAATCGACCAATGCAGGCTGAACCACAATGACAGGCCATCCTCCAAATGAATTGTGTTTGATCTAAAAGCAAAATTTGTATCTGTCGCTCAGTTTTGGTAAGTGTTCTAAAAAAGATGATGGCAGTGTGGAACTTAGAATATGTCCATTGAGATTATGTCCATTCCAGGTGGGTACAGCTGCTTTTGCGTGCACAAAGCATAATTTTCTGAACACAAAGGCTACAGTACTTCCTGTGTTTAGTGTTTTTTCATGCCAAACTGCTTATACTCGACAACATTTTTTCATTATCCATTTTACTAACACTTAAATATGCACACACAGATATCATGATTATGGACAGCGCTACCTGCTGACATGGCTTTAAAATGTGTGAAAATATATACAGTCCAGGATCCTGCTACGAGTGTGTGACTATACTGGCACAGTGACTCTATGAGACCACTCCTACCTTCACCAGTTTCTCACCTAAGCTCAGTTTTTGCTTCACAACATTTTCAAGCGCAACAGGGCAGTATGCCCCCCTGTGCTTCTCTTCAATAACATACAAAGGAGAACAAATATCACCAGCAGTTAAAAAAAAAAAAAGTTTGGGAGCCATCCGTATATAGACTCCTGCAGTAATATCTAAGGCTTTTAGCACACACTTCTTATCCAGAGACACATATAGAGCTTGCGTTGTCGGTACATTTATACAGCGGCGTGGTTTACCGAATCATTCTTGGTTATCCATCATGCTCAAGGATACAATGGCAGTGTCCCGCATGGGAACCTTTGAGTTACAGCTCTGTAGTCCTTGCACTACACCGATGGCCCAAGCTGTGACCCACGTAATTCATGGACCAAGCTGCACTCACTTTAGTCTCTTACTTCTAATTACATTTACGCCAACAATGTTTCACAGGTAAAAATGAAAGGGGAAGTGTTCAGAATGGTCGTTGGCAGCCTCACATACATCTTACAACAGTGATGTTTGATTTACACTGCGGTGACTTTCAGAAGAGTGTTCCTTGTCAAAAGTTGGAAGAAAGGAACAATGCAGTGCCCAAGCACTCCGGTATGGCTCTTTTCTTCCCCCACCTTTATCAGTGAGCCGTGAGGACCGCCCTCTGACCTGAACCCGCTTGTTACTTCACGTCAGTGGTGCCCAAACATGTGCCATGGAGGGCCGAGAGTATGCAGGTTTTCATTCCATTCAATCACTTCACCTGACTAATTTCACTAATTAGTTCCCTCTTCTCTGGTTGAAGGTGTGTTAACTAGTGAAATCAGCAGGTGTAGTGATTGGTTGGAATGAAAGCCTGCATACTCTCGGCTCTCCATGGTACATGATTGGGTACCACGGCTTTACGCGCTCGTTTAGCCACCATCCAAGAGGTCCTCTCCAGTCAGGGTGGGGAGGCGGCAGGGGGTGGGGGGGGGACAAGAAGTAAGATGAAGGGGATGGAGAAAAAACATCCCTCACTAACTAGTCCAGATCAGAAAAAGGTTCACACTGCTCCAGTTTAATAGGAACACAGCTATGCCTAGCATAACGCTAACAAGAAGCTGGTGCTGTGCAAGCTTATTTAAAAATATTTAATCAAGCAATAAAATTGCTATTTAGGATGAGAAGATTATATTAACAGAACATCATCTCATCAGGTCGCACGAGTTAAAGTTATTTCCATGTCCCTCTTCTTTCCTGCTAGTTGTGTTATTAGAGTCATAGATATCAAGGGAATTCTACATGAAATTTTGAGCATAGTTGGGAGACCTCTTTTAACTGTTCTATACTCATGCCCCCCAACCCCTTTTCTGCTACACCCTGTTGCACATGATACCGAATAGGATGAAGTTCAACCTCAGGCTAAGGCCTTATAAAGCAGCGCCCGCACTCCCGCTGGCAGACGAACCACAGCGGCTTTATAATAGGACGCAAATGGAAAAGAGGATGGGAATCGCATTCAGTTTTTCACACGTTATGTGGCTTAGAATGTGAAGTGCTCTCCGTGAAAATGTGAGAAAATGATGCACTAATGGTACCTGATGCCTGATGCATATGTTTGTGCGTGATTCTGCATGAGGATTCTAGCATGGCCATTCAGAAGAGCACAACTTGTGTGTGTGTGTGTGTGTGTGTGTGTGTGTGTGTGTGTGTGTGTGTGTCTGGGAAAGGGGTGGGGGAGGAAGGATTTTTGCCTAAATATAAGCAATATGTTATTGCAGCATTTTACAATGTCGTATAAGTGCTGGATAAAAATGAACAATGTTAAAGTCACAACCCCCCTATTATTGAAGTCAATTAGCTAAGATCTAAGAATGAGTTTTCTTCGTGTGGTTTCCACGTGTTCATTTTCTTGACTGGAGGGTTAAGACGCTGACCTGATTTCCCTGCCTGTTTGGGTCTATATCCAAAGCAGATGTGCGATGGGTCTTACATAAGGCCCACAATCCCTCTGGGTGCGTTCGCTGCATGACAGGCGCCCGGTGATGGATGTCACCTCGTCCAGTCGATGCCGAGTTGCTAATATTAGCCTCCCTCTACCCTCGCCGGGAGACAGAATGTCGGCAGGGCTACCAAAGGAGCGATGCGTGAATCAGATCACTGCACCAAGGATCCATCTTTAAAGAGGTATGCGTAAATACAGTAGCCTACTGGCCTAGCAAGTGATGTAATGTGTTCTATTTTAGAGCAGAACAAATGACATGTGACCTAAACCAGCCGAGAGGTGACCCACTTTTCTATATTCACGACCATTGTATTATATGGCTATTTACAAATACTGGGTATGCAGAGCACTAGAGACTGTAGGTCAATGCACGTAATAGAGCCAAGTGCTTTTACAGAGATAGAAATCACTCAGTACATGTCTTTATACCTGCAAGCTTGTCACAGACCCAATTTAGTTTGTAATATCAAACAAGCTCGAGAATAATTTTGAGCACTAAATTAAATGTTGTTCAATTGTGACATTATCTAGAATAGCACCATATTTACTGATATTTTAAAATAGCAATATTACTAACGTACTATGATTAGGATTCAACTTTCAAAAAGTAATTATAAAGTGTAGGCCTACTGCATTTCAAACAATGTGAAGAATCAACAAGAGAATCATCATGTGGTGAGTTACAGCGCTGTCATGTTATGAAATATGTTATGGGGACAGTGGATTCAGTAAGGATCATGCTGTAAACAATACCAGGTGCCAGCTGGGCCCGCGGCTCCTCTTGGGAAAGTCCTATTATGACTGGCCACAGGTCCTTGCTGTGAACCAAGCTGTTAATTGTGGGAGCTGGCTCGCGATCAAACCAGTTCATCCTTATGGAGTTTATAGAAAGTACAAAACATGTCACTTTATCCAGCCAATTTTATTTTAGAGGCTACGGCAGCTTATACTGCCTCCTGCGACTGCGTGTTAGCGGTCCGTACCGTTTACCTTCTCCTTTTCGAGTGATGGTGATTCAAGTTTAGGGCACAGCAGGTGGAATTTGGCGAGGGCCAGCAGATGTGTTTAGAGGAGGGCAGTTGTTCTCTTCCTTTTCGGTCTGTGTTTTCTTTTTGAAGTGCCTTCACAACAACAGGTTTTGAATACCGGAGTCACCTGATAGCCAAGGTTTTGCCAGTTTTGGCAGGGATAAGGAAAACATTTTCCTTCCCATTGAGCTGAAAAGGAGTGGTTTCACATTCCTGACTGGAGGGGTACACGAAATAAGACCCGGACAGAAATGAACTGTGCAGATGTGATAATCGCAAAGACTGTCAGAATAGACTTGCCAGGGATGGTTATTAGCTGTAGTAAGCTACATGGACCAAAGCTGTTTTTTTGTCCATACAAAATTGCTTTGTGGTGAACATGTAACTTAAGAGTGATGGATCAAACACAATATACCATACACGCCCACTGAACCTGCAAACAGCTGTCTCTGTAATGTCTGTGCTATCTCATAAGAATGTTCCATTTATCACCATACGTTAAGCATTGCACTCAGTCCAATAGAATACAGCCATGTACAGAAAACAGGCTACACATTCATTATAGACGAGGAATTTACACACTAAAATGTTCAGTGACCATTAACTGTAATCGACTTCTGAAACAAAAAGCTTATAAGCCAACTGCCTCCTGCCTAATAGAGTTTAGAAGGATCAAAAGTACTCTATCAGAGTTCATTATTAAACAATGAATAAAAAATCTTTGCTTTGTAAGGTTTAACATATTATTGGGAGCATTTAATCAAGTCAATTCGTCAAACAATTCCTTGGAACCTTTAAACAGGTTTATTTTTAATGCATATTCAAAACGTAACATGTTCGAGCAACATCGCCAAGCAAGGAACTTTAAAAAGAATAATTTGAAATAATCAAATCATAAACATCCGGCGTCATGGTACTGTTGCCTTAAGCCCATTTGAACAAAAACACAATGGAATACAGCCATTTTAGGTGGAATTCACATGATGACTTTAGATGCAACATGTCAGAAAAAACCCGATGTAATTAGAGCAAGTGAAAAAAGAAGAGAAAAGAACAACTGTTCTTTTGTTTCAGCTTTCAATAAAAATAGCATTCTCAGGAATGAAATCCGTTTCCATTCTGAATGCCAGCCAATGCTGAAAAGACACCAACATTCAATTAATGAACCAACTCGTTCAACTAATAGGAAAACATTAATCAACTTTTCTTTTCTTTTTTCCAGACAGCCCTACAACAAGAATGTACCACCAAGTTCATTGAGCTGGCACTGATTCAACAACTCTGCTCCACGCCAGCGACAAACAAGAAAACTGTGACAAAATGTTTTGCTATCAGGAAAGATATGTGACAGCAGCCTTTTTGTTTTATTTTTTTGTCTCGTTTCATCAGAATACAGTGGAAAATCCTTCAACTGGAAGAGACAGCTAAGCTGGACGAGACAGCATCGCTCCGTGTTTTTGTTTAAGAAAAATAAAGGAGGTAATTGGAGTTCGGAAACCCTGTCATGTAAGGGAGGGGAAAGGGCCTATGGCTTTATCAAGAAGATTGGAGGGCATAATATATTGAGACAGGACGGTGATGAGACAAACCTGCATAACTGCTTGTGTCGAATGTCTCTCCTTCTCTCCAAACAAGCCATGCATTGACGTTTGCTTCTCAGTTAAAGGGAATGCCGTTGTCCAGAGAACATTCTCTACATGCCATGGTAGATGCGCTGTTACGACCCGGCCGCCGACAATCAAAATGTTGACGTTTTTGTATGTCATCTCATGGAAAAGCAAAAAAAAAAATGCAATTCCAGTGTCTTTGAAGTGACTTGAAAAAAGCAATCTGCAAGCTGTAATCCAAAGGCTCCATTACTTTCCCTGTGCACCTTGAAATAGGCACATCCACACCATAATCTGAATCTACATTAAAAAGCCCTATATTATCCAAAACAAAACACAAAAATTCTAATATATTTTCAGAAATATTACATGCCAATTATTTTGGATTCAAGTTACTAGCTATATGTTTATACAATTGAGATGGTAGAACTAGTAGTCGTCATGCCATTGTCATTAACAGGATTTTGATCTTCTAGGTATATAATGTGTCTCTCTTTGTAAATAGGTTGAGATCACACTGGAGTCACTATAATGTTGCTCTAATGTTTTTTACAGTTCCAATATTGTTTTGTGCTTGCTGGCTTTTTACATAACAAGACAAACATTTGATCTGTCAGTGGAAAGCTCAAGAGAAATGGCAAGCAGAAATGTAAAAAATTTCACGCTCTACTCTCCGCGACGAGAGATGTTTCTTCAGGGTCACCTTGTTTTCATACATACTCCAGCACTATGTGCTCCTGAGGAATAGCGCGCAGATGTGAGTTACTGACAACTGCGCTAATGAGCAATCTATTTTATGCGGCTGTCACGCGAGACCTGAATTTGTTTTCATTAATCCGATAATCAGAATGTATTACTTAGGTTTTTAAAAATGGAGTGATGTCGGGCTGTGCCAAGTCCTGTGTGTTGCTTCTTTTGTTTTGCCCATGTCCCACTATCCACAGGGGGATCTGTCAATTTCCCATTTTATGTTTTCAAAAATAAAACTGAAAATAAATAAATAAATAAAAGCACACATGCTTGTTATTGCTTATTAGCTCACCGCTGTTCCTGTCATGAGAATACAGGGCACATATTCAACATATTCAGCGAGCGGCACATCCTGTCAAAATTTTGGAGTGTTCTGCGACTCTACATTCTGGACCATGCCAAATTGGTGTGATGTCACGCATGACCTATTTAGCCCAACAGCGAGGTGCAGTGAGCTATGAAGGGCCTCAGAGGGGCAAACGTGAACGTGCCTCAAGTGTGTTTGCGCGGCGAGCTGTCCCTATTCCCGGCATAGCAATTCACATAAAATGAGAGGCAGGTGGTTGGATCGGTTATACACCATATAAAGTAAACCACTGACATATTTATTCAAAAGTTGTTTAATGAAAGGCATTACTGCAACATGGCTGATTAAATCCGGGGACCAATACATATGCATGAAGTGGCTAAATACTATTTCCTGGTGCACGGCTTTGCAGTTCTACCAACCGAGAACTTTTTGAAACATTTTATGCAGTGCGTGATTTTTATGTCTTTTGACAGAAGGAAGAAGGTACAAAGCCAGAAGAGCCTCTATGAATCATTCCACTGCATGGAAATATTCTGATTTTGTTTTTAAGTAATACATTTAAGAAAATGGTACATGATTTCCTTTACCAAAGAGTCCAGTGGTGGCTAAAAGTCAGGAAATTTGTAATGTGAGGGCGATTCATTTCTCAAAATTAAAAAAGGTTCACTTTATCTAGTTTGAAGATGGGTATTGTTGCCTATGAGTGACATAAGAACATACAAGCTTTGTTGCAAAACAAGAATTATGTGTACAGTACGTGTGTTATCAACTGGTAATAAATGAAATGCAGCAGGTCATATAGTAGCAGCTGACTGTCATAATAAAACTAAATGCCTGTACAAACTCCATTCAGAGTGCTGTGAAAAGTCATATTAGGCCATGTAGTCAGGAATCATCTGCACAAGATAATAACCAACCTTTTAAAATGGCTCGCTCGAATGCTCCAGAGAGTTTGTGTGTAATAGCGGGTGACTTTCAGTGGAGTGGTTTCCAAGGTTTTGTATACTTGACTTGGAGAAAATCACGTTAACAGGATGTGGCTTGTAGTTGTGGTCAGCATGATCCCCTTATATAATCTGACCATGGTTATTGGTCAAGTGCACATGAAACCAAGTATTTAAGTCTTCTGCAATTGTCTGTTATTAGACTGACTGCAGCAGTTTGACACATGGTTATTCTCCATCTGAGTACAAGTTTTATACACGTATTCACACAGAGACAAACACTGTCACACAGAAACAGACAGACAGACAGACAGACACCCACACTATATAAATGCTCAACCACACACAGAGACACACGTGTCACCACACACACATAGACTAAAACATGTGCTCACACATATGCCAGCATCATTTATTGGTATCATCTTACGTGTGGTCATCTTTCATTAAAAAAAAGCCTATGTAATTAATATAGCTATAAAATGGCCCTCGTCCTTGTTCTGTGCTTTAAAAAATCATCATGAAAACATTTCTCTTGTTACACAAGGGTTTCGTATGTCGTTTCAGAATCTGTCACCAGAAGTTGACATCATATTAGGAGACATCTGCTAACTTATCAGCAAAGAACATGGCTGTGCTTCATGTTCTCCTGCATTAAATTGCTTTTCTTCAAATGGAAATGTCTGAAAGATTTCTCTCTCTCTCTCTCTCTCTCTCTCTCTCTCTCCTCTCTCTCTCTCTCTCTCTCTCTCTCTCAGATTACTGAACTCTGATCCACATTATTTCTTTATCTTCTGCACTGAAACACATTGGCGTAGATCTCTGAGAATGATCAGACAGTACTGGTTTGCTTTCATCATTTCAGAAAATTTTATGTAGTAATATGACTGGAAGCGGAAGGACATTTGTGCAAAATGTGGCTAGATTACATGATTACAGACATCATTTTGTACCTTTTTACTGAAATGAAATCCACCCACAGGGTGAAACAAGATTCATTTTACGTATATAGTTTATTGGTCACTATTATTTCAAGTCAAACTACTTCAGCCTTGTAATTTCTGAATCTTTCAATGCAGCACCTTTTTGTACATCAGTTTAAGGCTAAACATAATATAGCAAGGTTTTTTCATCAAATCTCCAAAATGTAAAACCATGTCTGAAGTTCAGTCGTACGATAAATCTCTTTAAGTGGTATTTGCTTCATACAATTATACTGACAAATTCACATGAATGTGATGTCATGTTGCATTGTAATGGAATGCAACAGAGGTCTAAAGCTGAGGTAAGCTTAATTACCATAATGGTACAAGCAAACACCAAGATATGAAAGACATTACGATAAACCTATTAAACCAGCAAGATATCACATTCAAATCTACAGTATTTGGGTTTAATTTACACCTGAAGTACTTAAAGCACAACTGAACATTGGTAGGACTTTGGGTTGTGTAGTTACCTGGCCATGATACAAGTCCAAATGGTCTCAAAATGACACTTCTAGCACGTATATGAACTAGAACAAAGTGGATTCTGTCAATACAAACAATAACCAGTCTTCATACGTACATGTATTTGTTTTTGTGTAATTTTAATTATTTATAAAAGTACTATTTTATTTAATGTTGTTAGCAAGCTACCAGAAAAGACTAGCAAAATGTTGGCAGGTTGGTTTGTTTACCATAGATATATACTACCAGGAACGCTTGCTTCTGTGGAAATTTGGACCAATGACTGGTTTCTGACACATCAGCACATTAACGCTGTTTCTGGCGTAAGAATTACCTACCGGATCTATGTTCCAAATAAAATACGAAAAAGCCAGGAAAGGGCCATTTAATAAATACATTTTTAAAAAATATTGTTTGTATTGACAGAATCCGCTTCGTTCTAGTTCATATAGTGCTAGAAGTGCCATTTTGAGACCGTTTTAGCTGCCCTATAGATGTGAATGGAGAGCAACAAATACCCTACTCTGGATTATCACCCCAGGAGAGCGCAGAGCAACTAACGAGCATATTTCACCACCATCATGGCCAGGTAACTACACAACCCAAAGTTCAGCTCAGTTGTGCCTTAAAGAAAATGTGGTATTCAGTTGAAGTTATTGCTGACTTTTACTGAAAGTTACCCTGCAACACCTGCAAGAAACATAAATCTGAGTGTAGCCAGGTCAGTGTTTCTCTGACTGTGAACATGTGATCCACACCAACTTAAAAGCCAACTGATGACTGACATCCCAAGAACAGACTTCGGGAACTCACTCCATTGATGAGGTGGCAACAGCAGGTCCAAAAAGTCACCATTTATTTATCAATGTGCAATGTGTTTTTTTCTCAAGGGCGGTCCAAGAGAACTCTGATAAGCTTCCTGATACATTCACCTTTATGGCCAACAGTTGGTGATATTATTCCCATAAAACATAAGCACCAGTTATTACCTTCTACATCAGCAATCATCCCACTACCTGGGCAGTGCTCCCCGATGATTACAGAATGTCCAGGTACCGGCTATCATGCCAAGAGGCTTGTATGCATGGCCTTGACGACGTGACACCTAACACACATTGATTCACAAACATCAATAAGACGGAAAAGTGGAAAAGTGAGATAATCACACAGAGAGATAATTAGATGATATGGTAGCATGTTGGGCAATTGGCTGGCAAAAGCAAAAGCATCCTATATTGCATTGTGGACATACAGTACATATTTTAATTAGCACACAGAAAACTGTATTCTAAAAATAATCTATTGTATAAATGCTTTATATGTTCAGCCACAGATTGATGGGTCATGTTTTAACAAACAGCTGCATGGTACCATACCCGCTGATAAATCAGTTCAGCTTCAGTCCAGCCATGGGATTCTGCACACAGCTCCCAAGAAACCTAAACCTGGTCAGAGCTTATGGAATCACATAAGTGCGTCTCATAAACTTAGCTCCGCCATAACAGTGTTAAATCTATTATGTAACACCAGTTAATTGGACATAGTACCTTCTGTTTGTTGTTACTCATTCTGTTGTTCTTCATTTAGTTTTCAGAAGTGGTCATATGCAATATGGTGGTGACATTGTGGGGCAATATATTACACATATAAATAAACCAAGCAAACCATCTTGATTAATTAAGATCCCCTTGGGATTCCCCTCACAGCAAGTATATATACGTATAGGCAAATCATTTACATGGAGTTTTGTTAAGATCAACATTTTTAACCCCAGGAGAGTACACTCAACGTCGTGTAAGGGGCCATGTTTCATTCTGGCTGCTGAAGTGTGAAATGTGTTGATCTTCCATGCCCATAAGGCCTGAGCATTATATAAGCCCCCCCCCCCCCCCACCCACCCACTTTAACCAGCATGCGGGCTGATGTTTTTCTGGGCGATTTGTTCAGCGCATTGTCAGAATCCTTGGCAGGCTAATCCTGGGGAATTGCCCATTCATCAATTTACTTTCTGCCCGCCAAGACACTGGCCATTAAAGTGGTTCCTTAGAGACTGCCTAAAGTGTTCTGGAATGCCCTGCTTTTGTCGTGTGTATAAAGAGATTGAAGGGGAGCTACAGATGCTGTCTTCTTTATCACTCCCTTGCGCAGAATTAGGCCGGGATTAATATGAATTATAGTATTTCCTTTGCTCGGCTGGTAATTACGTTTGAGGGGACTTCAAGCAAGACTAAGGTTATGGATAATCCTGAAGAAACGGCACGCACACAGAACTGATGAGTAGCGCACTGTGACACTGTATTGTGTCTGGGGAACTTTATAAACTCTTTGAATTTTGTATCTGTCATGGGTAGTGGCTGTCTCTTTTTGTTTTCTACCTTTGTTTTTCGTTTGGCGTCGTTTGAAGCTCTATCGGATTTTTTCTTCCGCCGTCCCGGTGTTTGGATCTCTCCAGGTCATTATCGCCTACACCTGGGTCTGGTTTCCGTCGGCTATAAATAGAGCTTGACTTCCGCTTTCCGGTGCTTCTATATTGACGTTGCAGTAGGTAGAAAGCCGTATAGGGTTTATTAAAAAGAATAAAGAAAAGAAAGAAAACAAAGAGCTGTAGTTACAGGCTTGCTATTGTGGTTATTTCTTTTCAGTTCTCGACCTCTGATATACGCAGATCAATTAGTGCGTGAGGTCATTTCTTTGGTTATTAGTTTCTCGCTGTTTTAGCGATTATCCGCCTCCGTTTGAGGTTGTTTTGATTTAGCCTTGTGCTAGGAAGTTTTGTTTCCGCTTTTGTTTTCCCATTTTACTAGTGCGGTGTAATTCCGCTTCTGTGGCGTATCTAATCTAGATACGCTTTCTGTATCCTTATCTTTCGCGTTTGGTTCTCTATTTTCTAAACCCAAACCTGACAGAATATAGAAGCCTTACAAACATGGAGCAATCAGCGTTAGATAGGGATGATGAACAAACACAAGCCAGTCAGGGTGCTACGGGGGTTACAGTGGAGCAAGCACTTCTCTCCATGCAAATTCAGCAGGGTCAGCTGTGGGAACAGTTGCGTAGCCAGGGAGAGTGCCTCCAACGCTTGACAGAGAGCCTGCATAGACTTTCTGTGGCAAATAACCCTCCTCCAGTTGCACAAGCACTCACACCTCCCATAGCCGCTCCACGTACTATAAAGGAGCCCAAATTACAGTTACCGGATCGCTATGGTGGGGAATCAGGAAAATGCAGACCATTTCTGACTCAGTGTCTGATATTTTTTCAGGCACAACCCTCTCGTTTTACCACACCTGAATCCAGGGTAGCATTTATTTTATCGCTATTAAATGGCCAGGCTCTTGCATGGGCAGACCCTCTCATTCGAGCCAATGCACCTACCATTCGTGATCCAGTTAAACTGATGGACGAGATGCAACTGGTTTTCGATCACGAGGTTTCAGGAGAGGAGGCGGCAAGGAGACTCACCAGCTTACGCCAAGGCACTAAAACCGTAGCTGAGTTCTCCATCATTTTTCGAGCGCTAGCCGGGGAGACGGGATGGCCAGACGGTCCGTTAAAATCCCTCTTCCTTCAAGCATTATCTAATTCCATCAAGGATGCGTTGGCTATGCTAGAACCACCAGCGACACTTAATAAATTAATAACGTCTGCTATACGTCTCGATAACCGGATCAGAGAACGTGAACGTGAATGTGCGATTAAAGAGCAGTCGCCCCGTTTAAGATCCGTGTTAAGAGACATTCCGCCTACTGTGCCCACATACCTCTCCGTTGATCAGGAAGAGCCTATGCAGGTGGATGGCTCCTCCCTCCATCAAAATAAGAGAGCGAGACCGCAGAGGTACTGGTGCCAGCATTGTAAGCGTAGCGGCCATACTAAGGATCGATGCTATAAGTTGGTGGGAAACGAGGGGTCTCACTAGGGAGGTCGGGGTCCCTAGTGAGACAGGATTGTATTAACTCCCGGACCCTCATACCTGTCCGACTGGTTTGGGAGGGGCGTTCGGCAAACGTTACAGCCTTTATTGATTCAGGGGCCGTGGAGTCTTTTATTGACGCTAAATGGGCTAGGAAGTTACAAATCCCTACCAATTCCTTAATTAGCCCTCGCCAAGTTACTGCCCTGGATGGTCGTCCTTTGGGTTCTGGGCTCATTAAACAAAAAACGAATCCAATTGAGATGCGCATTCCTCTCCAGGGGCACTCGGAGATAATAGAATTTTTTTTAATAAACTCTCCGTCGTATCCTTTGGTACTGGGACATTCATGGTTGGGGCTACATAACCCGCTTATCTGTTGGGGTAGGAATATTAATCCTATTCGTCAGTGGGGTCCCCACTGTTTATCGCATTGTTATCCTGCTGTTTACTCTGTTCCAAACGCTACTGGTGATCTGTCCGAACTTAATTCCGAGAGTGATTCGGATGAGGCAGATTCCTATCCGGACCGAGACACTTCCTCCTTCCTCACGGGGAGCGGTGAAGAGAGTCTGTCTTGGGATCCCTTTGCGGAGGGGCTTCTCACAGAGGAGGACGAACATTCCACCTCCGATTTCGAGTGGGATAACTCGTCTGACAGATCCGCCGGTACTCCGGAGGTGGTAGGGGCGCTTGAGTCGAATCTACCCGCGGGGGTACCTATTGAATATTCAGACCTCGCAGAGGTTTTTAGTAAACAGCGTGCTGCCAAATTACCATCACACAGACCATACGATTGTGCCATTGAGCTGTACCCTGGTACTGTGCCTCCCAGAGGCTCTTTGTACTCCTTGTCAGCCCCAGAGAGCACTGCTATGAAGCAGTACATTGAGGAGTCCTTAGCCAATGGGTTTATCACGCCGTCCACGTCACCAGCCGGTGCGGGGTTTTTCTTTGTTAAAAAGAAAGACGGAGGGCTAAGACCCTGTATAGATTACCGGGGCCTCAATGCTATTACCATTAAGAACAGGTATCCTCTTCCCCTCATGAATTCTGCATTTGAGCGTTTACAGGGGGCGTCGGTTTTTAGTAAACTCGACCTACGTAGCGCATACAATCTCGTGCGCATTCGTGAGGGGGATGAGTGGAAGACCGCGTTTAACACGCATCACGGACACTACGAATACCGGGTGATGCCGTTCGGCCTCACTAGCGCCCCCTCTGTTTTTCAGGCGCTAGTGAACGATGTCTTGAGAGAGATGCTGGAGAAATTCGTCTTCGTTTACTTAGACGATATTTTAATTTTTTCTCCGGATCTTCCCTCTCACATCAGACACGTTAGACAGGTGTTGGAAGCACTTCTTAAGGCCCAACTATTTGTTAAGGTTGAGAAGTGTTCTTTCCACACCAGTTCCGTCTCCTTTTTAGGCTTTATTGTTGCTGACGGTAAAGTCCTGATGGATCCTAATAAAGTTGCAGCGGTTAAGAATTGGCCCACCCCTACGTCGGTAAAGCAGGTGCAGCGCTTTTTGGGTTTCGCTAATTTTTATAGGAGATTTATCCGCAATTTTAGCTCAGTAGCGGCTCCTATCATAGCCCTCACAAAAAAAAAAGCATTTCCCGCCCGGTTTCAGTGGAACTCCAGGGCGGAAACCGCTTTTACTGAACTAAAAAGGAGGTTCTGCTGCGAGCCCATTCTTGCTACTCCCAATCCCTCCCTTCCCTTTGTGGTGGAGGTTGACGCTTCGGAGCTGGGGGTTGGGGCCATTCTGTCTCAGCATTCTCCGGTGGACCGCAAGCTTCACCCATGTGCATATTTTTCTCGTAGCCTTACACCTGCCGAGAGAAACTACGACATTGGTGATCTTGAACTGTTGGCGGTCAAATTGGCGCTGGAGGAGTGGCGTCATTGGTTGGAAGGAGCTGAGCATCCCTTTACAGTCTGGACTGACCATAAGAATTTGCAGTACATTCAACAGGCCAAAACGCGCAATTCGCGACAAGCCCGTTGGGCCTTATTTTTTACCAGATTTAATTTTATCCTTACCTATCGTCCCGGGTCAAAAAATATTAAGCCTGATGCGTTATCACGCATTTATGACCGGTCGGATAAGGAGTCACGTCCCAGATCTGTCGTTCCCAGTTCTAGTATTGTGGCCCCTGTTATGTGGGCCATTGAGGCGGCTGTGCAGAAGGCCCTGCGTTCTGATTCCGGCCCAGGAGGGGGTCCGCTTCACTGCTTGTTTGTTCCCCCTCGATTGAGGTCGCGTGTCCTTCAGTGGGGTCACACTTCTCAGTTAACGGCTCATCCGGGCATGCACCGGACTAAGGAGTTTATCTTACGTCGGTTTTGGTGGCCCAAGCTCGAGAGTGATGTGCGGGAGTTTGTCGCGGCATGCGCTATTTGCGCCCGTAATAAGGGTTCACGGCTTCTCCCTTCGGGTCTTTTGCGCCCCCTGCCCATTCCCAGGCGTCCCTGGAGTCACATCGCCCTGGACTTCGTTACAGGTCTCCCACCTTCGCATGGGAATACGGTCATCTTAGTTATAGTTGATCGTTTTTCCAAAGCAGCTCATTTTGTCGCTCTGCCTAAACTGCCATCGGCACCTGAGACGGCCCAGCTAATGATAGACCATGTGTTTAGGGTGCACGGTTTACCTCTGGACGTGGTGTCGGATCGTGGGCCCCAATTCACCGCTAAATTCTGGCGTTCATTTTGTGCTCTGTTGGGGGCATCGGTCAGTCTTTCTTCCGGCTTTCATCCGGAGACTAACGGCCAGACAGAGCGCACCAATCAGAGTATGGAGAGTACTCTCCGGTGTCTGGCCGCGGCCAATCCTAGCTCCTGGAGTCGCTTTCTTGCCTGGGCCGAATACGCGCATAATACCCTGAGCAACGCGTCCACGGGAATCTCCCCTTTTGAGGCTCAGCTGGGATACCTACCTCCCTTGTTCCCTGAGCTGGAGAGAGATGCAGAGGTACCCTCCGCCGGATTCTTCGTGCGTAGGTGTCGAGCGGTTTGGAAGCGCGTACGTGCATCGTTACTGCGCGCTTCAGCTAAACAGAAAGCGGTGGCTGACAGGCACCGTCGTCCGGCCCCCTTCTACCGGGTGGGCCAACGGGTGTGGCTTTCCACACGGGACCTGCCGTTGCGAGTTGAGTCCCGCAAACTTGCACCTCGATTCGTGGGTCCCTTTAAGATCGTGCGGAAACTTAACCCAGTCACGGTACGTCTTCAGTTACCATCGTCCATGCGCATCCACCCTACCTTTCATGTCTCACGCTTGAAACCGGTACTTGTGAGCGCCCTCGCTCCGGCTGACAAGCCGCCTCCTCCTCCTCGATTCGTGGAGGGAGGTACGGTGTACACCGTTCGGCGCATTTTGGCCGAGAGAAGGGTGGGCAGAGGGTACCAGTTCCTGGTGGACTGGGAGGGGTATGGACCCGAGGAGCGTTGCTGGGTTTCTTCCAAGAATATTTTGGACCCCACTCTCATTAGGGACTTCCGAGACAGCAAAGCCTAGGGATCGTCTGGTACCGTCCCTTAGTTGGGGGGTACTGTCATGGGTAGTGGCTGTCTCTTTTTGTTTTCTACCTTTGTTTTTCGTTTGGCGTCGTTTGAAGCTCTATCGGATTTTTTCTTCCGCCGTCCCGGTGTTTGGATCTCTCCAGGTCATTATCGCCTACACCTGGGTCTGGTTTCCGTCGGCTATAAATAGAGCTTGACTTCCGCTTTCCGGTGCTTCTATATTGACGTTGCAGTAGGTAGAAAGCCGTATAGGGTTTATTAAAAAGAATAAAGAAAAGAAAGAAAACAAAGAGCTGTAGTTACAGGCTTGCTATTGTGGTTATTTCTTTTCAGTTCTCGACCTCTGATATACGCAGATCAATTAGTGCGTGAGGTCATTTCTTTGGTTATTAGTTTCTCGCTGTTTTAGCGATTATCCGCCTCCGTTTGAGGTTGTTTTGATTTAGCCTTGTGCTAGGAAGTTTTGTTTCCGCTTTTGTTTTCCCATTTTACTAGTGCGGTGTAATTCCGCTTCTGTGGCGTATCTAATCTAGATACGCTTTCTGTATCCTTATCTTTCGCGTTTGGTTCTCTATTTTCTAAACCCAAACCTGACAGTATCCAGAGAAACTGGATTAGAGCAATTAAGACTACTGTCAATCTGGGCTCAATTCAATTACATTTTGCCTGTATGTTTTAATTAAACTCTCAACAGTAATAATAAAGTCAACAGGAGAGCTTTCGGTGTCTGAGAAACGGAGAGCAACAAAATGGGGTTTTATGATAGTTTTACGAAGATTAGGAAAAGTGAATTTTAATAACAATAGAATATAACAGTGTATTTATCCATTTAACACCGCGACACCATGATTATGCATGCTTACTTCTTTTTAAATTTAGATTTTCATTTAATTTTCAGTTCATATAAGAATCAGACACGTGTATTTTACAATCCCAGACTTTTCATAATTATAACTATGAATTTTGACTGCTGCAGCCCTGTATATGTCTACTGTATAGCTTACTTCAAACACTCACCACTGGGTAGATTGCTTAAGATTAAAACCTTCTCTGAAAGAGCCTAATGTACACTATGTACACTATGTATACTCTCACAGTAGGTGCTCTGTATTGGCAATTGTGGATAAAGGCTTACAAATTTTACACCTTTATACAGCATGCTTAATTTCCAACATGTCCATGCGTCATAATTGGGACCACATTTCTGGTATCACTCGTTCAGCAGGGTTTGTCCACAAACTGTGTTGGTAAGCAGCATACCATTTTTTTAACGAGTGTGATGAAGTGATAGGTCGTGCATTAGATTGCATATTAGAGTGTAAAGCTTATATTGCTATCTTCTCTTACGGATATAAATATAATTTTCAACTCGGATCATATACTTACATCAAATATCAAAATATTCTAATGTATATATATGCTGCCATCTGAAAAGATGGGGGGGGGGCGGGGGGTGGGGGCTCGGAGATAATCACTGTGCACAAAAAGGCCCTGGGCAAGTTGGAATCACGGTCAGGAGCACGAAGAGTTGCGCCCTCCTTCCTACCACCGGCTGGTGGGGTTGTGTTAGCGGCGATTCTCTAGCGGTTGCTACATGGGGGGAATTGAATTAGAATACGGGTTTGATTGGCTACCAAATTGGGAGAAAAATGGGGGGGAAATCAGATTTTTTTTTTTTTTATGCTGTGCCAATCAAATGTGTAAGTGCATCTCTGCTTCTCCTTACCTTTTCATCCAGGTGTTATGTTCTTTAAGCCGAGATATTTCGCCAAAATCCTGCACATTCCATGTCAGCGACGTTCCCATGAGAAGACAGATTCACGTTTGGCTGTGAAATTTGGTGTAAGTAAAAATTTACTACAGCTCGTAATATTTCGTTTTTCAGGAGAAGGGGCAGGGGGCTGGAGGGGGGGGGGAGGGGGGGGCAATGCCCCCCGTGCCCCTCCCTACATCTGGCCCAGCTGTAGGCTATGTCGCTTTGGATAAAAGGTTTCGCTACAAAAAAAAACATCTGCATGTATCAGGCTCATCGTTACTGCCGTTTCGTAATTGGGGATTCGATGTTTGCAACATGTTGCCAGTGGTTTCAAGGATTTTAACGTATAGCCTACTGTTTTCCTGGTGAGAGAGTGGATGACATACGCTACAACATCAAGCTCCCGCAATCATTAAAAAAAAAACACTCTGAAGCTGTAATCATTCATGTGAGCAGAAATTACATCAAGTTGAGAAAATCAGAGGTTTTAAAAAATTATTCATTATAGGCCTATACCTGTATCAACCCCCTTAGCAAGCTTTTGATCTCAGGACTGTTTCCTGTTTTAAACCTCGCCATTGAGAAAAAGAAAATCCAAGGTTGACTCTGCCTCTTGAACACGCACTGCAATCTTGTTGCTTCACTGTACCTCCTTCTCCGCCATTGTCGTAGCTAGCTGGCAATGGCAACAAAGGCCTGCTCCCACACCACAGGCTCTGTATCCACACCCACCTCTCCCCACACAGAAAAGAGCACCACGCCCAGAAACGTCCCGAACACATCTTAGAATCTTGCATAGTGCACCTTTAAATTATATTTTTTATTACACTGCACGACATAGCTATTTGCATTGAGTAAGATATAGTGCCATTACACTTAAACACACTGCTATAAGCCCACATTCATGTTGTATCGTTTTGCAGTGGTTTCTTGATTCTACCCCCAATTTATTAACTAAGTCAGCTAAACACATCTCATAGTTTCAGTATAGGCCTACTCTATATTTTCTTTATGAGCGCAGACTAGCGAAACTAACGATAACATTAAAATATATGTGCTAGTCATATGCTAGCTAATGTTAGCTAATGACATGAGCTGATCAATGTTTTATAATGTATTGATATAGGCTAACGTTACAGCCTATAGGCAAAAACAGCCTCACTAAAATTAACAACATTTAAGTATCTACCATGCTAGCCAGTCAGTAATTTTTACATTCGTTCATGAGGTAACATTAGTACAACCCATTTACAACAGGCTAGCGCTAAACATTACAATACATAGCCTGATTTATAAGTTAGAATTTTGTTTTGCCCATGTTAAGTTTATGGATAATTCATTGTCAAAATTTTTAATTTTGAGGTCTCATTCAAGTTTAATAAAGTCTACAGCCATGAACGTATAAAAAGCATGCATGTCCCAAAATTAATGACAGAATGAGGGGTCTTGTGTCGGGATCCGTTGGATTTAAATTGAGTTATATTTGTGCAAAAATGTGTAAATGTGTATATTTGTCATAAAATCTTCAGAAAGTGGTGTCCACAGCAATGGCATAACATAACTATACCAAAATCTGTATTTGATGAGCCCATGGCAGTTTACTTGTGAAATGGCATTGAAATTGGTTTTGAAACAGCAAAGATATCGAGACTCATAAATCGCTGTTTTACAATGGAGAGCCGACCGATGCAAACATACCGCGATCAGTGTAATGCACATGTGTTAAATATGTACCATGGCAAACACTCATTGACTTTGAAGCTTTTCAATTTTCCATGTTTTCCACGAAGATATCACAGTGTGACTGTAAATGTTATTGCCTACTGTCCCCTGTGCTTGACGTGGGTATTGTCTGGGGCAGATCAGGTGCCAACACCAGGCTATTGTCTTTTCATTCTTTCTTCTAAGTATTCTCCCTGCAGAGGGGTGGAGAAGAACTGCTTTGCCCCCGTGGCAGATTGGACGGTTTTATATTACAGCAAGAACAGGCGGCAGTGAAATCAACCTCTCACCGGCTCCATGCATGAAATACACCATTTAGCCACTTCTTCCATTCTATTGTCAAAATAAATCTGAGGGCATGCTCGGGCCTCTTCTGCAGCTGCGGGACTTGGGGTGTGTCCTGCTGTGTTGTTTGTGGTGACTCAGATTTGGGACTCGGACAGCAGTGCTGGTGGAGATATCCAGGCTGTCCCCAATAGGCGAGTTATGTCATGTCTCTCCTGAGATGACTCACCAGACAGTCCTAGATATCAGATACCTCAAAGGAAGAAGTTGATTCACAAAAGATGCTCAGGGAGATTTTTTTAGGGCTTTGGTTGCATGCGGGAAGGACGTGTTGACAATGGTGCAAGTGCATTCTGAGAGCATGAGAGCATTCACTTACCTGTAGCTCAGAATATTTCCTTTCACAATGACTTTTTGGTGCTATAGCCAGCTAATGTTGGCATAATATGGGCCTCATATGCTTCTATATCATTTTCATATTGTTGAACTCAGTACTTTCAATTCTCATGTTCAAGCCTTATAAAGCTTGACAAACTAGATTAACAGCTGTCTATAAAACACAATAAAATAAGTTATACCAATGCAGTTGACAAGATATATAGCCAGCTAACGTGGGTCATGTTAAAGCATCACAATGTGAGACAAGAGACTAAGAAATTACTAGTTGTGACTATGCACTCTATCTTAGTTTCGCTTTGCCTCCATGGAAAGGTTCTTGCTCTGTCATTTGGAATGGGCTGATTTAAACTACAGACACACAACACATGTTTAATCACATGTATCAGTTCAGAGTATGTGCTGCCCAGATATGCTGATTGTTACAACCCACTTTGCATCACATTATTTTTTAAAGCTTAAAGCTTCGGTTCCACCGAAAAACAACGTTAACCTTATTTAACAGATCAAGGCGCAACTAATTAAGTCTCTCTTTGTGGCTGGCCAAAAAAAATTCTGTACAGAGATATTTGAATATAAAGTAAAAATTTTGGTAGAGGTATACATCTTATGACGTAAAACCTAATTTTTGAAAGACCAAGGCACGTAGGCAGCGCCAGCGAGAGAGGAAACTGCTGTGTCTGTCACTGTTCTGAGTAGCAGGTTGGTGTTATATTTATTGAAATGTCTTCTGAGGGCAGCATTGCATGTGATTGGTTCTCTCAGCCATCCAATCAGCGAGAGGATTATGGTTAGGGTTAGGGCCATGGTTACGGTAAGGTTTTCAATGGTGCCCTCAGAAGACATTTCAATAAATATAACACCAACCTGTGTTCTGAGTAGGGACACATCGTATATCAAGCTAGCTATCATTGCTACTTTATTATAATGTCAGAAAATTACATTGATAGGCTATGTTGTTTCCTAAAGATGTTTTGGCAAACTAAACCAAACAGGACTCGAGTGCTGTCGGTTACAGAGTGGAGTGGCTTCCAGTAGGCTATCATACCCTGACATCTTCCTCTGCCTTATTGAATCACCCGGTAAGGAACCATGTCAACTAGCGTTACATTATGATGCTTGACCATGAAAAGTAGACTAACATTAGTGAGCTGACCATAATAGAACGGTTTCGCTTTGAACATTCTTTTACAGAAGCAATGTTTACAATGTCATTTTCTGGGCTAGTGCCATTAGCTGTTGTAAGCCATGAGTTCCTTGGCATTAAAAAAAGGTGCAAATCCAGGTTTTTAAATCTGTTTTCCATGCAGTAGCTAACCCTGCATTTATTTATGGCAGGAGGTCTGATATCGAAGGTGGTAAACATGTAATTTCTGTGTCATTAGTGCGTTCGAGTTGCAGAACTGGGAAAGTTGTGGCTTTGCCAGCAAACATAGCTAAAACAGCTAACAACTACAACAATAACGTTTTAACTTTTAATTGTGTATGTTTATCATTCTGTATCAGAATGTTGGCCGATACAAAAGCATGTCATACTGAAAAACGGGAGGTCGGGGTTGATTTCCCTATCCCTGATTTCGGACATGAAACTCCTAGTTGGAAAGGTATTTTATTAAAAAAAATTCTGTTAGAAGACCGGGGTGAGAAATAAGTAGCCTAAGTGTTACAGACTTCTGGCTAGGCTGGCTAATTTCGCGATACTAAATGTAGATAGCCTAAATGAAGGGCTGTGTTTTCCTTGTCTGACACCGCCCATAAACTGTAAGCGCTCTTGGTAGTTGTAGTTCACAATAAAGCAGGTACCCGGTACATGCGCAGTAGTTTGGGGTTATATTTCTGCTCTCACTACAGGTAGAAAGTTGGCAGAGAGCTCATTTTAATCAGGAGGAGAGCTACTTTTTTTACAAATCAAACATAATTTTTCGGTGGAACTACCCTTTAACACCAGCATTTCTCCTCCAGATGTTACGGCACTGGCTTCCATCTCACCTGTGGTACTGGGTTTTTTTTTTGCAAGGCTCCACTCAAAAATTCCGATAGAGGATCTGTAATCTCTGCCATCAGCCAGGTGCAAATCTTCCCACTGTATTCCTAGCAAAAAGATTCATATCAGTGAAAATTTGTCCTTCCAACACCCAAAAATTGTTTTGAATTGGGTGTGGAGATTCGTTGGTGGGCTTTAATGTGCTTTGTTTGAAATGATTTCTTCCAAATAAGTGCTGCATGGCTTTGTTCACTTGGACAGGTAGAGCAAGAGAGCACAAAATCACTATAATAATAGCTGGCAGTTAAAGAGTACTAAAAGTTCAAAGTTTTTAGCTGTGAAATCAAGCAAGCTGTAATGTCTAATGTCAGCCATTTTAAGATAATTATGTATATCTTATGAAGTACTTCTGATGGTATTATGTGTGATATAAGTCCTAATTCAATTTAAAATGACATGTGTAATATCATATATGACATACTATGCAACATAACATAGCCTGAATCGGTCATATTTTAAGATGTAATTAACTACATTTGTTATAAAGAAATTAATATTTTGTGATGCATGCTGACTTTGCTGGACACAGGGCGTCTTTAGTTCAAATAACATTAGAGTTCATTACAATGTGACGTGTCATGTTAAATACCATAAATTTTCATTGTTTGTCAGCCTTCATAACGCACTTTAAAATATGAATGACTTTGTTAGTATTACGTGCACATTATGAATGTGTGATGACGACAGACAATTTAATATCAAATAAAATACGACGCATGACCTGAAATATAGAAAAAAACATGATGTCATGCTAGCAGTATTTTAATGCAGCAGAAACTCAAACACCTAAAAACTGTGCTGGCTCAGGGAAAGATGAAGCTTCCTTATAATACATTCTGATCTTTCCATCTATCAACGGTCTTGTGACTGACTTTGTAAAGTATGGATTCATTGAATCTCCTCCACCATGTCAAGCCATTTACTCCTTCCAATATAATCCCTATTAAGAAGTATTTGTATGACAGCAAGGCCTGTACTTTATTTAACACGTCTGTCTTAACCTTAGGTTTTCGCTGCAAAGCGAAACGGGTTATCTTAATCCTTAACTTCTTCACCAGGAGAAGACGCCCTCTGGTGAACTTTCAGGCGGAAAGCCTTGGTCAGTCCAGACAGGTGGCTTTGATGGAGGGGCAGGAATTTAACCTTGGTTTCAATGTGAAGGCTTTGAAATCCCTTCAACTGGAAAATACACCAGCTTTTCACACGCTGTGAAACTCCTGGGCGAGAGGCCCCTGAACAACCCTGCAGATCAAATTCCTCTTTCTCTTTTGGCTGTTGAAAAGGATGTACTGACCCACTTGGGGCTCAAGGGTGAGATCTACCTTGAATAGAATTGGCAATTTTCTATTCAACCCCACCCACATTTTTAAAAAGAAGAATTAAACAGAAATAATAAAGCAAGCATCAGCTTCACCCAAAAACATGCGCCCACATTATTCACCATCAGTGTAAAATGTGCCTGTCCTCTGATTGGGGCATGCTCTCCTATGGTGCTATTAAGCCTGCCGGCTGTACTAGTCAGTGCCTCATAGTGATGGCAGGTGCTTCAGGAGAGTACATTTACCTCAGCTGGAGGTAACATGTATGCAGGTAACATAGCAGTGAGTCAAGGGGAAGAACGGATTAATTCAAAATCTGGAAGAAAAAGAAGGTGGGAAACATATAAATATGTTCTACCAGTATCAAACGTACATCAGTAACATTCGAGTGCACCTGACTTCAGAGGCGTTATGGTATTGCAATTTAATTGTTCAGATGAATGGCATCGGAATCTGTAGTGCTGTAATTAGTTTTTTAACAGACACATGTACCTGTTCTGTTACTCTGGCATCTAGGAACTAATTCCTATTTTCTGCATAAAAATTGTAAGATTATTTATTAGTGAACACACATAATTTGTATTCATTATAAAGGAGAGAGTGTACACAAACTGCATCTTTAAATATGGCAGGACAAAAAAAAGATTTATTCTGGTCAACACATAAACCTCAATCAAACTTTTCAATGTCTCAATAGTGCACTTGGAGTAAAATTAATCTTCTGCAAAGGTAACTTTAAATTATTCTTTAGGAGTGAAATTAGGCAAAGGCACAATTTACCGCCGAACCAGATACTTCAGATGAAAATCTGAGCCGCTAATGTGCCTGACTGATTACTTGGATTCCTTTTGACACCTATTATCTCTTGGGAGCGTATGACTCATTGTCAAATTTGAGGGAGAAGTTACACTACCAGAACACAGAAATGAAATGAGACTATTTCTGTCAACGTGTGTCCTACAGTGTTCCTCTTTGTCAGTGTTCTGTTTGAATATATGTGTTGTATTTTAAATTTTTAACCACTTAATTATTTCAAGGTTAATTATGTCCTTTCATTATAATTCTACAACCATGAATCATTAATATGCTTTAAGAGGTAATGCTGAATAAAATAAAGAGCAGTTCATCTGTACCTGTCTGTTGAACCGTAATCATTTAGCTTGTCCCATCTTGTCTCAAAGAACAGTATAAACTTCATTATTTCTGTATATATGTGGCACACACACAATGCCAAGGGCATTAACAAAGCGTCAGTCTACAATGAGTGGATTGCATGCTTGCTATCCAGCTACAGTGCAGTCCATAATTATTTGGACAGTGACACACTTTTAGTTGTTTTGGCTCTGCACTGCAACACTTTGGATTTGAAGTGAAACAATGAATATGAAGTTAAAGTGCAGACTGTCAGCTTTAATTTGCAGATATTTATATCCAAATTGGGTGAATGACGTAGGAATTGTTGCCCACCCTCCATTTTGGGAGACCAGTGCTGTAATTGGACAATTAGCTGCTGTGCTGTTTCTTGGCCAGTTTTGTGCATCATTAGTTCATGCACGAGAAAGCTAACAAGAGGTCTAGAGTTCATTATAGGTGTGTAATTTGAATTTGGAGTCTATTCGTCTCTCAACATGATGACCTAAGTGTCAACGCCAGTAAATCTGGTCTTCATTGGGTGGAAAAATCTGAATAAATCGGGTGCGTTTCCAAAAGGTATCGTAAGGCTAAGACGTCGTAAAACCCTTTGTACGTAGCTTTTAAAATTTTGGATGTTTTTTTTTACCCATAAAAGCCATTTTTTAAATAGCCCTATAAATAATTAAGTTTGAAACAAGTAAAATCAGTGGGAAAAATCAATGGATAAGTCCTGCTATGTGTTTCTTCCACCCATTAACTCAGCCAGCTGATTTAACTAATTAGTTCTACCGCCTGGCTGAAGAATTGTGCAAATTAGAAAATCCAATTGATTGGAACTAAATACTGGGGAGGTATATACTTTCTGAACCCAGATTTTACACCTCTGGTTAAGTAGCACTTAATAGGTGACTTCGCGTTCACGCTTTAAGAACTGTTTTGGGAAACGCGTGTTACAAATTAAAGAGTCATCGTAAAATCGCTCGTTTAAATCGCACTTAACCCTAAGATTGATCATTATCGGGAAACGCACCCCTGTTTGGTACATTGTTAAGACGCAAGAATACAGCAATAGCACACAACCTGGCAGACCACGGAAGACCGCTTTAGTGAATGACCGAAGAATACTTTCAATTGTGAAGAAAACCCCCTTTTCAACTGTTGAACAGATCAGAAACACTTCCAGAATGTAGGCATAGAGATGTCAAAGACTAAAATAAAGATAAGCCTACACCAGCATAACCTCAGATGGTTCACTGCAACCAGTTGGTAAGCCTGAAGAACAGAATGGTCAGGTTAGAGTTTGCTAAACGGACAGATGAGAGTATTAAAAGTGATGGAAAGAGAAAAGTGTCAGAAAGAGGAACTGTTCATGATCCAAAGCACCCCCCCTCCCCATCTGTGAAACATGGTGGAGGTGATGTTATGGCTTAGGCATGCATGGCTGCCACAGGACCTGGCTTTATTTATGATGCGACTGCTGACAGCAGCAACATGATTAATTTTGTTGGTCATGGTATTTGTTTTGCACCAATCAATGGTTGTTTTATTTGTTTTGCGTGTGCTAAAAGGTTTTGCACACGCTAAAGGTCTTAGTAAATCAGGGCCTATATCTTCTCTCCTTCAACATGTAGACATACATCTGCTTCCTTACCTACAACCGAGAGGAAAGGTTACTCTGAACAGCAGACCCAATGTAGAAGTCGGGTCCCACCTCCAGTTCCTCCATACAGAGTGGCTTCACTCTCCTCTTCTTGCTGGTGGAGATTGTGATGTGTCTGATGGCCCATTCATTTGGTAGCTTTCCCCAGCAGAGGAAATGAGTACCCGCAATTTAAAGGTTCATCACGAGCTCACCTCTGCCGCTTGGATCACCTCACCCAGCCACTGGGGTTACCAAACAGGACCAGCGCCGCTCCGTCACGAAGGAAATCCTTTTAGTGCAGCGCCTTGAGTTGCATGTTGAATGTTTCGGTATGTGCACTCTGTTGATGGCAGCAAACCTCTTCAGTGACAATATGGAAGAGAGGGAGAGAGGCGATGATAAAATATATTTCTTCGCTGAGGCAGAAAGCCCTCATATCTTAATCAATTATCTAGGCTAATTAGCTCAATATGTATGCCGAGCAGTTCTATGAGAGCTAATGATGTGGTTGCTGGTAATTAGGACAGTGCTGTGCCCATAGTTTACACCAGGAGCTGAGTAAAGTCTAAAATGAATGTGATTATGTTGCTCCTATAATGTGTCATGACAGCCATGCGAGCGCCTTTGTTTTTTTTTCTTCAAAGCACAGTAGGCTACAGTGTCACTGTTTCGCCCAAACGTTAGTTGACCCTGCCGGCTCACAACTCATTAGGTTAGACCTGCCCACAGTCACCGTGGTGTGGATGCAGCCACTATATATTTTTCTGTTTTTGCCAGTCAAGTTTTCAGTCAATTAATGGAGGTGACATATGTGTGTTGACATAGGATCAGATGCTTGATGGTTATAGAGGTTGATGGATAACAATAATTTAGGCTATATTGTGTTCTGATTTCCATTTTAATCTTCTGCAGCTGTGACACACTTGAATCGGCAATGCCATGGAATTGTCCCAAATGTTACATAAAAAACAAAAACAAACAACAAACATTTTACAACAGGTAGTGTTGCAGTGTCCTTTTTTCATCTATGCATGGCTTATAGTCACAAAACATCAATCCATTGACATCAGCCGGTCTACCCTGTAACTTGGGCTCCTGCCTAATGTCTGAAGAGAGGTGAGATTGGTCCATGAATGGGAGACTTTTTGGGAAAACAATGTTGCAACTGTAAGTCATGCTGGTGGTCCAGTGGGAGATGGACTTCCATCTTAGCTATAGGCAGTGAACCAGTGCCCCGATGCAGAGGTGAGAGCAGGCCTATAGAAGGTGTCATATGTCACAGGATACATTAAATATAGTTTGTAGATTGTATAATGAATGAGAAGTTAAATCATGGTCACTTTGTTCATTAAAGATCCCATGGTACCTGCTGCAAAGTACAGTACGTACCGTACAGTACAGTATGTACTATTTGAGTAGGGATTACCATGGTGTCCTGTTAAAATTCCCAGTCTGGCCATCTGATAATTCCTTATTATTGTCCATATAAATGAATTCCAAGAACCTAGCTAGCCATTTTTATAAGGTTAGGTTATGATTTCTTGACTTCTTTTGTATGTAATTCGCAAGGTATATTGGCAGAATGATCATAGACCGTTCTTCAGTTTTGGTATTTCAGTTGATAAAGAATACAAATAGAGTGTGGTCATTCATTTAAATTTTAAGAAGAATGTTAGCAATGTTCAAGGAAGCTAGCATTTGAATGCTTACATTCAAAACACTCTAAAATATTATCAGACGTCTGTAATGTTTTATTTTTTATTTTTCTTGACTAGGTCTAAATAATTTCCAGCAGGCGAGGCTAGTGTTTTCAAAACACCTGGAATATTTTTTTTTGACTTTGAAACACCTTGTCCATCTAACTCCACCTCCTCAACCCTCCATCATCCCATAATGCACTGTAATTAACCAGCATTAATGCATTACTGCTAATAGGATACCTGGGACTGGCCTGTCCTTGAGACTGATGGCAGGGGACACATGCAAAATGAATGAATGTTTATTGGTAGTAATTTGTCAGAGTCTACAATTGACGAACCATTGACAAAATTAACATCCACTTGAGGATAGTGCGATAAACAAGTACTATTATCCACTCATTTGAATTGAAAACACGAACAAAAAATAAAACAATTAAGAGGGGTAGACCCTTAAAGGGATAGACCCGTTCTTTGAATAGGTTTTCGTTCGCATGTTAACCCTTTCTAGTCGTGGAAATAACTGACAAATGTGCATTTTCAAAGAGATTCAAGGAATCATTTGTACATGCATACTGATCTGCAGAATTTACTCCATGGCCTCAATGGGCCACTGGCTAAATGCTTATGTAAAAAGACAGTACATTGTCCTACAACTTCATCTTGCTTCTTCATTGTCTTATTTTTTCTTTTCACTCTCTTCGCCATGCCAGTTTTAATGGTATAACTAATTGGTTGTAACTTTTCCTTAATCAAAACTAAAGCATGGTAATTGGGAGGAAAATTAACCTCGGTCTTCTGCAGTTCTGACAACAGGGCCTGTGGGAAAACAAAAAAATCTATTTTGCCATGATGTTATTTTGAGCGCAATGCATAACATTCAGACCGGGGGAGCTGATCATGGCTTTTCATGTATTTCAAGGTCATCCGTACACTTGAGTTGTGATGTGTGCCAGCCCCCCCTCCTCCTCTCTCACTCTCTCCCAGACATCAAAGAAGATGTTTTTTCCTATGGTCACTGGACATGGGGGGGAAATTTTTACTAAATTCCTCCTGTCTGGGTTGACAGGATGACCTTGTGCTACTGTGGTTGGGACAAATCTCATGCATATGAACATCAGGTGATGAAATAATTTGCAATCACCACTGACTGCTCTTTCAATAAAATCTGACCTTGTTCTATCATGACTCAGTTTGTGGGTGGTTCTTCTGCTACTTACAAAACCTCTGAAAGGGTTTTTACTATTATTATTCATTTTTATCAGTCACATACACGGAATGGAAATGGACTTTCTAAACTTTTGCATGGATTTGTTTACCATGTGAAAGGCGTACATTAAACAGGTAGCATTACCTTAGCAATTTAAAAAAAATGTTTTTATCTCTTCACAGGCTGTTCTAAACCAACATGTTTAATTGATCAAGATACAATAAATAAACTTACAAATACATTTTTTAAGTTTTTAATTAGCTTAGATTTAAATATGAGTCAACTTAAAGACAAATGTTGATTGAATCCAGAACATAGTTTATTCAGAATTTGAGAAGCAATTTTGCAAAGCTGATATACCATTGTGCTGTGTGGAAAAAAATGCATATTGCATTTATTTATTTATTTATTTATTTATTTATTTATTTATTTGTTTGTTTATTTGTTTGTTTGTTTGTTTGTTTGTTTGTTTGCCACACTGCATTTAATAAACACCTATCCAGAAAAGTGAGTCAAACAAACTCAATCAAAAATCTCAATATAATTATGGACTGCAATGTAAGCGACACTAGCTATATTGACTTTGGTAGCATTTAGTCAGTTATTTTAGATGAACTAAATCATGTTTGTCAATGTTAAGACTTTTAGCTATTGAAACGACAAAAAGCTTTGTGAATTTTGTTCATAAATTGTAAATTACAGAAATACATAATCAACTAGCACTTCATTGTCTTTATTGTCAACTGGAGAGATTGACAGACTATCAGATACCTCACAAATCAAACTCAGGATCAAAATCCTGCATCAGGAAAATAAAGAAAGTTTGTTTTAAAACACAGGCAGAACGGCGCATGACTCGTCCTGTCCATCAAGTGTAGTGATGATGCATATAAGTGTACGTCGGTCTCTGGTTTATAAGCAGGGATACTCGAAAAGCTCACATCATTGGGTAGGCTGTGCAGTGACATGAATAGTGATGAATGCTTGCAGTCTGCTGTGCTTTTATAGTCGTTCTTTATCTTAAAGTACTTCCAAACCACTGGCATTTGTTCTCTCTGTTCTTTTTGTTTGTGTCGGGCTCGGCGCGATGTTATGTTGTCGGTATTGGTTCTGGGTTTCTGAGTACAAGAAACATGTTCATCCCTAGTGGGGCGGCAGTGTAGCATATTGTTTAAGGAACTGGTCTCGTAACCGAAAGGTTGCAGGTTTGATTCCCCGGTAGGACATTGCCATTGTACCCTTGAGCAAGGTACTTAACCTGAATTGCTTCAGTATATATCCAGCTGTATAAATGGATAATATGTAAAAAAAATGAAAAAAAGCTGTGTAAGTCGCTCTGGATAAGAGTGTCTGCTCAATGCTTGTAATTTAATGTAATGTAGTAAATATACTAAGGTAAATAATATATATCAATGTAAAATAGAAAAGGATAGTAAACATGAGTAAAGCTGTTACATAATATATACATCAGAGGTCAGAGCCATTTTCCTTTGAAGTGAAACTGCTGTGCTTTAAAATAATGAACGATAATTCTTCCTTACAAGTGCCTTGTTCTAACTATCCGAAATCGTTAAATATACTTCAAAACTCACAGTCACCAGCACAAAAATATAACATTTTCATAATTATTGAGGCACTAGTTGATTCATCTCTCACAGTCTGGCTGTCTTCCACCTGTGATGAACCCATTTGTAAACACATCCGCTTGGAATTATACTAACCTCTGGAATGACATGCTGTGGCATAATTAAAATATTCATGTAAACACATGCACAGATGGCTTATAGTTTCAGCATTCATCATCGCAAAATCATGCACATGTGCTATATATGATGATGATGTCAGTGAGCCCTAGTTTACGGAGAAATTTTTCTTCTTCTTTAAATGCACGGAGAGGGATTTTGTGTTGAATGAATGGCTAACGCGGAAAATTCCAGAAACATCTCTGCCTTGAGATGAGAAGGCATAATATCCTTTAAGCTGGAATTTATTCAAATCTATGAAGGAATAGATTTTCTAGACCTGAATCGATGGCGTCATAAATCCCGACAAGATTAAGGAGATGAAAGAACTCGTGTAATTATTTGTCTAGCACATCTGTTTACGTTTGTTGCGGTGATATTTGTTGACTCTCTTTCTCTGAGCCGTTAATCATTTGCAGTGCATTTTTAGACTGTAATTCATACGCACCTCTCCACGGGCCTGCTGTTTGAAGAACATACCTGTGTTTGAGTACAAGACTGGTGGTGATGAAGATGCACCGAGTTACATAAATCCTGCTGGGCCTGAGGTGTTCTGCGCTCAGGTTTTATGAAAAAATGGGAATTCAGAACAAAAAAGACGAGACACATTGCAGTCCACTCAACCTGCACCACTTCCATCGATTTAAAAAAAAAACGAGACAACCTGCGACACTTCTTGACTCTTCATTTTTATAACATAAATGATACATTTTATCTTGGTCACTCAGTGTTTTCACCTTTGAGGAAAATCTGTAAATCGAAGTACCTCACAGAGCAAGAACCTCTCGATAAATATGGGGAAGTAAATATGATTTTAGAGGGCTGACAAGGCTAATTGTGTGAAAGCACCAATGGCCACGTCTGTGCCTACTTTGGCAAGCAGCTCCCGTGGGCGGTGAATACTTGGATGTAGCATTACCCTGGGGGAAAGGGTATCATTCAGTGGGATTTTACTCATCTTATCCCAACGACTTCTCTGGGCGATCAGTTGCATGCAGTCTATCAGCAATCTGCCAAATGAATCCCGGACTCTGTGGCAGTGACACAGACATAGGAAGAGAATGAAAGCAAAATCAGAGGTATAAACCTGGTTAAAGGAATTAACATGATCTTGATTGTGCTTTTTAATCTCTGCACCAAATATTTACCTCCAGATGACTAGTAACTCTTTTGACAACTTACCGCACAAATCTCTCTCCTCTCAGAACAGTCGTTTGCTAACCTGGTGCTTTATTGATTCTTCATGCAGTTTCTTTCCTTTCTTCCATTGTGTTCTCGAGGGAAAGATGAGCCAGGGGTTCTCCTTTCTGTGCACTGCCATTAACCTGGGGGCAAGCTTACGGGCAAAAAGCATGGCTTTGACCTACAGTGGCAATTAGCTTCCTGTTGCAGTCAGAATTCTGACTCCTTTGCCAGATGTGCCTCTGGTCATTGGACCTTTCAGAGCAAGCGAGTGACAGATCCATTATCCCATGTGAATTTAAGAATTTCACTGAGTTTCGCAATAACGGCCATCTCTAACGTCTGTCTGAAGTCCTCTTTTAAAAACCCGGAGGTGATTTAGCGATCATCGTATGGCTCTTCATGAGAACATTTCAGACTCTTGAAACTATAGGTAGCCAATAAGTTGAGAAAAAGTCGTTGAAGTCCCATTTCCAAACAGCCTTTATAAATGCATACTGGGCTCAGCATAATGCAAGCTAAACCAGGCATGAGCTAAAACACCTGCTCAAATAGTTAAACATTTTCTGTAAAATCGACACCTTCGAAACATTTGGCAATGTGCTCTTTGTGAAATCCCCAGGCCCAAGTTTACACCCGGAGACTCACTTAATGCAAGGCCCGTTACTTTGACTGTTAAAATCGTCAAAATAACAAGTGTTACGTGCAAGTACGCTTGTGACTTTCCACACTGAGCCTTTCACAAAAAAAACATGGGAAAGCATATTTTTCCACTGTATTTGCGCTCAAACTTCATGTCTGTGCCTGAGAGAGCGGCCTAAGTAAGCGTTCTCTGCTGTATCGGCAGAGGGGAGCTGGAGCAGCAGGAATGTGCTTTGATTAAGATAGCAGCTGCGCTGCGCTCACCGTGGACGCTGGCCGTTCTTTCATATCCTCCCTGAATTCCTGCCTGAGAAAGGGAAATCTTTCAAAGGCCCTCATGCCTAGGAAGCTCACAAGAGCCTTTTCTAAAGACCATTGTGGAGCCCGGCCATGGGTTTGTGGCAAAGTTCGAGCCGATTTTTTTTTCTTTAACAACGGCCGCTCCCTTTAAAAGGACTTCAGCAGCTGCCTAAACTGGCTGCAGCAGAATTAAAGGAGAAGGCCCGTCGCACCTACCCCCCTGGAGAAAGACATTCAATAGTGTCCGTGGGTGGACGTGCGTATGAGCTTCTGTGCAGGTACTTTCTGTGTGCTATGTGAGCATGTGTGTACGTGTGTGGATGCGTTTGTATGTCTCCTATGTCAGGAGCTCAGTCAGATGAACGCTTATAAAAATGGCAATGCATAAATGCCACTGACTACATGAGGCACATTTACTTCAAAGACGCCACAAAGGCAGTTTTCATTGTGCAAAGATGACGTGCAGAGGTTGTTCTGCTGGGAGAATAGCCATCATACTGTTGAAGTTTCAGCTGACATGTGAATATCTTCCACCAAACCCCCTTTCCAATATCAAATCGCACCATATGTCAATCTGCCTCCTGGATTTTTAATACCCCAACGCACAATCTGCCAGCCAGCTCTCAAGGAACATCACGCAGCGCGGCTAATCAAGGCTTTCCAAACAAACAACCTGGAAAGGTTTTATGCGGTAAGTAACACCAACACCTGGCTCTAAGGGAAGTGTCTGCGGACCTGGGAATGTGGGAAAGCTTCTGAAAGGAGATGCGATGAAAGCAGCTGACAGTGGCTGGTGCGCGGCAACTTCCGAGACGAGGAAGCTAGAGTCAGACTCGAGAATGTGACTAAGTCTACCGTCTTGTGCATATGAGACGTCTCCCGGGGCGGTCAGGCTCATCTTACGTTGTAAGCTGAACTTTTTGCATCTGTCTGAGTGGCCCTCTAATACGATCAAGTTGCACGTAAAGCAAATGTCGACGTTTAAATCTACGCCGGCCAAGAAACTGTGAACGTGATTGAACTCTGATAGGCTAAATCTTACTCGCCAAGAACACAAACATACTGTTATTCTTCTGAGGTGCTGACCAATCATTACCAGAGGCACCCAAAATCTTCTGCGTCATTGGCGAGAACAAAATGCAGCACCTTTACTGTGTCATCGAAGATTATGTCGGATGCATGTGTTGCATCTGAGTAGGAAATGTACTAAATGAATTCATGCAGTACAGTGGCCTCAGAAATGATAATTACCCTTGATAATGATGAACAAAAAAAATTGTAAATAAAATAAATAATAGAAACACTAAGCTATATTTTCATTCTCAAACATGTGTTAAATATTATACTTTAATAATTGTTCAATGGAATCAACTAAATCGATTTAAACTTCAAATCATAAATTTATTACCAAAAATACATTTTTTAAAAGTCACAACCCTGTCATCTTTTATAGTGTTTGGTGATATTGGAGGTAGAGCGGGTCGTCCGCAGATCGCAGGGTTGGCGGTTCGATCCCCGGCTCCTCCTGTCCACATGTCGAAGTGTCCTTGGGCTAGACACTGAACCCTAAATTGCTCCCAATGAGCAGGCTAGCACCTTGCATGGCAGCTGCCGCCATTGGTGTGTGAATGTGTGTGTGAACGGGTGAGTGAGAGGCCATTGTAAAGCGCTTTGGATAAAGGCGCTATATAAGTGCAGTCCATTTACCATTTACCATTTATATTGGATTTTTTACCATTCCTCCATACAGAACCTTTCAAGATCCTTCGGTCCACTTAAATTAGAACCACAGATTTGTAATTGCAGTCATTTGCGGCCAAGTTTGAGCTTCCTGGGAGGGATATCAGGTTTTTGGGCAGAATGTATTGCTATGTGCTGGAGTTTATGATTCCATTGGCATTAACAAAGACTGATAGATGCAAAACAACCTCATAGGATTAAAGATGCACCACTATATTGCACTGTAGGTATAAAATATAAAATACGTCTATTTCTTCTGACGCCAAGTCCACCGCTGGTGTGTGCGGCCAAAATGTTAAGTTTGGTTTCATCCATAACATGTGGTTCCAAATCGAAGTGCAGAATGTGTAGCAAACTACAGGTACTTATTTCTGTTGATTGCCCTAAAATACAGGCATTTTTTTGGAAACCTTTCCAAAATGTTTATTGATAGAGTGGTGGCATCTGATAGATTTTGTGTCCTCGATATGCAAAAGTTTTGCAGATCTCCAGCTATGGGCCATGGATTTTCCTTTGCCACCCAAACCATCTGTCTTTTTAAAAATTGATTTTTGAATATATTCTTTAGTTATTTGTTTGTAATTATGTCCTGATTCTTGACGGTTTACACACTTGACCTTTTGACGGAGAGGAAATAGTGGAATATCCAGAGAACATTTTTAATTTTTTAATTAAAGTATGTCAAACTGAAATGTTTTATACAACCCCCCCCCCCCCCCCCCCACACACACACACACACACACACACACACACACACACACCACTTACTGTGTTGTACTACCTGCACCTGTGAGCTGTGGCATCTTATAACAGGACCACCCCCTAACCCTTCACTTCAACAAAAAGCACAGGACTCTGGAAACACTCTTTGGATCATAGCCATATGAAGTCCCGTGGAAACGTTCTGCATCATTAACAGGGGATTGCACAGAATTTGTGTTCTTTAGTGGGGCTTCGGTCGCCAACAAAGGTGCCCCTGGAGGTGGCCCTCCTGAGACCGCATCCTCTGAGAAATCCAGGAGATTCCTCTAATCCCCCCTTCTCCGCCATTGTACCATCAAAGCCGTTGCCAGGGAATTCCTTCCCCCTGCTTTAATCTTCAAATATCGAAAAGTCTGAGAAGTTTTTGATTCATGCTTTTAAGCCCCCTCCCCCCTCCCCTAACTCGCCAGCCACCGCCAACCCCCATCTTCTTTCACTCGGAGAATTATACAGAAATAAGCACTTCAGCGCCGTTGTCATTGTCCTGTGGAATTGAAGGGTTCCATACGCAAAGCAAAGCCAAAGTGATTTACAACTCAACTCTGGCATTAGCAGCAGGGCGTTTACACAGCCTTGACTGCAGTGTGTAAATGCTGTACTTAAACAGGAATATGAAAGCAAGAGTAATGCTTTTCGAATGTGTTATTTTTACTATTATAATTGGCCAGGTGAGACCTGTAACTGTATCTGGAAGATACAAAAATACATCTCTAAGCCTGAAATATTAGTTTAGCCTACAAAACTGCATGCGGGACATCCGGGATCAGTGTATTCAAATGTGAGTACTGCTTTAGCTGCACTGACCTCATTTTTCGATATATATTTCACGGCAAAGCACAAAAACATATTGCAAAGCAATATCCTTAAATATTAGTCATCATTATGAAACGTTATTTCCAAGCACTGTTAAAAATATTTCAGAACATCTAACTGATTTGTACATTATGATGAGCCCAGTACATCTGCACCGTGCCTTGGCTTTGCTACTAATACATGCTAATGGGTACTTTTCGTAATTGTAGCTTAATGCTTCACTGTATGTTGATTCATCCAACCATTATTATTATTAAATAAATATAGGGAGTGAATGTGTGTGCCCGTTATCAATGTGGATGTGGAAATATGATTTTCATGCCTGTGTACTTGGGAACTGTATTACTTTATGTACAGTTGTCCTTGTGTTGTCCTTTTATTTTTTTATTTCATTGATTAGGTAATTACTTTACAATGGGTTGTCTTCTATTAAATGGTATTGGCCTGAAAGGTGGCTCATATATGTATGTGCATTAGGAAATAATTGTATTGCACCCAATCATAATTGCATGTATGGATTTTTTGCAAGTATTTCAGAATATATAACCACAGTAATGTATTTTCTGTTTTTAACACAATCAATTTCAGCCAATCCAAAGTGCTGTTATTGTGCATTCAAATGAGGAGCGACAACCATATTTAGCTGTAGTTTGAACGGGGCCTAAGAACACCCGTTTGCATTGCCCTTCGGCACCTTTCATACCCTCTGAAGCACGTTTTCAATCATCCGATTACAAGAAATGTATTATGGTTTGCAGACATAAGGTAGCAGGCAGATATACGTTCACACAACTTTACTTACCAGGTTTCCAACGACGTGCCTTATAAGACTTTCTAATAGCATGTACATGTATGGATGGTACTTTTGAAACTATATTTCATTTCAAGGTGTATGTAACGCAGCAGAAGGACGTGCAGTATTGGATTTAGAAGATGTGAAGAAAAAAAACGGACAAAAACGTGTTATGGACAAGGTTTTTATGGTAAAGTTATCTTTGAACAGATAATGGTAAACAAAGCCGAAAAGTCCATTAAGGAGAAATTGTGCACCAGGCGTATCCTTTTTATTTTTTTGTCCCCCGACCGCTTTAAAAAGGGCCTATTTCCCTGTTTTTCCCTCATCACTCCTTTAGTTACTGCCCATGCCAAGTCGTATTGCTTGAATCTCCAGATCACTGACATTAACAAGGAAAGCGAGGCGTAACCTTGTGACCTTCTCCTCTTCTCCGGGAGAACAAACACGGGGTGGGTGGTGGTGTTGAAAGGGGGACTGGGGGGTGGGGGGTGGGGGGTTGGGGGGAGTTTGCGTTTGCCAGGAGAGGCTCATTAAATGAACTCGACGCGAGAAAATGTTAGATCGGTGCGCCTGGACCGTGAAACGTGAAAAAAATAAACACCTTTAAAAAAAGACAGCAGCATTTGAAGCCAAATCTGAGATAAAAATAAGAAATAAACTATGTTTAGAAAGCTATAGGGAAGGAAGAGAAGCTTCGATGTTAGTGCACTTCTAAAAACAACTGAGCGCGTATTCATAGAGCATCTCAGAGTAGGAGTGCTGATCTAGGATCAGGTTTGCTTGTCAATATCCACACCTTGTCCACTGTGAGCTACAAGGCAAAACCGATCCTAGATCAGCACTCTTACTTTTAGACACTTTATACGTAAGCATGATTTTTGGACAGGACAATGTGTTTATGTCCAAAACTATGGTTTTCTGAGATCGTGGTAGAACTTCAGGAAACGTCTTTAGCCAAGAGAGGCAGCTGGCCGAGGTGTTTACATTGTGTTTGTCACCAATGTCTTAGGAGCAGAACACAGGTCATGAGAAGCATTGCCCAGTATTGTCTGAAAAACTTGATCTATGTCACTAAGGGTCAAGGAAATATAAACAGGTTGTAAAGTAGATAAGAAAGGTAAATGCGACATCCGGGGCCTGACAAGTGTTAAGAGCAAACAAGCAGGGTGATAAAAATGATAAATATGGTTGAGGTCAGAAGGGTTATGCTTTCACAGCTCAGATATTGCTTGCAAACTTCATCTCAACGATTGCTTGCAAACTTCATCTCAAAGATTGCTTGCAAACTTCATCTCAAAGATTGCTTGTAAGCTTCATCTCAAAGATTGCTTGCAAACTTAATCACATTTTTTCTTCAGAAACACTTCTGAAATGAACACTTCCTTTAGTATTACTTTGTTACTTTACATTGAATTATCACGTGTATCACTTGCACCTGTGGGCATAATTAGTTTTCTCTTAAATTCAACAATTAAGTTCTTACCTTCAAACTTAAAAAAACAGTTTGCGTGACAGGTGATTCTTTTAAACCTGTAATTCAGCATGAATATAAGATATTTTAGTTATAAAACGGTGATGCTTACACATATGAGGTATAAAATCCTTGAAATGCATTTGTTGCTTTCAAAGTTCTAAGCTAGATTTTAAAAAATTCACCAGCTGCAAATATCCAGGACTGCATGTCAAGAAGGATCCTGTATGAAATGAGAAAGATAGAGAGAGAGAGAAAATGCATTTGCTGCTTTCAAAGTTACCGAGAGCAAGCAAATAATTATAAAATAATCGTTTTTATAAAATATTTTGTTTATTATTTAGAACATGGTATGCCTTCTCAATGTGGCTATTTAATTGTATTCATTATTGGCCATTCAGAGTGTATTCAGGTCATTACACAGGGTTCAGTCTGGTACTTTTATACATCATTCATTTAACATAGGACTCACTACATGTGCAAAGGTAAACATTTTCTCAGAAAATGCCATTTAGCTGGTACCTGCAATCTACATATAGAACATCAAGATACTGTTAAAAGAGGATTCATACCTGGGTACGTTGTGATTGGGCTCTTTTATTTATTTTTTACTTGGGTAGAAGATCTACAATAAAGCCAACCTGAAAGTCTAGGGTTAGTAACTATTGCCGATTCTACACCTTTGGCAGCAGAAGATGCCTAAAGGCACCCACTGCTGCTTAGATTTCTAAAAATTCACCAGCTGCAAATATCCAGGACTGCATGTCAAGAAGGATCCTGTATGAAATGAGAGAGATAGAGAGAGAGAATGCTAAATATAGATAAATTCAACAACAAAGAGTGAGCTTGCTCTCTCAGCATTCCAGCCACGCGGCTGGCCAAGAACTCTCCGGCATGCATCGCGTCTGTGCACAAAGAATTTTCCACTCTCCCTGCTGTGTTCCACCCTAACGTGTTTGTAAACAGGGGAAGACAGCGTTTTGAACCACGCGTCATCCGCCCTCTTTCTATAGCGCCTTTTCTCTTTCTCTCCTACTTTTCTTATTTCCGCTCTTCTCCCTCTGTTTCTCTCTCTTTCTGATGAAAGTGCAGCTGGCATTAGGTGAAAAGCTCGGATGACAAGATGAGAGGGCGTCGGCAAAGGCCGGTACCCAGATGTGCCTTGTTGCACTTTTTCTCCCTTCATCATCCAACAACACACAGGGGCTTTTGTTAACAGTCGGACTGAAAGAAGCAATTGTGCTAATTGTGTTTTTCTCCATTTTCTTGAGGGACAGTCCAAATTGGTTAGACAGAGGATTTATCACAAGGTCTGTCGGTAATAAGAACAATGAATGAAATGCTTCTCCAGACAGTATGAATAATTACAGATGCATAAGACACAAAGCTGATGGAAGACTCTGTTATCACTCTGTTTGTGGCACTGCCCAGAAGCCCTGAGTATGTGCTTGACGATTCTCGGAAAGCTTCGGTTTCCTGGTGACTCACATAACGACAGTACTCCTGCGGGAGTTCAATGTGAGGGGTCATATAGTCTGTCACCTCCTTTATCCAAGGCAACCTGCATGGCCTATACTACCCATTGTGCACGCCCATCTGAGGTCAGAGGTCACCATTTATTTAGCATACAGCTAGGTAAAACAGTTGTACTAACTCACAAGCTGCTGACTCTTGTGATTCATCCAGGGTACTGGCAATGAGAGAGATAATATTTTCTTGTTGAGGTTTGTATTTCCACAATTTACACAATGGTTGTTTGCACAACTGCACGTATGTTTACATGTGTCTATGTACCAAATCCATATTCATAAGCCAGTTCGCCCCCCTTGGGTTGTTTGTGCTGGTTTGATATATTGGTCAAAACATGTTTGTTTTAAGACTGGGGTTATGAACTTGACTTTAGTTGAATATATTTTTCCACTTTGTGAGAAAGCACTAATAGAACATTGCTTTACAATTATGTACTTGTCAATAAAAAACCTGTAGCCTTGTGCATTGTGTAATTTTCTGTGATATTAACCCTTGTGTTTAAACTGTTGGTAAAAAAGGAATGGCACTAAACCAGTGTAAATATGTTTCTTGTTCTGTGTTTATATTTGTTGTTCATAATCTGAATTTGCTTATGTCTGTTTGCTTATATGATTTATTTGAATATAGATAAACAAGAAAAAAGTGTGAATGTCAGTACAAATCAATAAGTATCAGTATTTCTGCTAAAAAAAATTATTTTATGTATTGCTTTAAAATCCCAATAATGATCCAAGCTAACTGTTTCACAAGCGCTAATAAGTACACAGAACACAAGGGTTAATTATGCTATCTGAATGATAATAATTTATTTTCAATATTTTACAGAATTCGGTGAAGCTGTGAGAATTTTGCCTCTATGAATTTAATGTCAACCATGGCATAGATTGAGTAAAACATTTAAGTAACAAGTAAATTATCGGCATTTGTTTTTTCCTCACATACAGTGGGGTGAAAAATCTTGACACCCCTGGTCAAAATGCTTTTTTAAATTAATATCTAAGTGAACAGAAGTTAACCTGACCTCTAAATGGCACAAAGTTAAACATGACATATTTCTTAACATTTTTACATTTTCAAAATAATGAAAAAGTTCAACGGCCCTGTGCATAAGTTTGGGAACCCTGTCAGTTAGTAACTCCTCCTCTGGCAACTATAACAGCTTGCAAACGCTTCCTGTAGCCAGCTAAGAGTTTTTAAATTCTTGGAATTATTCCCCATTCTTCCTGACAGAAAACCTCCAGCTCAGAAATATTCTTCGGCATCCTTGCATGCACGGCATGTTTAAGATCTCTCCACAGATTTTCAATTATATTCAAATCTGGGGACTGTGGTGGCCATTTCTAAACCTTCATCCGTCTTTCCTGGAGGTACTTCATGGTTGATTTTGAGGTATGTTTTGGATCATTGCCTTGCTGCAATACTCAACCCCTCTTCAACTTCAATGTCTGGACTGACCTTTGAACATTAGTCTTTAGATTTTCTTGATATTTGGTGGAATCCATTCTTCCTTCCATCCGGGTAATATTTCCCCCCCGCTGCGACACAAACCCCAAAGCATGATGGATCCACCTCCTTAACAGTTGGCACGGTGTTCTACACTTTTTTCTCCAAACATACCTTCTTTGGTTGTTGCCAAAAAGTTCAATTTTGGCTTTGTCAGTCCAAAGCACATTGTTCCAAAATGCTTCATGCTTCTCAAGGTTTTTTTTTGCATACTTCACATGCCATGTGGGTTTTTGTTGTTTAAAGTACATTGTATTGTTGACCTGTGAACAACTAGACCTGCGTCTGCTACTCTTTTTTGCAGCTTTTTTTCAGTGATGTGTGGGTTCTTCTGTGCATTTCTCACCAGGTCTCGGGCCATTCTATTTGAAATTGTTCTTGGTCTTCCAGATCTTGCCCTTCCAGATCTTGCCTTGACTTCAACTGTTCCATTTATCTTCCATTTTCTGATGATGTTTCTGACAGTGGAAATACGTAGTTTGAAACATTTTTTTTTGCCTTCTCCTTGTTGGTGGAAGTGAACTATCTTGATTCTGACATCCTTGGACAACTGTTTAGGGCAATTGAAAATGTTTCATGTTTAACTTTGTACCATGTAGAGATCAGATTAGCTTCTGTTCACTTAGATATTAATGGTAAAATGCATGTTAGACCAGGGGTGCCCACATTTTTGCCCCCCACTGTAGTTCACTGAGTTATTTTTTTAGTTTTTGCTGAACTCACTGAACTATTAAAAAATAATAAAGACAAAAACTTGTTTTTGATTGTGAGTTCAGGATGTATGTTGAGTAAATCCAGGCACATTCAGGCTGCTGTTATTGCCAGTGTATAAAGTTAAGGACTCCATGTGATTCAATACAGCTGCTGTGGCCTGCTATGGTTTCAGAATTAACCACAAGCAGAGTGTGGTAAAGGATGGGAGTGGCCAGCGGTGGCCGAAAAATTGTTATTTAAAATCGCACGACCCAATAAGTTGGGTTTTTGGGTTTATTATTTGCAACCAATAATAATGATTCTAGCAGTACTATCATCATCATCATCATCATCATCATTGAATGCATTCTGTGTAATGCATTCTGTGTAGTAAATTCAATATATTAAATGCCAGGGGAGAGGTATGTTCAAGTCTGAGAGCTGAGCTCTAAAAGGGCATTCCAATATGCTTTACTTGAAACAGTTTGGTAAATACATTTATGAACCAAACATATGCACGTGTTAGTGCGAAAGATATCATATGTCTACTGAGTTCATAGACAGGGGGCCAACCACATAAAAGGCTGGGGCTCTTTCATTGTTCAGGCAGATAAAAAGTGTGTGGGCGGCAGGCGCAGGTCTCCATGGGGACTGGGGGAAGTGGATTGATAGGTCAATGAAGTGTGACCTTTGAACAGTCAGTTGCTTCCCTACACTTGGCCTTGAGACACCACCATTCTTATTCTTATGATAAACAAAGGGTGTTGGGGGGAGAGGGGGGGGGGGGTGGTGGAGACCCCATCCCATATGTCTTTTCCCAGTCACTGATGTAAAATGTGGCCAGTGTGTGGAGCTGAGGGCGGGGCAATCTTGTTCAGTCAATGACAATCTGTCTCACAACTCATTATTTACTGAGGATGTGGGCCAATAAGATCTCCTGAAGAAAAAAAGAATAGAACAATAATAGGTCTCAGAAATGAGTTACTCCTTCTATTTATCAACTTGTATAAACCAGGTTTTCATATATCCAAATGTGGAAGAGAATAAATCAGTGGTTTCCTGTGTCACTCTCGCCTGCCAGCGGAGAGCGCCGTAATTTGGTTGTCCCACCACTTCCCTTTCCGTTGGACCGGCAGGAACCTCCTAAAACTATAAATCAGCCGCTAAATGAGCTGACGGCGACTTGCTTTTTTACCCGACGAGGTGACTTTTGTGCGGAGCTTTCAATCACCGCAGCATCGCCATGTCTTCGAATCCCCGACCAGCGGCGTGCCCGATCCTGCGTCAGCTGGCCACCAATTTCGCTGCTTGGGAAATGAGCGCGATGCTGAAAGGTCAGCCTCTATTTCTCCCCGGGCCCAGGAAACAAAGAAGCCATTGTGCCCGCGTCAAAACCAATGTGCGCGATCCAACGTCTCCGCAGCGCTCCAGCTTCAGCCAAATGCAAGCGCTGCGTATTGGACTATTCTCTCAAATCTATAGGGACAGCTAGAATCATTTGCATACATAGATTAACATGCATGCGAAAAGCACACTGTGTACTGTTTCCCTTCGCACAGACATTTACACTAATGAAACTGAACACAGTACATGTGCTACAGTACATTCATTTATGATTTGTATTTATTTTCAAATAAATGCTGGTTGGCTCATCCTATGAAGAGACTGTTCTAGCGTATGGGCCCCATTGTCTGGTGTAGAATGCTATGACTGTGACTAAGGCATGGAAACCACTATTCTTAGTGTTAAATTGGCGGGATGACCATGTCTCAGCATGTACTACTGACCCCTGGGGTGAAAAAAAGCAGTAGCTTCACATCATGTATTTTGGCATAGAGCACATTCTTCTCTGCACTCTAACAAAAAACACAACAAAATGGCTGAAATAATAAAACAATATAGGCTTGTAATCGATTTGAACACCTGGTAAACTACAAACCCCAATTCCAAAAAAGCTGGGACAGTATGTAAAATGCACATAAAAGCAGAAAGCAGTGATTTGAAAATTATTTTTTACATATATTTAATTGAAACCAGTACAAAAAAAAGATATTTAATGTTTTACCTTGTCAACTTTATTGATTTTTGTAAACATACACTAATTTTGAATTTGATGCCTGCAACATGTTCCAAAAAGGTTGGGACAGGAGCAAAATAAAAAGACTGAGAGGTTCAAGAAACACTTATTTGGAAAATTCCACAGGTAAACAGGTGATGCTATCATGACTTGATAAAAAAAGATATCAAAAAACTCTTGATATCTTATTTGCAGGTACTCTTACAAGCGATAATACAACCTCTCTGCATTTGAATGGATCTCTATAGAAATTGAGGGGTGGGACTAGATTAAGCCATAAATTACATGAGAATAGTATGGAACCCATGGTTGGCTAAATGGCTGTAAGGCAACAAGGGTCTGAGGTACCAAACGAGCCTCAAACCATCACTCTGCTGCCAGATATACAGTAGATATGGATGGATCACTTTAAGGGTTGTTTCTTCTGACTAATTTTTCTATTGAACCCTATGGAAAAATAAGTCTGGAGAAACAACCCTTAAAGTGATCCATCCATATCTACTGCATATCTGGCAGCAGAGTGATGTTTGAGGCTCGTCAAGGGTCAAGGGTTAGTTTGGGTGGTGCAGGAGGCATAATTATCATTTTTTCTGTGTTTGAAGGGACTGTGTGGGTCAAAACTCTCAAAAGGTTTTACAGGGGAACAGGTACCCTAGCTTTGCACCTCATATCTGTAAATGTTATACATGGACAATTGTAAAATTCTACCCTAAATTGGCACCATCAATAAACAATAATTGAAAAACTGCTTCATCGTTCGTTTCATTTTCCCCACCCCCCTCTGACATTTGTTAAAGGCAGAAAGCCAAAAGAATTTTTAAGTTAAATCATCTATTTTAATCTTTATCTATTAGAAATGCATAAATCATGTATAGACACAGACTGTGGTTAGACAGACAATAGCAATTGTCAACCATCCAAGCCCTGAGTTACGAAGGTTCTCTCATACACAAGCTTTAAAATAATTGCATGCTCAAAGGTCTTCCACTGCAGTATGCTTACACTTGGAATAACCTCAAAATAATAATAATAACGCTGAAATATCACATTATGGTTTTGCTATGGTGCCCATTTTTAAATGGCATAAAAATTGCTAAAAAATATCTTCTCACAGTAAGTAATTTTACTATGTCAGTCTGATGTTTTACTGACTGAAATTAGTATGCACTGCGTTCATATTATATATATATATATATATATATATATATTTACACAAGGTGCATAACTTACTAGAAAAGAGTTGTATGGACTAGCCATTAGAATGTAGACAAAGATAACAGATGAATTTGTTTTATCACTCATGATGGGGTGAAAGATTTTCCTTTAGAGTGCGGGTTTCCAGTAACTTCCAAGAAATTCCCTGTCGCCTTGATCGCCGACAGTCGCTGCAGACTTTAGTGGAATAAAAATATATATTTTATACTGATGTCTTCTTCCAAGCTTGTATAAGTCAGCTGAGAGGACTTGAGAGAGAAGCCTTTGTGCTAGGAGCTCACCCATTGAAGTTTGTTGATCCACTATAGATGAACACATTTCCAGTCATAGCCTGACGACGTGAAGTACGATTTATCATTAGAAACTGCTGTGTGATTCCCATGCGGGAAATGAAGATATTCATAATGTGCTTAGCATCAAATTTCATTAAAAAAACTTTGCGCTTTCCTGGTCTTGCTATATTGGTGTGTGTGTGCGTGTGTGTTCAAGTGTATACAGCTTTAAAAACCATCAAATTATATCGGATGAAATATATAATTTTGACAGTATAATTATCATATAAATCTGACATATAAAAACTAGCTGAATTTTTGTAATGCATTAAAAAACAAATATTTTCACTATATTGCAGGTTTAAAGTATTCGGACCTAACTGCAATGTAATCAGTATTGTACAAAGCTAAAGCCACAGTTTAACATAATATTCCTGTGTATGTGTGATGGTGCATATTTCAGGGAAAACCACAAATATACCAAACATGTGTAGCTGTATCAGTGCTTAGAAGAGAAGAGTTTGAGTGGCTTTGGTACAATCAAGGGCATGCTTGGTGACCATGACTTGACATGACTGGCAGCAGGAAGATGCCTAATTGCCTTGAGCTCCTCTTGTTAAATACCCCCTCCCCCCCACACACACACACCCGCACCCCTTGGTGTCATATGGTGACAATGACACGTGTTGTGGGTCACTGGGGGGCGGAGGGGGGTGGGGTTGTGGCGTGTGGCCTGAATAGGATTGATAGAGGGGGGTCTCTGGCAGGGCTGGTGTGCAGATGGAGGAACCGTTAGGAACCAGAGCTCTGCTGCCGGGCAGGCCCATCCCCAGGCCCCTGGGGAGCAGCTGGGGTCACCCCCCCTCGTCAATGGGAGTGCTCTGATCCAGAAATAACGGCTCTGCCCAGTCAGACACATTCATTTATATTATGCAATTATTAAAGCCAGGGGAGAAGGTAGAGGGTGGTGGTGAGGAGGGAGGGGAGGGGAGGCATAAACCAGGCTGTCGCTATACAATACAGTGAGCACGTGGCTATGACCGACCCACCCTCGCCTACCTCCCCCCCCTCGCTTCGCTGGCAAAAGGGAGGTCTTTTAATTAGGGGATTTGTTAATTTTCCATTCAACCTGACAATGATGAATGGGGTGCAGGCTGCGATAATTTCCGCCTCTCTACGGGCCATTACCTCCATTTTGCCATAATATTTCCAAGTATGATTGTGTCATCCCACGCAGTCCTGACCTCCCTTTGTTTGAGGAGGGGAGGACAGCCTTGAGTTTGGAGGAGCTGTGTTTTTTTGTTTTGTTTTTTTGAGCAGGGCCTTTTTCACCTTGTGTCATCAGACTGTGCTCCCATCACAGTATCTGGAATCCCTGGTCTCCTGACCTCCCTAATTTCTCCTCCTCATTCACACACTGACACTCGTCCTCTCTCCCCTTTAGAATACATGCGGTTTTTACATCGTAAAATGGCCACCGTCCATCTCTGAAATGCCTCTTTTTGCGCGGGGGTGTCCACTCAAGATGACCTTGGTAATGACTTGTTTTTTGTTTATTTATTTGAATTGGGTTATAGCATTACATACATCTGTATCATCCTTGATGAGTGATTATCCTTCTATGCATGCTATGCAAATCATTGGTTTTGTTTGATTATTTTATTCTGTTCACTTGATTTTTAAAAATATTTTCTTTTGGCTCTGCACTCGTTCTGTTTCACTCTTTCTACCCACACAGCTGTCAAAGGCAAGCCAAAAAAAAGAACACACACCGCAGAACACAGGGAAACAGAATGGGATGACAATCCAAGTCGCAGAGTTACTGAATATCAGCCAGCTTTAATCTAATGTAATCTAATGATGGACAGTGGAAAGTGTGATGTGCAATGAAAGTAAACGTACAGTATACAATGCTATGTATTCTGCTTTTTGTGCTATATTATCCTTATTCTGTAACAAAGAAGAGTTGCATATTCTAGCAGCATGTAATAAAGTTCAGAACTAGAACTCTATTCAAATCTGTAATTCTGAATGCTAAAAAAAGCTTTTGATCTGTTATTGTTTGAATTCACAAGGAATATGAGTATAAATGTATATATAGCTCATGAATATAATTCTTGTGAAGATGAAACAAGCAAAGCACAACCAGCAAACTAGACGCGGCTGGGCCAATTAAGAGCTGAGAACAGGGGCGCGCACGGACCGAGCCAGCCAGGTAAGCTCTACGCCCGCATTTATGCAACACGTTTTGCTTGGTTTGGGATCCCAGTAAGCAGTTCGCAGACAGCAGGCTGACAGAATAATGCACAACTTTTCAAAAGGCGCTCCCTGGATTGCAACGGGTGTTTAATTAATAACCCCCTCTCCCTGGTCGTCGCCTGGCAAGGTAATCGGTTGCTATCCTCTTGTTGATTCAGAATCTGGGATTTTGTCTCCCAGCGATAGTGGAATATTAATAGCTTCGTTCCAATTAAATGCGTTCTTCCTTGGAGTGGCAGGAGGGAATTACGCCTTGATTGAGTTATTAATTGAAATGCATTACACATCACGATGGAAAACGGTACCGTGGACAAATCATGAATTCTTGCATGAACGCTAACAAACTGGGCTATTTCACTGTACATATGCACAAAAGGTTGACGTGTGTCCTTGTTCAAGTCACCTTCACCATCTTAAAACCGTAAAATGTGTAATCTAGCATGTCCATTTCCAATGTGCATAGATCACATCAGCACTTTTCAGGCAGGTTCATAGAATTCCAGCAAATTAATTTGCAGCCTGGTAGAATAACACAAAGAAAGAGGTTTCCACTCGCAAACATGTTCCACAGACACAATTCTGGCAACCGAAATGGTGCCCTGTCTTTAGTGAAATGATGCCGTAAATTGGCTGTGAGGAAAGAAAATTGGTTCGATCTTCCCGTTTCAACCACCCAATTACCCTTCAGGCACAGTATCGGAGAGCAGAAAAAGCTCATTCTAAATGCAGCGTACGAGATCTAAATGAACATGTTCAGTGCTGATTTATTTAAAATCTTGTCTCTTTTAGCCATGGATTAACAGAGAAAATGCGACTCATTGGGTCATTAAACTAAAAGGACTCTGATGTGGCGAAAAAGGGCAATGCTTATCGGTTAATGATTCTCTTGTGCCTAGGCTCTGGCCCTTGTGTTTGAACTTCCTGTTTCAGGGCCTTACAAAGCGCACCGGAGACACTATGATGAACAGACGGCTGAGCTATAGCGTTGGTAAGAAAACTTGAAACGCTGAATTTGGAGAATGGGATTTGGCAGTTACTGCTACGGACATGTTGTTGGGGGGTTGGGGGGTATTTTCACTGACTCACACTGAGTTTTGGCCAAACACCTCTGCAAGTTGGGTAGACAATCTGCCGTGAAATGTGATTTCAAGATGGCCAACACGAATGTACAAACTGTGATTAAAAAACAGAATCTACAGCAATACATCACGGCAAATTAAATTTAGCCCCCTAATTCAATTTGCTAATGTGCCTTCATTTGCATGGGGACAAACATCAGTTCAATGCATATTAATGATGACAAACGGTTGCCCGCTGGTCGGATCCCTAACAATGGAGCAGCCAGCCATGAACAAAGAGCACTTGGGTCCAAAGAATAGAAGCCAGGTGCAGACAGGGAAGTCATTTCCATATAGAATGGGCTAGAGTACATCTTCATTATGGTAATCAATAAGGGTGATTACACAATGTGTAAAATTTATGGAAATGCATCTTCATTACATTAATCAATAGAAAGAAAAAAAAACTAATCAAAAATAGGAGCGGAACACATTTCTGATAATGTCAGCGAGAGCAGTCTGTTTGAAAAACAATGGGAAACATTGAAATGTTGTCAGCAATATGAATGCCAAAAATGCCAGCTGGAAAACAGTTTTATTGTTCGCCTGCGAAGCAGAAGCTTTGTATGTGACCTGCCTCTCTTCTGTGTGTCAGTTTAACACTGAGATCCTCGTTTAAAAGTGGGTTTCAAAGAGTGATTCATGGCATCATAGTTAACCCCTCATCTGCCCTTTCTGAGAGCACCTCCAGATGAATGTTGAATGAGCTCTTCAAGCTTGATGTTGCAAAACAGAGGCGGCAGATTTACTGACTCATTTCTGCCAAAGCCCTCATGGCAATCGTCCTGTTCGTGTGGTGGGCAGAAGATAAGCAGAATGACAGTTTATTACACGTGGATTTTTTTTTTTTTTCATTGTCTTCAATGGCCCAATGTGGTTTTCATCCAAATAAATGTGTACAATGCAGCTCATCATATTGTACTTACCCACAGACAGATATATAATTACCCAACAAAACAGTGACTTATGTTGATATGGATGCCATTTTGGGGAAAATATAGAATATTAACACAAGTCCTTTCTGAAGGGGATTATTCACATTGTTCTAAATTTTCAGAAAGGCAAATAACATGAGCACTAGCTGTATCTAAACAGAATGCACACCAGGACAGGATAAATGCAGAGCCTTTTGGCTAAACAGAACTGACATCATGCATATTCATGATTTTTTCTGAACAAGGGACAGTAATTGCATTTCTAGCTCCATTCCAAAAATGAACAAACATTTTTATTTTAGTGAAATTTGCGTTGAAACTTAAAATCATCTTACTTAAACACAATTAGACCAAGACATTGCTTTATATTGACTGTGACACCCATTCAAAATCCCACAAGATACTACTATTGAAGGCCTTACGTCTAGCCTAGCATATACTCCTCTTGAAAACTGTTATCCTCAATTTAGGCCTCCATTTTGAGGCCACGAAACAGCACTTTGAACCGAAGTGAAAACACGTAATAAAGTATGTCAATTTTTGTGAAATTGCAATGCAGAATTCATCCATAACTGGCTTTCTTCAAATTAAGTCTTGGAGATTATTTAATAATCATGGTACTTGTATTGCCCAGAATATTGCTGGGCATACCACAGTGTTTTATGAAAGCATCCCCCCCCCCTTGGTCAGCAGGCACTGCTGAAATGATCACTCTGTCAGTTTGGACAACTTAATCAATTTACATCAACACCACCAAAGCTGGTTATAGATCATTCAACTCATAATCTCATTTTCCCTTCCAATATGTGCAAGGAAGCTTGCTCCTGCTACAAATTAGCTGTGTTTAATGGCGGCATATCAATTAATCACTGCAAGTCGCAACAAAATTAAGTAATAATGCAGTCATTAATATTGCAGGCCAGAGCTCTGCAAAACTAGACAAGTCTTGAGAGCTGCAGCTGTAGCATTATATCTTCATTTGTTTTCTTAGTGCCCCAGAGGGGGAAAAAGATCTTAAACTTTGGAATAGGACAGATATTGATCCAGTACACACTTGTGAAAAAGGTTTCTCTGAAGCAATTTTCAAAGCACTAGTTTCCAATACACATCATCTCTCACTATAGCTCATCTTTCCAAACACATCAAGGCTCTTTGGAGTGTACAGAACTAACAACTGTGATTCATCCTATTGTAGGCTAATGCACAAAGAGACCACTCCGTCCAATGCAATGTCCATAAAACCTTTCGTCTGACACCACCTGAGCTCAACCATTCCGAACTATTGACTATGGTACAGTTGTAATGTCTTCTGGTTTATGGTTAGTTTCATTAGGTTATAGTTTTCTACAAAGCCACAAACCAATGATGATTCATATTGTATAGATTATACAATATTTAGGAATGGTGCTGTTTTTTGCTAACATTAAATAAGTGCGTGGCGATCAAATCTATTGTAGAAGAATGCTGTAATATTCACCCGGCATAATACCAAATGCTAGTAGACTGTATGCCACAATGCATAAAGGCTGTACTGACCACACAGAGACCCAATACCTTATTAAGCCTTTTACGTTGACTTCATATTGGTTTTTCTAATATTTCAGTTTATTACCTGTATATGCACATGGTCCTTTCTGTTAATAACTCTGTTTCCCCTTGTAGTGTGTGGGGAGTAGTTGTTTATTATACTGACACTTCACTATGTATAATTATAATTATTTGTAATTAAATTAATTATGTCTACACAATTCTGGAATTCTGCTTTTTATAGCATATAAACAATGGTAATCCTTCCCAATCAATTGGTTTCCACAGCTGTGCAGATGTGAGCGCAGAAAGCCCCCCTCTTTTTTCCGGCTAGCGTCAGTCAGCCAGAGCAGCACTCTCCTCTTATCGCTCGTCACCCTGAAGCGCCCACATCCCTTCCTGCGCTGTCTTCCTTGTTTACCTAAGGGTCAGAGGTTAAAGAACGTGTCACGCGGCCGGCTTCATTGCCTCCGCCGTGTTTACATCCAGCCTTCATGCTGAATGACGCGTTCCAGCAGGACAGGGGAATAGATCGTAGCTGAGAGCGCCCTGCTGGAACTCATCCACTTGGTGTGGGCTTTATCGGATTTCGTGTAGGACACGCCATTATTGACAGAGGCATTACTCTCCTTGGCCCTGTAGATGCCGTCACAGGGGTATCGGCACTTGATACATTATACAGATTGTCTTCCTACTGTTATTGTCTTCCTCGCAGTTTTAAAGTGACTAAGCTACATTGCTACGTGGTTCGTTTCTTGATGTGTATTATGTATTAAAGTGAGCTGGGCTTTTTCCGTAGTTTACCAATAAGAGCGTGATGCACTCGGGCTGAAAGCCTCGCCCATGTCAGAAGACCCAAATTGCAATGAAAACACAGGTCACATGACAGGAGTCTATGGACATGCAGGATTAAACACCAGTTTTAGCAAAAGACCTGAACCCAATCCTTTTCAACAAATTCCGCAAAGAGGACAGATGCATGCTGTTTATGTTTTCATTTGTCCAGTGGCCAGTAATGTATGAGCTATGCACTTAACGTTTAGCAAAGGAATAATTCATAGGTTGCTTAACATTTCCATTCACACAATGTGCAATGCTATTTTTATTTGATTTAAGGAAAACTAACATAAATGAGACACGCTAAGGGGCATTATTTTCATAGCCACTTTTTCATTCATTTTCCTATGAGGCACCTGGAAATGGATTAGCCGTGGCTCACCTGAATCGGTTTCATTCATTTCTACAGGTGTTAAAAGCTGCTGGGTTGTTTTTAATCCAGAGTCATATACCATATGCACTACCGTCAGACTGGGACCCCTGTTTCCGTTTTAAAAGTGTCAAACACTATTATGCTCTTTGTAAAAAATGACCAGACCTTGTTCTCCTGATTAATAGTCATGTTAAAACTGTGAAAAAATACCAATTAAAAATACTGCACTCATCAGGTGCGGTGTTCACACCAGCATGGACTTAAGTTTTGTCTTCTCAAGGCTGGAGAAGGTCTTTAATAGCAGTGCTGGTTAAATTAATTATTCTAAGGTGTTCTTGGTTTGCAGACAGAACTGACCTGCAGACACCACGCCGTTTGGTTTGATTCTAATAAGTGAACTGCATTCTCACGAGGTCGGGGAACGGTCTTTCATTAAAGTGCCGGCATGGAAAATGTATTCGTAAAAAGTAAAGCCTGTGGGTATTTGCTAAAAAATTTAAACCTTTTTCAAACTAATTTATTATGAAGCAACACTTGAAAAGCTAATAGAGAGGCATTGCTGTCAATGTACCTGGAATTAACCAGAGTTGATGGGCAGCTGGAATGGATCCCGGTTTAGGTCCCACAAACAACCATTTCCGGATCTGGGCCAATGTGATGGGGGTTCAGGAACATTTGTATCAGGTTAGTTAGACCATGTCATAGGAATGAGAACACCACTGACATAGTACTGTCTGAGATAGAAGATTAAGGCTGGTGTTCCCAACCCTGGAGCTGACATGTATTCTTATTTTAATCCAAACAGAGCTCAACTAATCTGATTTTCATTAAAAATGAGCTCAGTTAATGTCAACTGAGTTTATGATTGGATCCGGATTTTATTTCTCATAATTTTCTGCAATACTGTCATTGAGAATTGCAATACTGACATGCTATTCTGTGGGCAGGGCCGTGCACAGACCTTTTGAGGGACAAATTTAAAAAAGCACCTGTGGTAAGTAAACATTTTTTTAAAAAGGCGCTTTTGTTGTCTTGGGGCAGGTGACATATCCTTCAGCATGTTGAGTGTCTATCTGCGCAGATGTGCCAAGTTGTTTGAATTATGTGTTATGAAGTACAATAAACTTTGTTTTGTTAATTGTATAATGCTGCCTGCATGACTAAGTACAGTTTAACCAACACTAAAACCAACAATATATGAATATGATGTAGAATATCTATAGATACATTTTCATTTCTCCACCTCTTTTTCACGAGAGCCCTGGCCAAGAGAAGCAAGAAGCAGTCAGATGACAACATAAGACACCATGCACAAAGCAACATCAATAAAAAAACCACACATTATACAATTACACATTTCAGATAACACAATTACAGACATCAGGTTTTAAGGTTTCCAACAACCGATGCGTAAAGCATGTAATATAGTGTAGCACGAACACTGCAACAGAAAGCTGCTGTTAGCATTAGTTGTCTTATGGGCCAGTCCACAGTAATATCCCCAGCTCTTTAAATGGCTAAACATATCTATCGCTCCTAAAGAGGGACTGAGGCACTTTTCTACATTTTCTATGATCTTTTTTCCATCTTGTCAATGAATTGCTTTGCAGAAATGTGTTTACCCAGGATGTCAGCGAGATTACCTTCTCAGGCTTAATTGTACAGGTTTAACTTTCAGATGGCTGCTGGCTTGCTATATAAAGCATGTTTGTCTTCAAAGGACAGCCCCACAGTCGCCTATTAGCATGCCTCAAAGGAAAACAGCAAGGTGAGCGCCACGGAACTTGGTGTGCAGAATACACCACCAGCCATCAAGGCGGTTACCTCTCTGACCCCATCCCACCCTGTGCCTTGACCCGTTCTGCGAGCCTGCCAAGCAGCGCTGACCGCTGGCGATACCGCCCACCCTTGTATCTGCAGTTTTATTTTAATCATCGCCATCTCCATTATGCCAAACCTCGCATTAGTATGCAAGTCTCCTTTCAAGCAAAAGCGATCTGTGCAACCGCCCCACTTGAATATCAATAGTTTTGACCTGTTTGTTTTTTTTTTGCAGAGCTGTAGCTGTCTGTTATCAAGCTTGAGGAGCACTTAATTGCTGAATGGAAGCATTGAACCTCTGTCTTCCTTCTCTGTCGCTGTCAGAAATCTGCCTCTGGCATCCTATGGACAACTAGGGAAAGGTGACAACATGCATACTTTACAACACAAAAAAAGTACCTCATGATCTCTCCCTCCACTTCCCCCATATTTATGCTCCCTTCCTTCAATGCCCAAGATGACATTTTAATAAAATTTAATATAAAAATGCCTCCTAAGAAAATACACAATGCACACTTCTAGCTCCAACACTGACATGTGTTTTGAATCAAAATGCTAATTTAAACCCATCAATGAAGCACAATGCCGGCTTCCACTGCCGAGTCCGTTGATGTAGCGAAACAGTGTTGATACAATCAATGTTGCATTTCAGAAAATCAATGCTTCCCTATCCGTGGACATCAATAACAGACTACAGCAAACAAGAGCGGAAAGAGAGCGAGAAGCAGGCTTCACCGCGAACAAAGCCGCTCACGTCATCCGTACAAAAATACAAAAAAACAAACAAACAAAAAAACACGTCAGCTTTACTCTGTGCGCTTTTAAAAGTCACGTCTTTGGATTTTGGACGGCAATACAGAAATATGTATGCATTTAAGGCCTTTTATAAGCCTAATTTCCCCAGAATGGATGCCTCATTTCTATTAGTAGCTGTTGCTCTTGGGGATTTTGTGTGACACCATGACATACTGTAGGCTGAAACAACATAAAGGGGTTGTACAGACATGCTCATCAGTTTCTTTTTTAAATATTAGTTGAATGGCACTTCCCCTACAGGGAAATTAAATATGCCAGGTTTACACATTCTAGCAAAACTACACAAAAACATGGAAAAGCGGTTGATTACTGAGCAGCAGATATATCCAACCGAAAGGAAGCAGCGACTGACGCATACACTGACACACTGACACCTTTCTGAAAACATGTGACAAGCAACAAAAAAAAGAAACTTCATAAACAAGTTGTAATGTAGAAGCTGACAGCAATCTGATTATGTGGGTTCATACACCAAACAAATTCCATTTAATACAACCGATTTGCATGGAGATCAGTGTACTCTAAACATATACTTGTTCATATACTATTGTTTGCTAAATTTGATATATTTTATGTAGTTTCTGTTACTCATATGTTTACTGTGATGATTGCGGTTCTTCAAATATCATTAAATTAATAAATACTAATTCATATGTGAATCACATCTTTTTTCAAATGTATAACCCTTTACTAATTAAGAATATTTCTACTCTGGACTTATAAATAAAGTTGTTTATCACAATTATGTAACAACATTAATTATGTGTTATGCCTCTTGGTTTTATTCAGCTGCAGGGAATATAAAGACTACATTATTAACCTCCCATAAAAGTATAAATGGTTCTCTACTTTCTACATAAAAGTAGTTTTTCAGCAGTTTTGCCATTTTGTTCCTCTGAATTCAGTTATTTTTTGATGTTGCATTCTGGAATATGCAACAGCAGCACTGGACGCTTCAAGGCCAGGGTAGTGCTTTATCAAGCACAAGCCAGAGTCAAATCATTGTGTCCCTTATCCATCACATTGTCTGGACTAAGTAGACAGAGCTTTTAGTAACTATGACCATAATGTTAAAAATGTGCAGATATCTTGTTTTTGTGTAGAAGCAGAAGTTGTGTAAATATGTCCAGGTGAAGGGTCATGTGTTTCAATGATCAGACAAATGGATCATTGAAATATCAAAGTTTACCATGTCATACATCTGAGCTTATGGAAGAGAGAAAATGTTCTGCTCTGTCTAACTAACAGATCAAACTCTCCCAATAGTTCTGTAATGAAACAGTAGTCTGTTGAATGTGTAATGTTTAAACTCAGAAACAAAATGTTACACATTACATTGGTTTATATAGGATTTATTTTTTATTTATTTAAATAAAATTAAATAGGGGATTTCCACAACAGGGTTAATTGTTACATCACAGGATTTCCATGGGAGAGTTCATTGTTACATCACAGAGTAGCTAAAATAAGTCCAGCCTGGATGGTACACTGTAGCACTTTGCTTAAGAGTTCTGCTTTGCGCACACAGTCCCCCAGTGGCCAAACGCTGTATAACTGGTCAGGCAATACAACTGCAAGCAGAACAACAGACATGGCATACTCTCTTAACACATATGCCTTCTGCTGAAAAATAAATATACACACGTGCAGAGCATAGCCTGCAAACATGGCCTTTGGTTAATGTCGACGACAAAACACTGTGAACAGGCCACAATGAAGAGCTATGTATTGTGTGGTTTTAATAGAACAGAACAGCTCGCCTTGCTTTCTCGGCAACTAGATTCAACAATGTACTCGAGTTCAGGGTATTCACACTGTGCCAAAAACTACCAAGCAGGGCACAATGTAAAAATGGCACGAAGAACAAAGCAGGGCTACTCGATTTCACAACTCTCTTACACAATTTACCATCAGCTAATAAGAACAAAGATGCATTATATTAATACATATATTAATAATAGCCTATGTTTTTAGTTTCAAATGTCAGTTCCCCCATGATATCATGAACTGCAACATCGCGTTTCTGACTGTGCCGTTTCAGCGTCCAATGTGTAAAAGGGATAGGCTAGACATAATTTCATTATTATCAAGCAAAATTAGTTTACCGAACTTCCAATGTACTGTGGCCAACATTTTCAGTGAAGCCGTATGAATTCCTTAGATCAAATAAATTGTTATATTTACGTTATCATTAGGCCTACTAGTCATTAGCCTACGTCCCGTTGGTGTGTTTTGATACTAGCTCCGTCAGTCTAGCAGCGCAACATCAACGTTGTGAAATTCTGAAATACCCGGATGCAGAGGAAACAATCCCCAATTAAAGAAGGAGTATATATATTTTTAATGTTACGTTGTAAATACAGTCTGAATGCAAGGACAGAGGTGCGATTGAAATTGATTTGAGCGAACAAAGGACTCGGTGTCAGCCACTGTATTTATTATCGTAGCTCCTCTTAGGTCTTCACTCATTAAATGCATTAAAGGCACCGACACACGCAGAAAAAAATAGCTGCTGTCGATGCCTATATGTATACTCGTGCATTCAGAAAAAGGTTTTTTTCCCAGTGACAAACATGATAATCAGTTAAACCCACGCGGTAAGCATAGCTAATAAAGTACCCCCGTCCGGAACAATCAGTAAGGTTCTATCCTGCATGGCCATGTGAACCTGGATAAGAGTAATAAACGTTTTCAGCAGAGGTAGCCGAGTGAATTGGCGATCTGACCCCCTGTGAGTCTTACTGGCGTCTGTAAGTCTGGATCACCGTCCTGTATGTTGTAGCCTACTTACAGACGCTGTTCCACGAACATGAGTAAAAACCGGATATTTTTCTTTCATTTTTGCAGGATCTGGAGTATTCTCCTCTTCCTGCTCATCCTTCTTCTTCTTCTTCTTCTTCTTCTTCTTCGTCTTCTTCTACTTCGTCATCTGCTACTACTACTAGCCTACTACTAATAGTAAGAATACTCATTATAATAGTAATAATAAGAATACAAATAATTTCGACTGAAACTAATCTATTGTTGTTTTTACATCTCAGACTTTTTACATTCTTTTTTTTATTTTACACATTCTTGTATGTTCGCAAAATGAAATAAGGAGGCTGAACCTTGCATTGAAAAGATAAGCTTAGTGGCCTTTCTTTGCCGTTATAAGAGGCTGTGCCCAGTCCGAATTTCTAGGATCTCTGGTCCGCGTTTTAACTACGGCATATCCTCCACTGACGGACCAACCTGATCATAAACTTGGTTTGAAAAGAGAGCCCCGCCCTCATTTCAGCCTTTTCTTTCTACAGCGGACTTAAAAACACCAGCTTTTCCTTGACGTTCTCAGATGCAAGGAAAGCACTGAAACGCACGGCACTCCACGTCTGCGAAAACAGAAATAAAACTCTGAAAAAAAAATTATCTGGAGGAATCTAATTGTATTTTTTTCAAAAGAAAAACACAATTTTTAAGATAGAAGCATGGATTTCCTAAATCACAACTATTTGAACTCCCGCACGTCATACGACTACACCTTTAATTTTTGGAATGACTATTTGGGTCTGTCGACATTGGTCACAAAAAACAAAAACAGTGTTCCGCAAAGTCCCAACTCCATCACAGAGTCTCTGAAAGCGACTCTGGGCTTAGACGATTCCCCGGCATGTTCGTGCGTACTCGGGGTCAGTGGGGAAGGTGGACACTTGGACTGTTGCTGTCCCTCCACGAGCCCCCCGCCTACCTCTATCCTTGACTTGAAGGAGCGCTTCTCCATCTTTAGCCCTTTCCAGAACCAAAGCGCCGGCGTCCCCCCACAAGACAGGGAATCTGCCTTTGGAGGGAGCTTCGCTGGGTTCGATCTTTTCGGCATGGAGAGAAAGATGCGCAAGCCGACGCCGAGGAGTAAACAAGAACCCAAGATCTGCGTCTTCTGTCGGAATAACGGAGCGCCGGAGGAGGTGTACGGTTCTCATGTACTGAAAACGCCGGACGGGAGGGTCGTTTGTCCTATTCTCAGGGCTTATACCTGCCCCTTATGCAGTGCCAACGGGGACAATGCCCATACGATAAAATACTGCCCGCTTTCCAAAGATCAGCCAGCCCAGCGACCACTGAAGGGAGGGAGGGCAGTGGGCGGTAAGCGACTGAAGATATTCTAAATAGATCGTTAAACAGTGATTCAACTTTTTTTTTTTAATTGCACTGATCATTTTCAGATGACTGTTTCGATTGCGGCTGCCCGGTCCTATCTGCTACGAGATCATTTTATTCATATATAAATTCAAGAATAAATATTATACTTTCTTCAAAAAATCTGTTATCTTTTATAAATGTATATTTTTATTTGCATAGTTTTATTATTTTTTTATTCGTAGACATCGTTTATTTTCACACCGCGTAGTGCGCAGTTTATTGAACTGTTCATTAAGGTGCATCTTCATTCATAATCACGTTATGTGAGTAAACGGTGGTATTGATTTGATGGGGGGAGTGACTATTGGCGTGAAACAATGCAGACGTAGTGCTTTGGCAAAAATTTCTCCAAATACATAGTTTTTGTACTTGTAAGCTAAGCTTACATTTCATATTGCTTGACTAATGAACCAAAGTTTAGTTTGACATATTCAAATGAAAGAATGTTTCCATTCTGTATTATTTTGTACTGAAGTCGGATTTCAATCCGGTTAGACTTTTCAGTGTTGTGGGCGATTTGTACTATTATTATTTTAATTAACTAACCAATTTGCAATCGCTTTTCCAATCCGCAACGCTGTTCCAAACGTGCGCTGAGGCTATGAACCATTTCATTAATATCTATACTAAGGGGAAAGACTAGCTAGCACAAAGGGTGCTCTGTTAGAGACTGGTTTGCTCAGTAAGTTCTAAATTAACAGTTGCATTGCCAAACGACTTAGACACCCCGATACATATTGCATACAGTCGCTTTGCCTTTTTGACGATATAGCATATATGTTACACGGTACTCCTAATGTTTACATAAACGACAGATGGTGAAACACTGGATTTTGTTTCTTTCGGAGTATCTCACGTGTGTTTTATTTTTAATCGGCTGATTTCATGGGCTATCCAACTTAATATCAGAGAGAAGCTCGGCAAATGGGGGGGAGGGGGGGGGGTTGCTTTACATAAACACAAGGAGGAAACACAGAAGACCTTTCATGTGAGAAGCTACAAGTCGTTCAGACGAATGGAACTAATGAATGTCATTAAAAGCTTTTTTTTAATTTTTAAAAACAATGTATTATCCCTTTTCTTTGCATTATTTTGCAAATATAAACCCAAAAGATGCAAAATAGAGTGAATGTATAATAAAGTGAAAACTGACACGTGGAGGACTGCACATTTTGGACAGTTTTGTTTACCAAAGGAATACAATTTTAATGAAATGAAAAAAAGTAATAGATTTGCTGTATTGTACATAAAAGTGTGTATTGTTTATTCAGTATTTTAACACTATAATAACGGACTTAAGAGGGTTCTACCTCAAAAGAATTTTCAAATAATTACAAATTTGTACTTATATGTATAATGTCAACATTGCGGTTGATAAATATAGTGCTGCCATTTATAATAAGGGTTTTTAATAGTATTTTTTGGATCTTTGTATAACATAATTGTATTTTTTTTGCATTCTACATTGGGAAGTCAGATTCCGATAAGCTCTAAGCATTGTTCGCCAAAAGGCGAGTGTTGTAAATAATATTATCCATACATTTTTGTTTTCCTTTCTGAAGTTGTGTTGTTTAATGTTTGTTTTGCAGAGAGTAAATGAGAGGATGAGTTATGTTTAAGAAAATAGACAATTTGCCAGTTTTATCTGAAGTTTTTAATTAAAGGAGAATAAACAAACACTGTTGAATTGTGTTATTTATATTTTGTCACTTCTCTGTATGCTACAGTGCAGAACTTAAAAAACTGAATTCACTACAGAAATAAACAGCTTATGAAAGACTAACTCTTAAACCTGATGTTGTTTGTTTGCTTGACTAAGGCCCATCCCCAAACTCCCCACTAAATAAATCAAATCTAGATGCCAGATTATTCTGAGACCGGGCTGCATAAACAACCAAGTAATATCCATGCTTTTGACACACAAAATGATGTGCGTGTGTTCCCTTGGCGAGCCAGTGTCCTCGCTACAGCAAACAGCCAGAGTTATCTGTGAGGACATGCTGGCAGAAAACATTCCCCCTTCAGGTGCACCGTGGTCCTGTCAAAAGCCCACTGAATGACTCCAGTGATCCAATCAGCAGTCGGTCGCTTAGGCCTCTGCCAGCCTGATCCCTGCCAGCACTGTGTCTGAGTCATAGACGATGAAGCAGGTCCCACAGAGGGTATAGCTGAGTGCAGACTCCTGCATGCGCAGCCACAATACACCCCCCGCCCCGCCCCCCCCGCCTCTCTGCCATCTCTGTTTTTGCCCCTCCCCCCTTTTTCTCTGTCCTCCTTTTTGCCCCCCCCCCCCCCCCCCTCTCTCTCTCTGGCGGAGGCTTCATATTAATAATGGATGGGTGCTAAGTGCAACATAGATGTATATTTAGGATGGTTCAACAGCCTAGATATCAATTCGGGAGGGGGGGGGGGGGGGGGGGGGTGACAGCCCACTCCCCCATTTCCCCTGACACAGCATGCCATTAGCAATCATGCAGGGGGAGTATCCACAGTGCTTCTCAGCTTTTAAAAAAATAAAACAGACAGTATCACCTTTTGTGCGGTCAGCATTGCCTTAATTGTGATTTTTATCATTATTAAAACAACCCTAGATGTAACTACTCTTTAAGTTTATGGAGCCCATATTCCACTTATTTCTTTCTTTTTTGCTATGCAAAGCTAATAGGTCATAGAAACTCAAGAGAATCAATGGCAGGTCTTTTTATAAGCAGTCTATTAAGAACATGCTCTTAGAGATTACTTCAATTTCAGCACTTCTTGGCTTTTGAACATATCACAGTTACAAATGCAACAGGTTTAATATGGTAAAGCTGGCATATTAAGATGAACACATAGGACATTATTGTTCCATCTTAATGTGGCCCTCAGATTTCTCTGTGAAGATAAAACATTTATGGTGTCCAACTGGAGCAAGTAATAAACATTAAAGCTTGTTCTAAGTATCTTACATACACAGGTATACAATCTGGACTTTCTTGATTATTGCAAGGAAAATTAAAGAGAGGCAATAAGGGATATTACTGTATACTTTAACATTTACCCAAGGGCTAAAATGGACATTGGCTATGGCAAAATATTAAAGGGCACTGCTCGCCCATATCATGCAGCTCCTAGTCTGGTTTTCTCAACCAAACCAAAATGCGGCTTGTAAATTACTACTGATTACAGAAGCACAGAGAGCTGAATGTTCCTGTAGCAGATTGTATAACAATGACTATTCATTGCTTGACCACATCCAGCCTCTCCTGCCTTCAAATGAAAATCCAGCTGGAATCTAAGAATACTGTGCGTATAATTTACATATCAACTTTATTGTTCAAATCCCAACGGTATCCTGGCTAACGTAAAAGCTCTTCAACCGTTAAATAACCCCCTACTGTCAATTTCTCAGCTCTCAAAAGTAACATATTTCAGGCATCAAACAAATCCAATGTGCATGTGTGCTTATGCTTATCTGTTTATTTATGTAAAAGTCACTGGATAACACTTTACTTGGAATCGGGGTTCCTAAATCATGTCAGCTCTCAATAATGACCATGGTCGTTTGGGCCAGCAGTGTCATACAATGGTTAAGAGCTGGACTTCAGGTTCCATTCCAAGGTTGGGCACTGCCGTTGTACCCTTGAGTAAGATACTTGCTGATTTGCTTCAGTATATATCCAGCTGTATAAATGGATATTATGTTAAAATTGTGTTAGTATCTGGATAAGAGCGTCTACTAAATGCCAGTACAGTAATGGTCACTAACATATTCATAAGAAGGACATATACAGCATTAAATCTCACATGCTGTCTGAAAACGAGTTAGTAAGAGCATTTATGTGTTATGTAAATGTTGCGGAGCATGTCTTAAGGTTTTATAAAGGCTAGAGAAGACCTACTTCATTTTACCTGAATTCATCAGCAACAAGTAATGCTGTTCTACCCCCACCCACCAAACCCCTACCCACCCCACCGGCATCCGCAGCCTGCGGAAGCAAATCCAAAGCACACATTGCACACATATTTCCTCTGAAAATGTTTGGTTAAAGGAATTTAAAAATCCAATATCCTCTTTTCAGCCCCATGCCACTCACTACGCGGTAATAACAATGGCTGTAAAATCAATAGGGGCGGGAAAAAGTGCCTTCAGATCAGCAGTCATCTCTTTTCCAGCGATGCTCCCGACATCTGGGGACGCGCTGGAACGCATTGAGCGCCAGCGGAGCGTGAAAGCCATTAAGGTGAGCCCTTTTGTTTTCTCCGCACAGTGGATATCCTTCTCGGACGCGCGGATCCAGTGCGTTCCTTCGCCAGTCGTCCGAGAACAGGGGGGAAAAAATAAAAAATAAAGATTATCCCTCACAAAGAGGTAGGTTATTGCATAGCTTCTTCAAAGGAGGGATCATGTCTCATCTCAATGAACTGTGCATGGGGCTCAGGTGGAATAAATCAGATAGCCAGGTTTGGAGAAGAAAAAAAAAGAAAAAAAAAGCACTGGGATTTGGTTTCACAGGCCAAGATTTGTCCCACTCTGTAGGTCTGGGATGTTCATCCACACTGACAGGGAATATTGCCTAAGCTGCATTCGGGAAGGAAAAACACATGCACAATAGGACATATTCACAACCAAAAATAAGATGATAGGTAATGAATTAAAATAATAATCAGGCAAAATACAACCTATAGACATAACCTTGTTGTACAAGCTGCTTTAGAGTTACTTGAAGTATGTTTTCTTTCTTTAGACCACAAACCCCACAATGCCTCTGTACCAGACATTGAAAAGTCAGAAGTTTCTGAAAAGTCAGAAACTTCTGTAAATATCTGAAAAGATTTAAATAAAAAAACATCCATTATCGTACATTAAAAACTGCCTGGGCCAGTCGTAATCATATATGGAAACTGAAATAATATCAATATATCCCGGGAGGTGAACTGTCCTTCAATGGGAAATTGGTTTAAATGCCGTTTAGCATCTCCGTCTGTATTCCACGAACACCTGGGGAGACGAGCAGTGGCCATGGCTAGGCCGCCACACAGGTCAGCCAATCCGCAGACTGACTGGCTGAGTGACTCTGGTCAGCAGGTTTGTAGTCATTTCCTGGCTCAGTGTAAGGTTCTGCTGGGAGATGGGTTTACAGGGATGTGGTCTAAGCCACAGATGAACCGATATGGCGTTATCTAATTTGATTTAGCGTTATTTTTTTCTGGTAATACATTTGTGTGGTTTGGACTGAAAGCTCAGAGGAAACATACCTGTTTGTCAGTGGTATGCAAGAGTAATTAGACTAAATCTTGTGTGACTAACACAAATGACTGAATTTCCCATTCTGATTGTGGGATGTGGGGCAGCACACAAACACACACAAACATTTTAAGTGCATTTTCTTAATGGTGTGTGCATGATATCAAATGCAAAGGCACACAGAATGTTTTGAAGCTCCAAGTTCATTGTTAGTCTGATCTCAACTGGGCTGACTACCCACTAGGATATTAAATGCTGGCTTTTCAGTCCAAAAAACAGGTAAATGGATAATTATGGGTACCCCACTTCCTAGAAAATCAGTACCAGTAACCACAGTACTTTTCCAAAGCCAAAATAACCTTGAGGATATCTCAAATGACAAATATTCTGAAATTGATCAAGTGGACCCGAAGCCACAAATTCTTGTGGATGGGAAGATATTTGGGTCTCATTGCAACAAGACAGAGCTTTTAATTGGATTAAAAACTCATTTAATTAGATGGTATTTCCTGGCCCACGCTGCTCACAGTTGATATATGAAGACCTTTAAAATTTGCTAGACTGTGGTGCCCCAGGACTAGGGTCACACATCCCTGATTTAACTGTACTTTGTTTTTGCTTACTGACTGATTTTAGAGAGCCTGCATGAACCAAGCCATGCTGTTTCCCTGAATATCAATCCTGTTGCTGCCATGATTGTCAGGAAGGCTAAGCAGCATAAACATGCGCACACACACTTAGCTTAGCTTATGGACGTCCATCGTGTATGATGATGACAATCCTTTCTGCTGTTTGTGAGTCTGCATGTGACTGTGGATCCCAATCCTTGATCCACACTGTCTGTCATAATCAGAGCAGGGGAAAACACTGACTGGGGGTGTGGATATGGTTCTGGCTTCATGTCTCTTTAGACGTTTCTTTGTCCGCAGACCACTTCAGTCCTCTTCGAGGCTTTGCGCGCCTTGTTGTCCTCCAGTTGAGTATAGGGTTCAGGCCGCATAGGGGCAGACACACACACGCACATGAATAGGTAGGCTATTAAAACATATCACCGAAAATGAAAAAGGCAGGTTCACAAAAGACGCAGGAATAATAATTTTTATCTTATGCTGAATGGCATAGCAGTGACGACACAAAACGAATGTCCTTCCTGCTACATGTCCGAGTTACCTTAATCACCGTGCCACTCTGTGGCTTTGCCTCCTGTCATAGGGAAGGCCAGAGAGCTGAAGGCGAAGACATTTCCAAACAGAATGAAACAGCATGGCCTTGTTTACTTGTTACCAAAAACAGAAAGTGGACTGGTCCAAAGCCAACAAATTCTATATCGAGAGCGTGTTGCGGTGTCCATCCCTGGCATCGTGACCATGTGGCGATGTTATACACTATTTGCTCGCTGTGGTGTTCTGTTATAGCAATACAATGGTTAGGCTGCCAAATGCGTGACTGAACCTGCTGTTTATCCGAGGCACCGTAACACACTTTGTATAAATTCCACAGCTTCGTGTTCTAGGAAAGAGGACAGTCGGCTAACAAGACAGACAGGTGTTTGAGGCGTCCCAGCCTCCGTGAGGAAAGGGAACCGCACGGTGATGACCTTTCCACATCCCGCGACCTACGCCTTGCATTAAGACAGCAAACCTCGCAGGCAAACGAACTTTGAGAAAATCCGTCTGCCTCTAAGAAAGTGCGGTCGGCTTCCAGGGTTCAACGGGAGGTGGGCTTAGGGGGTGGGGACTAAATGAGAAAATAAACGAGCAGAACATGGACGGTTTTTACTGCTTGCTTTCTGACTGAGGATTACGGCTCGCAGAAACGATACCGTCTGCGTGCAGACCTCCGAGGTGGACGTAGCAGATCGACAGAGAGCTGGTTGTAATTATGGCAGAAGAGTGAAAAATACTCAGAACTCAAATCAAAGTTACTGCTGGCTAAGCTTTGCAGAGCAAAACGCGCAGAGAGACGCTGCTGTAGCCTTTGGGACCAACACTTTGGCAGTAGGCTACACAAGTCTCAGATTTGAATAGCAGTGTGTGGAGGGGACTTTGAGGTGTTCAAAAAGGACTGGCTATTTTCCACCGGTTAATTCCATTATACGGTATATAACTGGACTGCAAAGTACACTATTATGGTGAAACTATATTTTGTGGAGCAGGGACTCGGTACTGCACTGGCTTATAGATCTGCTTGTGGGTGCAGATCTCCAGTGCAGCACTGTGCCTTTGAGTAGGGTCATGTATCTGTTGCTCTGGTGATAAATCCAGCTGGATTTGAGCATATATGTAAAAACTCCCCTGGCTTAGGCTGTTAATCAAGTAGATAATAACATGTAGTTATGGTATGGCTAGTTTGCAAGACCATGGCAAAATAAAGAAAAGTTGTACATACACATGTTTGAAATCCACTCTAATGATGTCAGTCTTTTGAAGATGTGTGCATCACCAAAGCAAACCGCGTTCCTTTCATCTGCACATTTGTTGTTGTATATCCTGTCTTTGATGTCAAATACACATCTATCAGTATCAATCTTACCCTGTGAAATCAAATAAAAATGTCTGACAGCAGAATGTCTGTCTGTTAGAAAGAAAGTAACATTAAGAGTGCATGTTGCAATTACTATCATCTGCTGAGAAACCTGCTCTCGGTATAAATCAGTGAAAGAGAAAGGAATGTACGCGTTAGAATTAAACGCGCTGCACGCTCCGGACTTTCCCTTGTTTAGTGGAAACGATGGAAACCATTAGCCGGGAACCATTACGGGAGGCTAGATTTCAGCCAACTGGAAATCGCTGTGGACCCTGAACAAATAAGATGTGTACTTAAAGGGGCAGCTCCAGGGAGGCCCCGTTTGCAGCCGCTTCCCTCACAGATGAGCGCTAAGCCCGTCTCCTCCTTGTGACTCACTCCTTTCCCGTCCCTGCGGTGACATCACCACAACAAGCTGGTGCAGCTGCTGTTCGCTCCGTGACAAACCGCCGTGTGTGCTGTACTCTGTTTCAAAACCCAGAAGCTCAACTTGGATTTATATAGATTTATTGTCTTTTATACTGTGTGTGTGTGTGTGTGTGTGTGTGCACGCACGTGTGTGTGCACGCACGACTGGCTGTGTAAACAAGGGATGGGTTTTTGAATTACGTGATGTGTTGCTATGGAAACCATCATCTTTTCGATAACAAAAGTCAGAAATGTCTGCTTCAGAAACTTCACTCCCTCTTTCAGGAAGACTGACTTTTTAGTTTATTTATTTATTTATTTTTATTTGATCTTTTCCGTTTTTAATTTTGACTTCCCGAATGACTCCTGCCTGCCCTGGAGCCATGGATAACAAATTCAAACATTTCTGCACTAATGTATTAATGCAATACTGCAAGCCTGCAACACTGCGCGCATCAGTGCTGTGGATCTTAATTGCTGCACGTCACATTATTATCCATGCTGGGTTTACTTGTTTTCTTCCACCATATTTTTCAGTATGAAAAAGAAAAGCCGCTGAGGATGTTAGCATTTGTTTTGTGTCAACATTTATCCAGAACATGAACGTGCATTAGCATACAATTGCCCGTAAGATAATAACTTGACTGTGAGGGAACACAGTTTACTAAGAGCACAGCAGGGCATGCAAGCTCTTGTGCTTTTGTATTGGTGGTGCATGGCAATGCCTGAATAAACAAGAATGACTATAAGTGGGTTGCTGATCACAGTAGAGGTCTGACTGGGTAAAAGGCAAAGGTCCAGATTGTGTGCTTGCGGTTTGAGGAACAGGTCAGGAGGCTCAGCTATGCTTTCAGGAGGCTCAGCTATGCTTTCAGGAGGCAAGAAAGAAGAAGAAGCACAATGTGGTGAAGTATATCTATGCTGCCACCCAAAGGAATCTGATGGAACTGCAAGCATTATCTTCCAACAGAAAATATTTCTCCTCAAATGGGGCCACAGTCAGATGTGCTCATAGGAATGCACTCACCTGATTAGTGATGCTAACTCATGCGGTTGGTGCTCTTTGGCATTATATTTCTTATGTTGTTACTAGAACCAAGATAAACTTTGGTTGCTGTTTGTCATTTCATGCAGGTGTACATGCATTAAGTACTACACATAGAAAAAATTGATGCACTGTGCTGTAACTGTTGACTACAAATGTGCATGCAAATACAACATTTACAGCACAAAGTAAAGTGTGGCTAGTTTATGTGTGGCCAGGAAGCACTGCAATGATGTAGATGTGTCCACAGACAAGTAAACAAAAATGTCTTTCAACTACTTCCACATTACTTTACTGCCCCCTGTGTTTGTAATTTGCCATTGCAACCAGTATAAGGTGTTTGGTTTCCTTGGCAAGGGATGCCTCGCTCAACTACTTGTCTCTCTCAGTCTGGACTTACAATAAACATAATAAAGGAGTTTTTTAATGTTAATATCAATGATAACAGTAACATCAGTTAAATTAGTGCTAACAACAAAGCAAATGCATGTTTAGTGCAGAATGTTGTTTAAATCAGGTAAGCTAGAATGACCATGTCAATAATGTAATGAGAATGAAATATCACAGAGCTCCTGAGTGGCTTACGTGATAGAAGTGCTCATGATTGAAGGCCAAGCCCTATAGTCTACTCTAGATACAGAGCAGGCTCTAGGCGTAGGCAGGTATAGGCGGTCAACTATGGCTGGCAAACAAAGAAAAAATAAAATAAAATAGAAGGCGTTATGTTCATAATAGTCAGCTAAATTTCCCCCGGTTCGTGATCCCAACCCCCAAACCCACAACCCCCACCCAGTCCGCATTCACTACTTACACCCCCTCCCCTCAGCACCCCCCTGCACTCTCTAAAAAACAACATAGTAGTTGAACAAGAAAGATGCGCAGAGGTAGACTCAAACTCAAACACAGAGATGCTTCCAGAACATTGCACTACAGGCAGATGCTAAAGCATTGTGCTGGTTTATTTTTTAGCTCCGTACAGAATCACAGGTTCAAAAATTTAATCATGGCTTAGGACAGAGGGTCAGTGAAAGTTTATCTAACATAATAAAGAGTAAATAAGTATGAAGTTCAATATTTTCCCAGAGTTTAAGAAAGACAAGAGCATATTTCTGTCCACAGTGTTCTAATCTAACTCTCTGATGGTGCAAAATGTTTACATTCCTTGAAGTTCACGTCAGACTTCGTTCTTTGCAATATAAATATTGATTTAACATCTTGTCCGTTTTCAAAGGGTGAATCAGTAAAAATAACCTTTTGCTGGGAACCTCCAGTATCATTTTACATAAATGTTTAATAGACTGTTTATTTTCACACAAATAAGTGCACCACAGAGCAGCTTCCAAGCAAGTAATGGAGATCCAGGGTAGTATCCATTTTTCCATGACGAGATGAGTTTCAAGCCCATAGGCTTTTAGCACTCAATAACTATGACTCCGTAATGTGAAATGTATCTAGATTAAATTAGTAACGTCACTAGGATGAATAATTCATTGTTTGAACACGCAAAGAAAGTCAAGCATGATTCACAAGACCGGTTTTGAATGTGCTGCCCTTTGACTGGAGTTACAGCAATGTCTGTCAATGTCCTACCATTTATTTTACAAGAGCTGGAGGATCAGTGTCTTCATATCATCAATGATTTCATTGTTTATTCCTTGACATGGTTCTTGTTCATTTTTGCTCTAAATCATACTTTATGTGGCTTTCTTTCTTCATCTATACTATGCACAAAGCATCGACATAACAATATGCTCAAACATTCCTCAATACATTCCCTGACCATCATTCAGCTCTATAATAATTTGTCATTACTTTAACATTTTATCACACCTTTCATACTGCGTCACAAGTATACGGCGGAACTTACCTGAGGGCGACAAACAGTGGGAGTGAGCTAGAGCTGCTAGAGACTGTGGAAATAAAAACAAACTAATCAGCAGCGCCATACCTGGAACCGGTGGCCAACAACGACGGTGGAGCGCGGAGCTGATCGGAGCATTGGCGCCGGTGTACCAGGTGAATCTCGTGATGAGTTGTTGCTGGGGAATTGACTTCCCCAGTCCATAAGGAACGTGTGCGCGCTGTACGAAATAAACTGCAGTGTGTCTCAGACCGGGCAAGCGGGGAACTGAGCGTCAGAGTCGTTGTCCCGCGCCTAACCCGGCGAGTGTGACGAGGGCGACGGTGTGCAGTCTGAATTCTCGTTGGCGACCACCGAGGACGACAACAAGCTGTCCTGTTGTATGTTTGTGTGTGTGGATTATTTTGGCCGGACGGCTTGTTTATTTTTGTATTTTTATATTTTTTTATTTGTGGCTGTCCTCCCATGTTTGCAGTGTGGGTAGAACTCCACAAACCTTATTTTTTCGTGTTTAATGTTGCCTGTTTGTGGCGTGGAATGCTATAGCTTATGTTTTGTTTCCGTGTGAGTGAAAATACCGCCATGTGTCTGTGTGTAGCTTTCCCCCCGGAAGTATTGTGGGCCCGGGTGACCGGCAGCCCCTGAGGTGGGCTATTGAAAGGGTGATCACGAGTGTGTGTGCGCATGTTCTTTTACAGTAACCTAAAAAAGCGTGAAATAAGCACAGTGTGTGTGGGGCGAGTGACAGTGTGTATTGTGTGTGGTGTGGGGAGGCACGCTTACCTGTGGGAGGGGTCGGCTGCGTCCGCCAGGATAGGAGAGAGAGTGGGGAAGGATAAGGGACCCAAAAACGGGCATTGCTCTGCCAGATTGTGTTGTGTGTCCAACTTTTTATGAACTTTCGTGTACCAAATAAAATATATTTTTTTGCCTTTTACAACTGCCTGGTGTACTGATTGGGGAGTGGTAGATTCTATAAACAGGAAAAAAAACCTGGTTCGGAGTAGGGTATGGGATTTGCCCGCTTTCAAACCGTGACATTTATGTTATTAATCAATATTAGAATGCAGGTAATGAACTTCGGATGAAGCTTGAACTTCGAGAACTCCATGAGAACATCCTCATGGAATTGATGATTGACAATGCTTTCTTGCATAATCAAACAAAATTTGTTAAACAAGCAGGCTAATTTGGCATTTTCTGAAGTGAGACCATTGGTACTAGCTAATTCTCAGCTGTTGCAGGTGCTTTTAACAAAATTTAACCGCATATATTTTGTAAAATAACAGCACTCTAGGGAATTACCGGGAACTCATAATGGTTAGTCCGAATAATATTGATCATATTATTGATCCATGTAGCCTATTAGCAAATCTTACATATAGCCCCTTTAAAACCCCCAGATGATACTTACTTCCGGTTTTCACTGAGTATGTTTGGGAGCATACTTTTAAAGAAGTACAACAACACGTGACATGGCCGCGCAAGGTCAAGACATCTTACGACACTTCCACAAAATGATTGGAAAATAGTAAAGAGGATATTTTTTGCATACTGCATGGTATTAAGTACACTACATTTAGAGAATATTTCACCTACTTAACAACTTTTTCATCCAGTGCACTCAAAAACCATACTCAATAGGATGGAAGAGCATTGATTCTGACACAGCCAAAGTATACATTTTGGATCATGCAGGAGCTCCATCTTCTGGTCATGTTTGCATATAGCAACAATCAATACTGTCGGACTATACTGTTTGTGCAGACATTTATGAATAAACTGAACCAATCATAATAAGCAAAACCATTGCTGGTATACTACAGCAATTAAGATCATTGAGAGAAAAAATACACAGCATAACCAACCCTGTGAGAATGGTAAAAATAATGAATAATGGACATGCATTATCTTGTTGAACTGATGCAAATTCTACTTTCTGAGGTCTCTTTACTTGTCAGTAAAGAGTAACAACCAGCTATTGGAAAATGGAGAAGCTAGCTGGTGAAAAGGAGAAGATGCTGTGTTTTTGTTATATATTTATTATATACAGTGAGCACCATAGTTAATTGGACAGTGACACATGTTTTGTTATCTTGGTTCTGTACTCTAGCACTTTGAGTTTGAAAGGATACAATAACAATGAGGTTGAAGTGCAGACTTTAATTTGAGGGTATTTTGATCAATATGGGATGAACCGTTTATAAATTATAGAACCTTTTGTACATAGTCCCCCCCCCCCCCCCCCCCCCCCCCCTCCCATTTTCGGGCATCAAACAATTTAACAATTAAATGACAGTTTAACATAATGTAGAATACAGTAATCATTGTAAATATTTGGTCGCATATCCTTTGCATGCCATGGCTTCCTGATGTCTGTGACCCAACAATATCAAAAGACTCTTGATATCTTATTTTTTGGTACTCTTACAAGCGATACTATAACTTCTTCGCATTTGAATGGATCTCTATGGGAATTGGGGGGTGGGACTAGATTTGATTTTGATGCCAGAAAATGGTGGTGACTATGTACAAAAGGTTCTATAATTTTTAAACGGTTAATCCGATATGGATGAAAATACCTTCAAATTAAAGCTGACAGTCTACGCTTCAACGGTATCCTTTCAAACTCTAAATTCTATAGAGTACAGAACCAAAATAACAAAACATTTGTCACTGTCCAATGAATTATGGTGCTCACTGTACTTCATGGTCTCAAAATCTAGCCATTTAACTCTTTTTTTTTTCGGGGCCAATTTGACCAGACTGAGTGGTAGTGGTATTCAGTCAAAACTCGCTAGAATCAAAATATTCAAAAGTCAAATTATTCAAAAAAGTCACAAAAGTGAAATACAAAAATAAAAATTCCAAAAAAAATTCATAAAAAAATATAAGAATTAAAAGATAAACAAAAATGTATCATATTTTATTAAATATTAAAATAAAAAATAATAAAAAGAAAAATTCAAAAAATAAATACAGAAATAAATATATAAAAACATTGAGATAAAAGATCTGAATAAGATTATGAAAAAAAGTTTAAATAGAAATCAGAAAAAATTCAAAAGTGTTAAAATTAGGGTTAGGAATGGGGTTTGACTCGCTAGAATCAAAATATTCAAAAGTCAAATTATTCAAAAAAGTCACAAAAGTAAAATACAAAAATAAACATTCCAAAAAAATTCATTAAAAAAAGGAAGAATTAAAAGATAAACAAAAATGTATCATATTTTATTAAATATTAAAATAAAAAATAATTAAAAGAAAATTTCAAAAAATAAATACAGAAATAAATATTAAAAAACATTGAGATAAAAGATCTGAATAAGATTATGAAAGAAAGTTTAAATAGAAATCATAAAAAATTCAAAAGTGTTAAAATTAGGGTTAGGAATGGGGTTTGACTCGCTAGAATCAAAATATTCAAAAGTCAAATTATTAAAAAAAGTCACAAAAGTGAAATACAAAAATAAAAATTCCAAAAAAAAATCATAAAAAAATGTAAGAATTAAAAGATGAACAAAAATGTATCATATTTTATTAAATATTAAAATAAAAAATAATAAAATTCAAAAAATAAATACAGAAATAAATATTTAAAAACATTGAGATAAAAGATCTGCATAATTGACTCGCTAGAATCAAAATATTCAAAAGTCAAATTATTCAAAAAAGTCACAAAAGTTAAATAAAAAGATGAACAAAAATGTATCATATTTCATTAAATATTAAAATAAAAAATAATAAATAGAAAAATTCAAAAAATAAATACAGAAATAAATATTAAAAAAATTGAGATAAAAGATCTGAATAAGATTATGAAAAAAAGTTTATATATAAATCAGAAAAAATTCAAAAGTGTTAAAATTAGGGTTAGTATTCAAAAGTCAAATTATTCAAAAAAGTCACACAAGTGAAATACAAAAATAAAAATTCCAAAAAAAATTCATAAAAAAATGTAAGAATTAAAAGATAAACAAAAATGTAAATACAGAAATAAATATTAAAAAACATTGAGATAAAAGATCTGAATAAGATTATGAAAAAAAGTTTAAATAGAAATCAGAAAAAATTCAAAAGTGTTAAAATTAGGGTTAGGAATGGGGTTTGACTCGCTAGAATCAAAATATTCAAAAGTCAAATTATTCAAAAAAGTCACAAAAGTTAAATAAATGAATTAAAATTCCCAAAAAAAATTCATTAAAAAAAGGAAGAATTAAAAGATAAACAAAAATGTATCATATTTCATTAAATATTCAAATAAAAAATAATAAAAAGAAAAATTCAAAAAATAAATACAGAAATAAATATTTAAAAACATTGACATAAAAGATCTGAATAAGATTATGAAAAAAAGTTTCAATAGAAATCATAAAAAATTCAAAAGTGTTAAAATTAGGGTTAGGAATGGGGTTTGACTCGCTAGAATCAAAATATTCAAAAGTCAAATTATTCAAAAAAGTCACAAAAGTGAAATACAAAAATAAAAATTCCAAAAAAATCATTAAAAAATGTAAGAATTAAAAGATGAACAAAAATGTATCATATTTCATTAAATATTAAAATAAAAAATAATAAATAGAAAAATTCAAAAAATAAATACAGAAATAAATATAAAAAAACATTGAGATAAAAGATCTGAATAAGATTATGAAAAAAAGTTTAAATAGAAATCAGAAAAAATTCAAAAGTGTGAAATTTAGGGTTAGGAATGGGGTTTGACTCGCTAGAATCAAAATATTCAAAAGTCAAATTATTCAAAAAAGTCACAAAAGTGAAATAAAAAAATAAAAATTCCAAAAAAAATTAATAGAAAAATGTAAGAATTAAAAGATAAACAAAAATGTATCATATTTGATTAAATATTAAAATAAAAAATAATAAAAAGAAAAATTCAAAAAATAAATACAGAAATAAATATTAAAAAGGATTGAGATAAAAGATCTGAATAAGATTATGAAAAAAAGTTTAAATAGAAATCAGAAAAAATTCAAAAGTGTTAAAATTAGGGTTAGGAATGGGGTTTGACTCGCTAGAATCAAAATATTCAAAAGTCAAATTATTCAAAAAAGTCACAAAAGTAAAATACAAAAATAAACATTCCAAAAAAAATTCATTAAAAAAAGGAAGAATTAAAAGATAAACAAAAATGTATCATATTTCATTAAATATTCAAATAAAAAATAATAAAAAGAAAAATTCAAAAAATAAATACAGAAATAAATATTTAAAAACATTGAGATAAAAGATCTGAATAAGATTATGAAAAAAAGTTTCAATAGAAATCATAAAAAATTCAAAAGTGTTAAAATTAGGATTAGGAATGGGGTTTGACTCGCTAGAATCAAAATATTCAAAAGTCAAATTATTCAAAAAAGTCACAAAAGTGAAATACAAAAGTAAAAATTTCCAAAAAAAATCATTAAAAAATGTAAGAATTAAAAGATGAACAAAAATGTATCATATTTTATTAAATATTAAAATAAAAAATAATAAAAAGAAAAATTCAAAAAATAAATACAGAAATAAATATTTAAAAACATTGAGATAAAAGATCTGAATAAGATTATGAAAAAAAGTTTCAATAGAAATCATAAAAAATTCAAAAGTGTTAAAATTAGGGTTAGGAATGGGGTTTGACTCGCTAGAATCAAAATATTCAAAAGTCAAATTATTCAAAAAAGACACAAAAGTCAATAACAAAATTAAAAATTCAAAAAAAAATTCATAAAAAAATGTAAGAATTAAAAGATGAACAAAAATGTATCATACTTTATTAAATATTAAAATAAAAAATAATAAAAAGAAAAATTCAAAAAATAAATACAGAAATAAATATTTAAAAACATTGAGATAAAAGATCTGAATAAGATTAAGAAAAAAAGTTTCAATAGAAATCATAAAAAATTCAAAAGTGTTAAAATTAGGGTTAGGAATGGGGTTTGACTCGCTAGAATCAAAATATTCAAAAGTCAAATTATTCAAAAAAGTCACAAAAGTGAAATAACAAAATAAAAATTCCAAAAAAAATTCATTAAAAAATGTAAGAATTAAAAGATAAACAAAAATGTATCATATTTTATTAAATATTAAAATAAAAAATATTAAAAAGAAAAATTCAAAAAATAAATACAGAAATAAATATTAAAAAACATTGAGATAAAAGATCTGAATAAGATTATGAAAAAAAGTTTAAATAGAAATCAGAAAAAATTCAAAAGTGTTAAAATTAGGGTTAGGAATGGGGTTTGACTCGCTAGAATCAAAATATTCAAAAGTCAAATTATTCAAAAAAGTCACAAAAGTTCGTTCGTTCGTTCGTTCGTTGTCTTCCGCTTATCCGGGTCCGGGTCGCGGGGGCAGCAGCTTCAGCAAGGGAACCCAGGCCGCCCTCTCCCCAGCCACTTCCGCCAGCTCTTCCGGGGGAATCCCGAGGCGTTCCCAGGCCAGCCGAGAGATATAATCCCTCCAGCGTGTCCTGGGTCGGCCCCGAGGTCTCCTCCCGGATGGACATGCCCGAAAAACCTCCCGAGGGAGGCGTCCAGGAGGCATCCTCACCAGATGCCCGAACCACCTCAGCTGGCTCCTCTCGACATGGAGGAGCAGCGGCTCTACTCTGAGTCCCTCCCGGATGTCCGAGCTCCTCACCCTATCTCTAAGGCTGAGCCCGGCCACCCTGCGGAGGAAACTCATTTCGGCCGCTTGTATTCGCGATCTCGTTCTTTCGGTCACTACCCATAGCTCGTGGCCATAGGTGAGGGTTGGAACGTAGATTGACCGGTAAATCGAGAGCTTCGCCTTTTGGCTTAGCTCTCTCTTCACCACGACGGACCGGTTTAGCGCCCGCATCACTGCTGACGCTGCCCCGATCCGCCTGTCCATCTCCCGCTCCATCCTACCCTCACTCGTGAACAAGATCCCGAGATACTTAAACTCCTCCACCTGAGGCAGGACCTCCCCCCCGACCCGGAGTGGGCAGTCCACCCTTTTCCGGCTGAGGACCATGGCCTCAGACTTGGAGATGCTGATTCTCATCCCAGCCGCTTCACACTAGGCTGCGAACTGCCCCAGCAGGAGCTGAAGGTCGCTGTTTGATGGAGCTAAAAAGACCACGTCGTCCGCAAACAGCAGAGACGAAATCCTTCCACCACCAAACTCGACACCCTCCGCCACCCGGCTGCGCCTAGAAATTCTGTCTATAAAGGTTATGAACAGAACCGGTGACATAGGGCAGCCTTGGCGGAGTCCAACCCCCACTGGGAACAAGTCCGACTTACTGCCGGCAACGCGGACCAGACTCTCACTCCTTCGGTACAGGGACTGAATGGCCCTTAGTAAGGGGCCATCCACCCCATACTCCCGGAGTACCCCCCACAGGATGCCCCTGGGAACACGGTCATAAGCCTTCTCCAAATCCACAAAACACATGTGGACTGGTTGGGCAAACTCCCATGCCCCTTCCAGCACCCTAGCGAGGGTAAAGAGCTGATCCACGGTTCCACGGCCGGGACGAAAACCGCATTGCTCCTCCTCGATCTGAGGTTCAACTATCGACCGGACCTTCCACTCCAATACCCTGGAGTAGACCTTCCCAGGGAGGCTGAGGAGTGTGATCCCCCGGTAGTTGGAACACACCCTCTGGTCCCCTTTCTTAAAGATGGAGACCACCACCCCGGTTTGCCACTCCAAAGGCACTGCCCCCGATGTCCACGCAATGTTGCAGAGGCGTGTCAGCCAAGACAGCCCTACAACATCCACAAAAGTGAAATACAAAAATAAAAATTCCAAAAAAAAATCATTAAAAAATGTAAGAATTAAAAGATATACAAAAATGTATTATATTTTATTAAATATTAAAATAAAAAATAATAAAAAGAAAAATTCAAAAAATAAATACAGAAATAAATATTAAAAAACATTGAGATAAAAGATCTGAATAAGATTATGAAAAAAAGTTTAAATAGAAATCATAAAAAATTCAAAAGTGTTAAAATTAGGGTTAGGAATGGGGTTTGACTCGCTAGAATCAAAATATTCAAAAGTCAAATTATTCAAAAAAGTCACAAAAGTGAAATACAAAAGTAAAAATTCCAAAAAAAATTCATTAAAGAATGTAAGAATTAAAAGATGAACAAAAATGTATCATATTTTATTAAATATTAAAATAAAAAATATTAAAAAGAAAAATTCAAAAAATAAATACAGAAATAAATATTAAAAAACATTGAGATAAAAGATCTGAATAAGATTATGAAAAAAAGTTTAAATAGAAATCAGAAAAAATTCAAAAGTGTTAAAATTAGGGTTAGGAATGGGGTTTGACTCGCTAGAATCAAAATATTCAAAAGTCAAATTATTCAAAAAAGTCACAAAAGTTCGTTCGTTCGTTCGTTCGTTGTCTTCCGCTTATCCGGGTCCGGGTCGCGGGGGCAGCAGCTTCAGCAAGGGAACCCAGGCCGCCCTCTCCCAGCCACTTCCGCCAGCTCTTCCGGGGAATCCCGAGGCGTTCCCAGGCCAGCCGAGAGATATAATCCCTCCAGCGTGTCCTGGGTCGGCCCCGAGGTCTCCTCCCGGACGGACATGCCCGAAAAACCTCCCGAGGGAGGCGTCCAGGAGGCATCCTCACCAGATGCCCGAACCACCTCAGCTGGCTCCTCTCGACATGGAGGAGCAGCGGCTCTACTCTGAGTCCCTCCCGGATGTCCGAGCTCCTCACCCTATCTCTAAGGCTGAGCCCGGCCACCCTGCGGAGGAAACTCATTTCGGCCGCTTGTATTCGCGATCTCGTTCTTTCGGTCACTACCCATAGCTCGTGGCCATAGGTGAGGGTTGGAACGTAGATTGACCGGTAAATCGAGAGCTTCGCCTTTTGGCTTAGCTCTCTCTTCACCACGACGGACCGGTTTAGCGCCCGCATCACTGCTGACGCTGCCCGATCCGCCTGTCCATCTCCCGCTCCATCCTACCCTCACTCGTGAACAAGATCCCGAGATACTTAAACTCCTCCACCTGAGGCAGGACCTCCCCCCCGACCCGGAGTGGCAGTCCACCCTTTTCCGGCTGAGGACGATGGCCTCAGACTTGGAGATGCTGATTCTCATCCCAGCCGCTTCACACTCGGCTGCGAACTGCCCCAGCAGGAGCTGAAGGTCGCTGTTTGATGGAGCTAAAAAGACCACGTCGTCCGCAAACAGCAGAGACGAAATCCTTCCACCACCAAACTCGACACCCTCCGCCACCGGCTGCGCCTAGAAATTCTGTCTATAAAGGTTATGAACAGAACCGGTGACATAGGGCAGCCTTGGCGGAGTCCAACCCCCACTGGGAACAAGTCCGACTTACTGCCGGCAACGCGGACCAGACTCTCACTCCTTCGGTACAGGGACTGAATGGCCCTTAGTAAGGGGCCATCCACCCCATACTCCCGGAGTACCCCCCACAGGATGCCCCTGGGAACACGGTCATAAGCCTTCTCCAAATCCACAAAACACATGTGGACTGGTTGGGCAAACTCCCATGCCCCTTCCAGCACCCTAGCGAGGGTAAAGAGCTGATCCACGGTTCCACGGCCGGGACGAAAACCGCATTGCTCCTCCTCGATCTGAGGTTCAACTATCGACCGGACCCTCCGCTCCAATACCCTGGAGTAGACCTTCCCAGGGAGGCTGAGGAGTGTGATCCCCCGGTAGTTGGAACACACCCTCTGGTCCCCTTTCTTAAAGATGGAGACCACCACCCCGGTTTGCCACTCCAAAGGCACTGCCCCCGATGTCCACGCAATGTTGCAGAGGCGTGTCAGCCAAGACAGCCCTACAACATCCACAAAAGTGAAATACAAAAATAAAAATTCCAAAAAAAATTCATTAAAAAATGTAAGAATTAAAAGATATACAAAAATGTATTATATTTTATTAAATATTAAAATAAAAAATAATAAAAAGAAAAATTCAAAAAATAAATACAGAAATAAATATTAAAAAACATTGAGATAAAAGATCTGAATAAGATTATGAAAAAAAGTTTCAATAGAAATCATAAAAAATTCAAAAGTGTTAAAATTAGGGTTAGGAATGGGGTTTGACTCGCTAGAATCAAAATATTCAAAAGTCAAATTATTCAAAAAAGTCACAAAAGTGAAATACAAAAGTAAAAATTCCAAAAAAAATTCATTAAAGAATGTAAGAATTAAAAGATGAACAAAAATGTATCATATTTTATTAAATATTAAAATAAAAAATATTAAAAAGAAAAATTCAAAAAATAAATACAGAAATAAATATTAAAAAACATTGAGATAAAAGATCTGAATAAGATTATGAAAAAAAGTTTAAATAGAAATCAGAAAAAATTCAAAAGTGTTAAAATTAGGGTTAGGAATGGGGTTTGACTCGCTAGAATCAAAATATTCAAAAGTCTAATTATTCAAAAAAGTCACAAAAGTTCGTTCGTTCGTTGTCTTCCGCTTATCCGGGTCGGGGGTCCTTATCGGAGTTCGGGGGTCCGGGGGGGCAGCAGCTTCAGCAAGGGAACCCAGGCCGCCCTCTCCCCAGCCACTTCCGCCAGCTCTTCCGGGGGAATCCCGAGGCGTTCCCAGGCCAGCCGAGAGATATAATCCCTCCAGCGTGTCCTGGGTCGGCCCCGAGGTCTCCTCCCGGACGGACATGCCCGAAAAACCTCCCGAGGGAGGCGTCCAGGAGGCATCCTCACCAGATGCCCGAACCACCTCAGCTGGCTCCTCTCGACATGGAGGAGCAGCGGCTCTACTCTGAGCTCCCTCCGGATGTCCGAGCTCCTCACCCTATCTCTAAGGCTGAGCCCGGCCACCCTGCGGAGGAAACTCATTTCGGCCGCTTGTATTCGCGATCTCGTTCTTTCGGTCACTACCCATAGCTCGTGGCCATAGGTGAGGGTTGGAACGTAGATTGACCGGTAAATCGAGAGCTTCGCCTTTTGGCTTAGCTCTCTCTTCACCACGACGGACCGGTTTAGCGCCCGCATCACTGCTGACGCTGCCCCGATCCGCCTGTCCATCTCCCGCTCCATCCTACCCTCACTCGTGAACAAGATCCCGAGATACTTAAACTCCTCCACCTGAGGCAGGACCTCCCCCCGACCCGGAGTGGGCAGTCCACCCTTTTCCGGCTGAGGACCATGGCCTCAGACTTGGAGATGCTGATTCTCATCCCAGCCGCTTCACACTCGGCTGCGAACTGCCCCAGCAGGAGCTGAAGGTCGCTGTTTGATGGAGCTAAAAAGACCACGTCGTCCGCAAACAGCAGAGACGAAATCCTTCCACCACCAAACTCGACACCCTCCGCCACCCGCTGCGCCTAGAAATTCTGTCTATAAAGGTTATGAACAGAACCGGTGACATAGGGCAGCCTTGGCGAGTCCAACCCCCACTGGGAACAAGTCCGACTTACTGGCAACGCGGACCAGACTCTCACTCCTTCGGTACAGGGACTGAATGGCCCTTAGTAAGCGGCCATCCACCCCATACTCCGGAGTACCCCCCACAGGATGCCCCTGGGAACACGGTCATAAGCCTTCTCCAAATCCACAAAACACATGTGGACTGGTTGGGCAAACTCCATGCCCCTTCCAGCACCCTAGCGAGGGTAAAGAGCTGATCCACGGTTCCACGGCCACGAAAACCGCATTGCTCCTCCTCGATCTGAGGTTCAACTATCGACCGGACCTCCGCTCCAATACCCTGGAGTAGACCTTCCCAGGGAGGCTGAGGAGTGTGATCCCCGGTAGTTGGAACACACCCTCTGGTCCCCTTTTAAAGATGGGGACCACCACTCCAAAGGCACTGCCCCGATGTCCACGCAATGTTGCAGAGCGTGTATTCCAAGACAGCCCTACAACATCCACAAAAGTGAAATACAAAAATAAAAATTCCAAAAAAAATTCATTAAAAAATGTAAGAATTAAAAGATAAACAAAAATGTATCATATTTTATTAAATATTAAATAAAGAATATAAAAAGAAAAATTCAAAAAATAAATACAGAAATAAATATTAAAAAACATTGAGATAAAAGATCTGAATAAGATTATGAAAAAAAGTTTAAATAGAAATCAGAAAAAATTCAAAAGTGTTAAAATTAGGGTTAGGAATGGGGTTTGACTCGCTAGAATCTAAATATTCAAAAGTCAAATTATTCAAAAAAGTCACAAAAGTGAAATACAAAAATAAAAATTCCAAAAAAAAATCATTAAAAAATGTAAGAATTAAAAAATAAACAAAAATGTATCATATTTTATTAAATATTAAAATAAAAAATAATAAAAAGAAAAATTCAAAAAATAAATACAGAAATAAATATATAAAAACATTGAGATAAAAGATCTGAATAAGATTATGAAAAAAAGTTTCAATAGAAATCATAAAAAATTCAAAAGTGTTAAAATTAGGGTTAGGAATGGGGTTTGACTCGCTAGAATCAAAATATTCAAAAGTCAAATTATTCAAAAAAGTCACAAAAGTGAAATACAAAAGTAAAAATTCCAAAAAAAAATCATACAAAAATGTAAGAATTAAAAGATGAACAAAAATGTATCATATTTTATTAAATATTAAAATAAAAAATAATAAAAAGAAAAATTCAAAAAATAAATACAGAAATAAATATTTAAAAACATTGAGATAAAATATCTGAATAAGATTATGAAAAAAAGTTTAAATAGAAATCAGAAAAAAATCAAGTGTTAAAATTAGGGTTAGGAATGGGGTTTGACTCGCTAGAATCAAAATATTCAAAAGTCAAATTATTCAAAAAAGTCACAAAAGTTAAATAAATGAATTAAAATTCCCAAAAAAATTCCCAAAAAAATGTAAGAATTAAAAAATAAACAAAAATGTATCATATTTTATTAAATATTAAAATAAAAAATATTAAAAAGAAAAATTAAAAAAATAAATACAGAAATAAATATTAAAAAACATTGACATAAAAGATCTGAATAAGATTATGAAAAAAAGTTTAAATAGAAATCAGAAAAAATTCAAAAGTGTTAAAATTAGGGTTAGGAATGGGGTTTGACTCGCTAGAATCAAAATATTCAAAAGTCAAATTATTCAAAAAAGTCACAAAAGTGAAATACAAAAATAAAAATTCCAAAAAAAATTCATTAAAAAATTTAAGAATTAAAAGATAAACAAAAATGTATCATATTTTATTAAATATTAAAATAAAAAATAATAAAAAGAAAAATTCAAAAAATAAATACAGAAATAAATATTAAAAAACATTGAGATAAAAGATCTGAATAAGATTATGAAAAAAAGTTTAAATAGAAATCAGAAAAAATTCAAAAGTGTTAAATTTAGGGTTAGGAATGGGGTTTGACTCGCTAGAATCTAAATATTCAAAAGTCAAATTATTCAAAAAAGTCACAAAAGTGAAATACAAAAATAAAAATTCCAAAAAAAAATCATTAAAAAATGTAAGAATTAAAAAATAAACAAAAATGTATCATATTTTATTAAATATTCAAATAAAAAATAATAAAAAGGAAAATTCAAAAAAGAAATACAGAAATAAATATTAAAAAACATTGAGATAAAAGATCTGAATTAGATTCTGAAAAAAAGTTTAAATAGAAATCAGAAAAAATTCAAAAGTGTTAAAATTAGGGTTAGGAATGGGGTTTGACTCGCTAGAATCAAAATATTCAAAAGTCAAATTATTCAAAAAAGTCACAAAAGTGAAATACAAAAGTAAAAATTCCAAAAAAAAATCATTAAAAAATGTAAGAATTAAAAGATGAACAAAAATGTATCATATTTTATTAAATATTAAAATAAAAAATAATAAAAAGAAAAATTCAAAAAATAAATACAGAAATAAATATTAAAAAACATTGATATAAAAGATCTGAATAAGATTATGAAAAAAAGTTTAAATAGAAATCAGAAAAAATTCAAAAGTGTTAAAATTAGGGTTAGGAATGGGGTTTGACTCGCTAGAATCAAAATATTCAAAAGTCAAATTATTCAAAAAAGTCACAAAAGTGAAATACAAAAATAAAAATTCCAAAAAAAATTCATAAAAAAATGTAAGAATTAAAAGATAAACAAAAATGTATCATATTTTATTAAATATTAAAATAAAAAATAATAAAAAGAAAAATTCAAAAAATAAATACAGAAATAAATATTAAAAAACATTGAGATAAAAGATCTGAATAAGATTATGAAAAAAAGTTTAAATAGAAATCAGAAAAAATTCAAAAGTGTTAAAATTAGGGTTAGGAATGGGGTTTGACTCGCTAGAATCAAAATATTCAAAAGTCAAATTATTCAAAAAAGTCACACAAGTGAAATACAAAAATAAAAATTCCAAAAAAAAATCATTAAAAAATTTAAGAATTAAAAAATAAACAAAAATGTATCATATTTTATTAAATATTAAAATAAAAAATAATAAAAAGAAAAATTCAAAAAAGAAATACAGAAATAAATATTAAAAAACATTGAGATAAAAGATCTGATTAAGATTATGAAAAAAAGTTTCAATAGAAATCATAAAAAATTCAAAAGTGTTAAAATTAGGGTTAGGAATGGGGTTTGACTCGCTAGAATCAAAATATTCAAAAGTCAAATTATTCAAAAAAGTCACAAAAGTGAAATGCAAAAGTAAAAATTCCAAAAAAAAATCATAAAAAAATGTAAGAATTAAAAGATGAACAAAAATGTATCATATTTTATTAAATATTAAAATAAAAAATAATAAAAAGAAAAATTCAAAAAATAAATACAGAAATAAATATTTTAAAACATTGAGATAAAAGATCTGAATAAGATTAAGAAAAAAAGTTTCAATAGAAATCATAAAAAATTCAAAAGTGTTAAAATTAGGGTTAGGAATGGGGTTTGACTCGCTAGAATCAAAATATTAAAAAGTCAAATTATTTTAAAAAGTCACAAAAGTGAAATATCAAAATAAAAATTCCGAAAAAAATTCATAAAAATATTTAAGAATTAAAAAATAAACAAAAATTTATCATATTTTATTAAATATTAACATAAATTGTTTGTTTTTTTTAAATAAAAATAAAAAATACAGAAATAAATTTTCAAAAAGATTGAGATAAAAAATTTGAAAACAATTCTGAAAAGAAAATTAAAATAGAAATCAGAAAAATTTCTAAATTGTTAAAGTTTGGGTTAGGGTTAGGGTTAGGGTTTGACTCGCTAGAATCAAAATATTAAAAAGTCAAATTATTTTAAAAAGTTACAAAAGTGAAATAACAAAATAAAAAATCCAAAAAGATTTCATAAAAAAAAGTTAATAGGACTCTTACATTGGGAACGTGTAATAGTGAAAACAGTTTTTCATAAAAATCAGCTCTTGCATATCTATAGATATGTAAAAAGGAACAATAAACATAATCACTGGTAATTTGTATAGATATGTAAAAATGAGCTGTCTGTGTTGTGGTGCCAGGAAGGAAGTCGGAGTGCTATCCACCAGGGGGCAGCACCGGCCCTACTCACAGGTATTGCAGCACCTGTAATGGATTGTAATCAATTCAGCTGCTGCCTATTACCTCATTAGTGGGCTGAATAAAAGGCCTGGGAATCGGGCCTAGAGAGGATGGTTTGCTGGGTGTCTGGAGGCCTATTTTCTGTTTTGTGGATTTTTTTGGTTCTTACTTTGGTTTAGTGGAGTAGTTTCTGTTAAGTTTGGTACCCTGCACTTGTAAAAGGCAGTGAGCCGATGTTTCTTTTGTGTTATATCTGGTTGTTCACCATGTGATGCAGCGGCCATCTCCAGCCCTGCATCACAGCATGAGTTACTTTGTATCAACAGTTTCAATGGAACAAAACCGTTATCCTGAGTCAAACCGTAACGTGGTGCAGAAACATGTTGGTAGCCTACACACATTGACCAATGTTGGTTTCGGTGGTCTGTTATTCTAGATGAATTTTAAAATATAAATATAACTTCAAATATTGTTATCTAGAACCATTAAAAAAAAGAGCAAAGGCGGTAAAAGAACGTTAGTGTAAAGTGGTCATTGTTTCATTTTTTCCGACTCAAATCTGGAATTGTTTACCGGTATAGCAGTGTTAAGACGGCTGTGGTCGACATTAGTCACCCTCAGCACTTTAGACCTGGGCTGCCACACCCTATTTCTGGAGATATACCAACCTGTAAGCTTTTACTCCAACCATAACAAAGCACTCCTCATTTAAAAGCTGTTGATCTAGTTGAGCTGCTAATTAGTAGAATCAGGTGTGCCAAATTAGGAAAACCTACAGCAGGGGTGGCCAATTCCAGTGTGTATGCAGGTTTTTGCTGCCGCCAGTTAACAATTATTTAATTAGCCCAATCGTTTACACGATCTGATATTTTAATCTACATATCCGTGATATGAAAAGCAGCTGATGAATGTTCTTGTGCCGGTATGCGTCAATGCGTGTATTGTAGCATTTTATCGTTCTGTAATTTACAAGTGAATCGGTGATTGTGTGTATGACTAATTAGCTGATTGAACCGTGGTAACTGGTGGCAGTAAAAACCTGCATACACACCGGCCCGCGAGGCCTGGAATTGGCCACCCCTGACCTACAGGAAGGTGGATCTCCAGGAACAGGGTTGGGCAGCCCTGCTTTCTTATTTTTGTCGACTTATGTTGCCCGCGGCACTGAATGAGTTAACTACGGGCTAGAGAATGTGGCAAGCCAAGTACATATGCTCCCTAAAAATCCACCACAGGTGTCTGCAATTGAGCAAACGAAAACAGGTTAGCGCACCAAAGAACCAGAACGGCGCACTCAGGGGTCATGGGGCAGCATACGAACCTAACGGGGTCAATTTCACCCCAAACATAAAAGGCGTCATAAAATGTCAAAATAATGAGTTAAAATAATAATTGATGCAGTCAGTCATGGATGACAAGTTGCTTATACTGATGTAATCTTCTCAGCATGGAGATAGAGGACCCCTGAGACTGCAACAGAAATATTTACAAAAGGCCTATGTTTGACACTGAGACTTTTGTCTGCTACTGAAAAATTTAAATATAAAATTGTGCAGTGCATGTTTTTTTCTGAGATGCTTTTTTTTTGGCACAGGAAACCATCCATCCATTATCTAACCTGCTTATTCCTGGGCTGTGACCGAATATGATCCCTTAATCCCTTTGAGGGCGCATATTTGAGTCAACTTCGTCAAAAACTTTTGAGTGGGCGACGAAGTTTGAGATGAACCCCTTATTTCTGGGGTTTTGTTGAGGGGATTCAGGGGCACACTCATTCACAGAACTGTGCACTCATCTGACAATTTCGGGAAGTTAACCAGAAGTAAAAATGTGTAGTACAAGAGCGGGTCATATTACGAACTACTCACTTTTTATTTTTGTTAATTCTATTTTAATTCATAATCTACACTTTGTAACAATCATCATATGTTAACTGATTGATATTCTCAATAAAAAAAAAAGAATACTAAAAATACTTGGTTGTTAAGGCAAATGTGAGTTTTTAACAGAGTTTTAAAGTCTTCTGGCCACCAGATGTCAGTGTTGACTCAAGAGTCATTTAGAATGCCTATTCTCATCATATCAGTGAGATTCATCTGATTAATTAAATAAGACATTACATTATCATGGGTTTGTACTAATATTATTTTTTATTTATTTATTAATATTTTTTTACATACTGAAGCAACAGTTGTACAAGACCACGAGATGACTTTCTGCTCAACCATCAGAGAAAATGCTTGGAAAATAATCCAGGTTGCAAATGATGCATCAACACATTAAATAACCTGAGGTACTGTCATACATTCGATTCGGTCAATTAAAACAAATTTAGAAATTAAATAGAATCAAAAGGAAAACTATTCAGGTCAAGAAAAAATGAAGAGCGAAATTAAAGCATTAGGGATTCACGGAGCTATACCGGAAGCTAATAGCTTAATACAAATGTATCGGTATCAGCCAATAAACTAAAAATATAGCCAATATGCTGACGATTAAAACGTAACATAGCCTGCATTCACCAGAGACGGTGCATCGGATGTTTTGCTCAAACAGTGAATTACTAGTAGCCTAATAATAATCACCTGAATATATTTTATTTATTTTTACCAGCCAAACTCAAAAGTGAAGTTATACAGAGACGTATTTCCTTTATACAAAGATGTTTTGCAAGAATATAAAATACTACAAGTAAAAATTCATATTTCACATGAAAAAGAGTGCATTTTTTAGTCTAGTTGTGTCCATGTCCTGTTACCTTGTGTCAGAGTCCTGGAGGGATAGACAGTGAGTCCTGGAGGGATAGGCAGTGAGTCCTGGAGGGATAGGCAGTGAGTCCTGGAGGGATAGGCAGTGAGTCCTGGAGGGATAGGCAGTGAGTCCTGGAGGGATAGACAGTGAGTCCTGGAGGGATAGGCAGTGAGTCCTGGAGGGATAGGCAGTGAGTCCTGGAGGGATAGGCAGTGAGTCCTGGAGGGATAGGCAGTGAGTCCTGGAGGGATAGACGGTGAGTCCTGGAGGGATAGGCGGTAAGTCCTGGAGGGATAGGCAGTGAGTCCTGGAGGGATAGGCAGTGAGTCCTGGAGGGATAGGCAGTGAGTCCTGGAGGGATAGACAGTGAGTCCTGGAGGGATAGGCAGTGAGTCCTGGAGGGATAGGCAGTAAGTCCTGGAGGGATAGGCAGTGAGTCCTGGAGGGATAGACAGTGAGTCCTGGAGGGATAGGCAGTGAGTCCTGGAGGGATAGGCAGTAAGTCCTGGAGGGATAGGCAGTGAGTCCTGGAGGGATAGGCAGTGAGTCCTGGAGGGATAGGCAGTGAGTCCTGGAGGGATAGGCAGTAAGTCCTGGAGGGATAGGCAGTGAGTCCTGGAGGGATAGGCAGTGAGTCCTGGAGGGATAGACAGTGAGTCCTGGAGGGATAGGCAGTGAGTCCTGGAGGGATAGGCGGTGAGTCCTGGAGGGATAGACAGTGAGTCCTGGAGGGATAGACAGTGAGTCCTGGAGGGATAGACAGTGAGTCCTGGAGGGATAGGCAGTGAGTCCTGGAGGGATAGGCAGTGAGTCCTGGAGGGATAGGCAGTGAGTCCTGGAGGGATAGACAGTGAGTCCTGGAGGGATAGGCAGTGAGTCCTGGAGGGATAGGCAGTGAGTCCTGGAGGGATAGACAGTGAGTCCTGGAGGGATAGACAGTGAGTCCTGGAGGGATAGGCAGTAAGTCCTGGAGGGATAGACAGTGAGTCCTGGAGGGATAGACAGTGAGTCCTGGAGGGATAGACAGTAAGTCCTGGAGGGATAGGCAGTAAGTCCTGGAGGGATAGACAGTGAGTCCTGGAGGGATAGACAGTGAGTCCTGGAGGGATAGACAGTGAGTCCTGGAGGGATAGACAGTGAGTCCTGGAGGGATAGACAGTGAGTCCTGGAGGGATAGGCAGTGAGTCCTGGAGGGATAGGCGGTGAGTCCTGGAGGGATAGACAGTGAGTCCTGGAGGGATAGGCAGTGAGTCCTGGAGGGATAGGCAGTGAGTCCTGGAGGGATAGACAGTGAGTCCTGGAGGGATAGGCAGTGAGTCCTGGAGGGATAGGCAGTGAGTCCTGGAGGGATAGGCAGTGAGTCCTGGAGGGATAGGCAGTGAGTCCTGGAGGGATAGACAGTGAGTCCTGGAGGGATAGGCGGTGAGTCCTGGAGGGATAGGCAGTGAGTCCTGGAGGGATAGGCAGTAAGTCCTGGAGGGATAGACAATGAGTCCTGGAGGGATAGGCAGTGAGTCCTGGAGGGATAGGCAGTGAGTCCTGGAGGGATAGACAGTGAGTCCTGGAGGGATAGGCAGTGAGTCCTGGAGGGATAGACAGTGAGTCCTGGAGGGATAGACAGTGAGTCCTGGAGGGATAGGCAGTGAGTCCTGGAGGGATAGGCAGTGAGTCCTGGAGGGATAGGCAGTGAGTCCTGGAGAGATAGGCAGTAAGTCCTGGAGGGATAGACAATGAGTCCTGGAGGGATAGGCAGTGAGTCCTGGAGGGATAGGCAGTGAGTCCTGGAGGGATAGGCAGTGAGTCCTGGAGGGATAGGCAGTGAGTCCTGGAGAGATAGGCAGTAAGTCCTGGAGGGATAGACAATGAGTCCTGGAGGGATAGGCAGTGAGTCCTGGAGGGATAGACAGTGAGTCCTGGAGGGATAGACAGTGAGTCCTGGAGGGATAGGCAGTGAGTCCTGGAGGGATAGACAGTGAGTCCTGGAGGGATAGACAATGAGTCCTGGAGGGATAGGCAGTGAGTCCTGGAGGGATAGACAGTGAGTCCTGGAGGGATAGGCAGTGAATCCAGGAGGGATAGGCAGTGAGTCCTGGAGGGATAGGCAGTAAGTCCTGGAGGGATAGACAATGAGTCCTGGAGGGATAGGCAGTGAGTCCTGGAGGGATAGACAGTGAGTCCTGGAGGGATAGGCAGTGAGTCCTGGAGGGATAGGCAGTGAGTCCTGGAGGGATAGGCAGTGAGTCCTGGAGAGATAGGCAGTAAGTCCTGGAGGGATAGACAATGAGTCCTGGAGGGATAGGCAGTGAGTCCTGGAGGGATAGACAGTGAGTCCTGGAGGGATAGACAGTGAGTCCTGGAGGGATAGGCAGTGAGTCCTGGAGGGATAGACAGTGAGTCCTGGAGGGATAGACAATGAGTCCTGGAGGGATAGGCAGTGAGTCCTGGAGGTATAGACAGTGAGTCCTGGAGGGATAGGCAGTGAGTCCTGGAGGGATAGACAGTGAGTCCTGGAGGGATAGGCAGTGAATCCTGGAGGGATAGGCAGTGAGTCCTGGAGGGATAGACAGTGAGTCCTGGAGGGATAGGCAGTGAGTCCTGGAGGGATAGGCAGTGAGTCCTGGAGGGATAGGCAGTGAGTCCTGGAGGGATAGGCAGTGAGTCCTGGAGGGATAGGCAGTGAGTCCTGGAGGGATAGGCAGTGAGTCCTGGAGGGATAGGCAGTGAGTCCTGGAGAGATAGGCAGTAAGTCCTGGAGGGATAGACAATGAGTCCTGGAGGGATAGACAGTGAGTCCTGGAGGGATAGGCAGTGAGTCCTGGAGGGATAGGCAGTGAGTCCTGGAGGGATAGGCAGTGAGTCCTGGAGAGATAGGCAGTAAGTCCTGGAGGGATAGACAATGAGTCCTGGAGGGATAGGCAGTGAGTCCTGGAGGGATAGACAGTGAGTCCTGGAGGGATAGACAGTGAGTCCTGGAGGGATAGGCAGTGAGTCCTGGAGGGATAGACAGTGAGTCCTGGAGGGATAGACAATGAGTCCTGGAGGGATAGGCAGTGAGTCCTGGAGGGATAGACAGTGAGTCCTGGAGGGATAGGCAGTGAATCCAGGAGGGATAGGCAGTGAGTCCTGGAGGGATAGGCAGTGAGTCCTGGAGGGATAGACAGTGAGTCCTGGAGGGATAGGCAGTGAGTCCTGGAGGGATAGACAGTGAGTCCTGGAGGGATAGGCAGTGAGTCCTGGAGGGATAGACAGTGAGTCCTGGAGGGATAGGCAGTGAGTCCTGGAGGGATAGGCAGTGAGTCCTGGAGGGATAGACAGTGAGTCCTGGAGGGATAGGCAGTGAGTCCTGGAGAGATAGGCAGTGAGTCCTGGAGGGATAGGCAGTGAGTCCTGGAGGGATAGGCAGTGAGTCCTGGAGGGATAGGCAGTGAGTCCTGGAGGGATAGGCAGTGAGTCCTGGAGGGATAGGCAGTGAGTCCTGGAGGGATAGGCAGTGAGTCCTGGAGGGATAGGCATTGAGTCCTGGAGGGATAGGCATTGAGTCCTGGAGGGATAGACAGTGAGTCCTGGAGGGATAGGCAGTGAGTCCTGGAGGGATAGGCAGTAAGTCCAGAAAGTTTATAATTCCACTTGTTCTTTGTGACCCCTGTGATACTGATGCAGAGTGCATGGGTGTGGTGCAAGCAGAGGGGGCGGGGCAGTGGATTGACTTGCTTTCAAACAATCTATTCAAGTCACTTCCATACGAGGGCCCAAGTGGCTTAATTTGTGGTAATGAGGGGTAATAAAGTCATAGTCCCTTTTATTAACCCATACAGGGAGAATGGGAGTGAGTGACTGTCTCTCTCGCTCTCTCTCTCGCTCTCTTGCTCTCTCTCGCATTCTCTCTCTCTCTTTCTTCCTCCTCTTGTCAGTCACTGACAGTCTGCCCCCACCCTCCTTTCCACCACCCTCACCCCCTCTCCCCCATCCAGTATTCATCTAATTAGTTTGCTTTTGTGGGAACAATGCTGCAGCCATCTGGTCAGCTGTCAGGCTCCGACAGAGGCCAGGATGGTCCTTTTCTATAGGGCTGTCCTCCCTCTCTCACTGGGGGTCTTTCAGTGGACTCCACCACACTTGCCTGTTCACACTTAAAGAGATTACCAGAGGATTTATGCACCCTTCCCCAGGGAGTGGAAGCGTTGCAGGGTGCAGTCGAACCAGTGGAATGGGGGGGAGGACTTTAATAGGGACCTTTAAGGGTCATAGTTATGTTCCAGACCTCCGGTCACATTCTCTGGGTCTTGATTGGATCTCGGTAGCGTGGCCATGTTATAGTCATGTTGTGGTGGTTGGTATTGTATTTGTCTGATGTTGTACCATCCGCTCCTATGTATTTTTTATTTTATTTTTTTAAATACACAGTGGGTGAAAGATCCTCCAATTAAATTCTTAATTTCTGCCTGATTGAAAAATGTAGTTCATATTTTCATCAGAAGGCTCCCTTATGGTGAATTTCTATAGATATGCAAGCATTAAAGCAAACTAGTGAAATATAAAAGTGAAGCACACTTTAAATTCGAAACTACAACATTTGGTATTAATGTGAAAAACTTGAGACTAATGTACGTTTTTGGTACAATTTAGTTACTTAAAACACAACAAACAAGGATGTAGCTCTGAGAAACATCCTCTTTATTGACGCCAGAGTGTGAAGGGCCAGCCTCTATCAGTAGAGGGCAGTATTCCCTTGCTTCGACTAACCCCTTTACCTGTGAAAGTAAGAAGAATTGAAAACCTTCACCCCAGTTAAAGCCATAGCCTCACCATTGTGAAAATATTGAAAATACTAAAAGTGTATGTTACATTACATCTCTTTCACTATCTAAACCTGTAGTTATTTTCGTATATCTAGCCATGTGGTTTGTTTGCATAGCCAGCATTTGAAGCATGTTGCCTAATTATTATTGTCCATTATTAACCTATTAATCTTATACAATCCATCTTGATTTCTACATACAAAGTGGCCCAAACTACAGAAACATAATTTAGCAGAGAAAGTTTTATTGATTAGTGAATTGATTTATTAAAGAGATGTGCTTCACTAAGGTGTTCAATGGCTACGTAATCTATTGACTTTTCAATGAGTATTTGACCTCAGATCACCCCCAAACAAATGAATGCATCGTAATTACCTTTCCTTAACAACAGACGAATGCTTTGTCAGCCGGTATAATCGGTTATTCATAATTATTGATAGATAACTGCTTCATCCTCAGTTATACTTTTGTAAAATCTGCTATAAACAGAATACCTGACCAATCTAATCAGTGTTGTCACAAAAGCTCCCTGTCTTTAGATGACTCCAACAAAACTGTGAATGTGAAGTTCTTGTCTGTCATTTTTAAAACTTTAATGCAGTCTACAGGTTGCGTGGAATCATCACGACGACTCACGTTTTGATTGCATTTAAATACAACAAAATGTTTATAAATCCGTTTTTATCTGATGCTTTATACAACTATAGTGTGGCTGCTGTGGTCGAGTGAACCAACACCTCTTATGTGCTCTGGTGTTAATGTTAACATAGCGTATCCGTGGATGAACCTGACCCCCCAGCAATGGATAGTCCGGAGTGTCAGTTCTCCTGGGGAGGGGGAGGAGTAGTTAAATCAGGGAGAGGTTTGTGTAGAGGTTACTGCCAGCCATAATGGCATAGGTGTGTAAAGGCCCTAGATTAGCACAGGGGACATTAATATGTGATGCATCAAGAATATAATAATAATTATATAATAAGAGTTTAACTCACTTTACATTTGGGCTTGCGCTCACTAAAATTCTCAATTTTAAATAAAGTAAAATTTTAATACAAATATTTGAATAAAAATTAAAAATTTGTCTTGCAATGTCATATGCAGCCAAATGTTATGTTTGGAAATAGGAAATGGTTTGCATGATCATGATCACAATTACATAACTACAGATCAAAACGAGGACTGTCTGACCGCCGGTAAGTATCCTTAGCTTAGACAAAAACGTTCCATGATGGAAAATAAATCAATGGAAATATCGCATAAGAGACTGTTTAATTTTCATCAGTGCTCGCTTCTCATGAAGGGATGTCCTAGTCAAAGTGATACAAGACTGTATCCCACTTAAGCCTCTTTTTCTTCCTAGGAGTGAAGTATTTGTTATTAGCCTTCCTAAAAATAGAAGCTCTGATTGGTACTCAAACTTGTGATGTTTTTGTGTTGGGCATTTTAGTGTATGGGACTTTCCTGGTAAAATAATAGATACAGACAAAGTGGAGAAACATTTGAAGATTCACATTTAACCTCATTTTAATCGCACATACACATGCATAAAAATAAAATAAAACAGTGTGTTGATCTTTTATTAATTTAATTTGAAAACATAAAATTGAAAGAATCGGTACTATGTTATGTCATAATTATTATTGGTACACATATAAGGTGTCCCGTACATGAAGAGGTAATCTGGCCACTGCACACATAATCTCAGGACATCCCATTTGACCACATTCTGACCACATTCATGGTGTCAAGGTAAAAACAGAGTATTATAACGCCATCCTGTGATCTTATATACGCTTCCCTGTTACAGAAACAAAAACAGAAACTAGCAGGGTATTTTATTTGGGAATGTTTATTGTAGGGGTTTCTTCATGTGCCTTGGCATTGCAGAATGGCTAGATATGAAGTCTGTGAGTAAATGTTTTAATCTATATATGAAAAATATATAACTTTGGCTGCATTTATAACAACAAATTTTTGAAAATATTAAAATGATATCAGTAAATACAAGTCATGCCCTCTGCAAAAATATTTATCTTTGCAGCTTGAACAGGCTCATGAATCTAAGCCCTGAAACCCTGTTTTTCATGGTATTGCAATGTTTCATTGCAGGCAAACAAAACATTATTGTGGCTTCCTCTTTATCAAAGTTACGCCTGGTTTAAATGTGCACCCTGCATCCTCTCAGCAGGGACTGCAAGGACAGAATTCTAAAGGAAATACAATCAGGTCTCGCCAGCACCGCGCGCGCAAGGCTCAGCTTTAGATCGAGACTCATCTCTTTGTGGCTAAAAGTCATGAGATAAATGAGTCTGCCGTAGATTTCGCTCCCAGCGGACAGACGTTCTCTCCCCGGGCCTCTGCTTACGCAGTCCGCGTGTTTGCACGGTTAAAATAAACATCACCGCTGAACCGTATTGCCCACCCACCCCCCCATCTCTTTTATTCACAAGCGCGTAATTGGTAGTAAATTTGAGCTCCCCCTCCGCCGATTGTGCCCACATTTTGCTCTGACAGAGTGCGGAAGATTAATGGCCATGAGCAGCCAGGGGGGGTTCGCCTCAGCGAGCATGGATGCCCTAAATTCATTACACCAATTTCCCCCTGTCCAGCACCCCCAAAAAGAGAGAGAATGGAGGAAAAAGCTGTCAGATGGCGTCGGCGACAATTCAAAAGAAAATAAACAAAACTGTGAAGAAACGGGGGACTGAGATTTTTTCCTGTTTATCCATCCCGCCCCCTATATTCATCTGTCTAGCCATCTATCTTTTCTTCACATTTTTTTATACATATTGAGTTCTCTTTTTTGGTGTCAATTTCCTATCCCGTGAAGCTGCGGCTCCATGCTCCTACATAACTGAAGTGCGTGTCTGTGTGGCTTTGCGGAAAAAGGGCCAGGTGTCATTTACAAATGGCAAATCAAATTGAAAACCTTGCACAGGCCACCTAATGCTTCATGTCCCATGTTCTTGGATTGTTAAAGAATGTGCAGTGGTTATGTTTCCCATTGGCCTATTGATTCTTAAAACATTGATATTGTCAGAGGAGAATGTCCCTGTGCACTGTGATTGCTGATTGAGTTATACTTTGGAGCCTTGGACAGATAAGGATGGCCAAAACTGCTCTGCTGGTCTGCAGTCTTGGTGTTTTACTTACTCTGTCAGGTGGGCATACCAGTCTGTAGAAATAATTTCTCTTTTTTTTCCTCTCACAACTCACGCTCATTCATTCATTCTCTCTCACGGCCAACCTTCCAACATCTCACACTTTCTTTCAGGTCTCATAGGCTGAGCAGCAGAACTCTCTCTCTTTCTCGCACACGCACACGCACACGCACACAGACACAGACACACACACAGACACACACACACAGGTCTCCTTGGCAGTCTCTGGCAGTTGCTGTGGAACAGGTGTGCTTATTGTCCGGGGACTGAAAACCTCTCACCGGAGAGATGGGGATACACCAGATGCATCATGGGAAAATCCTCAGCCAGTTCAAGGTCTGCCAAGACACTGCAATCTGGGTTCTTCTGGAGGAGCTCAATGTTGAGCTAGCGAGTCTTCACCATTTGTGTCATTCCCTTGGGTCTCCCATGACGATAGCCATGTTAGAATTTTATTAATCTTAATAGGCAATATTAATATTCCTTGTGATTTAATTTGCTTTGATTCTCTGGATAAAACACCATTTTTAATATTGTATTGATTCTGGTGTGTAAAAATGTCAAAAAATGTTTTTGTTTTTTTTACATTTAATTGACAAGAACTATAGTAAAGCACTGTGAAAAATACTTGGAGGAAAACTGATGCAAGTGACATAGAACCATTGTATTTGTTAACACCTTTTTTACATCCAAGGATATACTTGAAAAGTTAATTTTAATATTCAATGTGTATAGTTGAGTCTTTGATGCATGTTTGAGGTAGTGTAGAAATATATTCAAATATTATGGCATGAAGCTTTACCTGAAACTTGATTTATAATAGGTTATAAGGTTCTATTTTCAGAAAATCATTTCTGTTTATCAGACAGTAGAGAGGAATTTATCTGTTAAAATGTGCTTGATACAAATGATACAATGTTGTCTATATAAGATGCTATGTTCAGTGTAACAGATCATTGATGAACAGACAAAATTGCAGGTCCTTACATGTTAAAAAAGTTCAGATTGATATACTGTACATATTGTAAATCATGTGATGGTACTTAATTTTACCTTATTTGATTTATTTCTATTAAATACGAAACACTATTAAAAACAAATGGATTTGACAGTGACTTCTCTCTTTTGATGAAATCCAAGACAGAACCTGTTGAGCAGCTGCAAGTTTTCATTTTGAATTATTGCTTTTGTGTTCCCATCCAAGCTGCTTGGTGAGGATTAAGACAACAGGAATATGAGGGTGATTTGTCTGCCTGCTTAATTTATGTGTGGAACGACTCTTGACCACCTGTTTGGGCCATACACTGTATCTCGGTGTCATAGGGCCTGTTCTGGTGAGGGGAGTATCTGTGACACAGGTCAGGTTTGCCACTTTACAACACAACTTAAAACTTACAATACTCCACCTGAATTGTGACGGCGCGGTAACTCTTCCAGGCCAACCAATAAATCCACTTCGACCTCATACCGGTTGCCGGAATAAATTTATCGACGCGCAAGATTATCCCCCAAGGTTTTTAATTCGTACAAGGTGAGGTTGTCAACGTGGTGGCTTCTCTGACGCGTTCACGGTGACCCGATTCTTTATCAGGAAGGTGTGCTGACTGTGGCCGTGCTGTACCTGGAAGCCGCTATTGGAAGATAGCTCGAGTGTTTAGCGTTATGTTCCCCTCGTGGACTTGAGGGGGAGGCGTATAGCAGAGCTGGAGCATGAGGAGGCGCATGCACGGGTGTGTGGGTGTTAATAAAGATGTCATGAGAAGACGTCGGGAGACACAAAGTCTCAGTTTCAGCCAAAGGTGCTGTTCGCCAGATGTGGAGGCGCGGAAAAGCGATTTGGCCGCAGCCCGTTGTGTGCCACGCTAAATCCGCACCTAACAGGCAGAACCTCGCCAGTCTTTTGAAGTGGGTGCCAAGAGGTGTCCAACCCTGTAATGACCATCAATTTATTACAACACCATCCTGCTGTGGCGAGGGGGTCAAAGGTCACCTGGTGAACCCCAGAATGTACCTAAATCTTTAAGTCTATGCCTTTCTTTTTTTCTCTTTCTTCTTTCTCACACACCTTGAACTGTTTGCGACTTACTCCTCTGCCTCGTTTCACACATTTCACATTGCTGGGGGCCGAGTACAGAAGGTCAATTGAGTGAGAAAACACACACACACACACGGTGCCCAATTAACCTTTCCTGTCAAATTTTCTACCACTTTCCCAAAACATGGAACTCGTAAGAAACATGCAATAAATAAATAAATAAATAAATATCATGTACTGCTGCACTTATACCCATGTCTACATCAGGCTATTGTATTTGTTAATACAAACGTAATATATAATATTTATCAAGCTGTCTTATAATATTAAGTGTCAACCACTCTTGTATTCACTGCCGATTTCTAGTGTTACATTTACCTTCTCTGCTGGTTAACAACAGTCTTCTGGCATTTTATATGCCTTTGAATGAAAATTAATTTTCCGCCTACAGCGAAATATCCAGTCGCATGGGTGTTGTGGAAAACCTGACCTTGTCAAGGAAAGCCACACATTTGTACCCAAAGTGTCCAATTTGGCTGTGGGGGGTTTTCTTTTCTCTCATCAAAAACGAGGCATAACATCCAACTGGAGCCCGAATCTGCCTCTTGATATGGAATCCCATCCAAACATACAAATCCCCTCCCGCTGTCCCGGTGACACTGCCAGAAAGCATCGGCTTCATATGGTCCACAAGCAGAGAAAATATTTGCCTGTTAGGTTTACGGCTAAATCTTAATACCACCTCTTATCCACCAACAGCTAGATCTGAACGGGCGAGAAAAAAAAACTGCGTATTTATTCTAAAATGGTTTATGCGTGGAAATAAATCAATGGAAATATCGCATAAGAGACTATACGCAATATCGCATAATATCTTTTTCTTCCTAGGAGTGAAGTATTTGTTATTAGCCTTCCTAAAAATAGAAGCTCTGATTGGTACTCCCAAACTTGTGATGTTTTTGTGTTGGGCATTTTAGTGTATGGGACTTTCCTGGTAAAATAATAGATACAGACAAAGTGGAGAAACATTTGAAGATTTTAACCTCATTTTAATCGCACATACACATGCATAAAAATAAAATAAAACAGTGTGTTTATCTTTTATTAATTTAATTTGAAAACATAAAATTGAAAGAATCGGTACTCTGTTATGTCATCATTATTATTGGTACACATATAAGGTGTCCCGTACATGAAGAGGTAATCTGGCCACTGCACACATAATCTCAGGACATCCCATTCTGACCACATTCATGGTGTCAAGGTAAAAACAGAGTATTAGAACGCCATCCTGTGATCTTATATACGCTTCCCTGTTACAGAAACAAAAAGAGGAACTAGCAGGGTATTTTATTTGGGAATGTTTATTGTCGGGGTTTCTTTGTGCCTTGGCATTGCAGAATGGCTAGATAAAGCCATATGGCCATGCAGGTGATTCAATTCTCATGGCTGAACACCTTGGTGCCCCCTGCTTGTGTGACTCTCCCCCCCAAAGCCACTGGACTTAAGGACGTGTCGGCTGGCCTTTTGTCACACAATTGTTCCTTCTCCAGATCCACCTCCCAAGCTATTACTGACAAAACTGGCTCTGTGACTTTGGGGTAACAGTTTGAGAGGACCAAATAATGTGTGACAGTGCATCTGTGTGTAGCCATATAGTAATTGTCTCTGATAAGCATGGCTGTAATCAAAGATACAACATCATTTGCACACTTTGGGAAAGTATATTAGCTTCAGTGAAATCGAATATAGGGTGTGTAAATATGTAACGTTTTGTTGGTAACAGATCTACATATACAGTACGTATCTTGACCAAATACAGATTTATTCAGTGATAATATGGCTCATAGCAACTATGTTCTGATTTGCCTTTTATATACACTTGAAGCATATACTGGAGGTCAACTGGTAGACTGCCAAAGATTGCCAGTTTCTCATGTGCTTCTGGTTATAGGGCACTTTAGGGAGTTTGGTATCGGCCTACATCGGTATCTGAAATAATATTCTATTCTGATAATATTCTAATAACAAATTCATGCACCGCATCCTTGATAGTCAGCAACCAACTATTACCCCCTTAACCCCACCCACCCTCATCCCCACTCCCCAGGGCCGCAATCACCATCTCCCTCCCACCTGTTCTGCAAACACCAGCTCAACCCCCTCTTTTTAGTGTTAACGTTTCAGCTGATTTTAGGTGGTCACATGACACTAAGACCCTTGTCATGAAAGCGCATAAGCGTCTTTCTAACGCATCGTAAAACAGAGCTGAACACTATAGAGTGTATTAATGGGATGCATCAGAGTCTGTAATGGTCATTTGACTATGCATATCAACAGAGGGAAAGAGGAAGAGAGAGGGAGATGAGGTAAATAAAATCTAAAACGGTGAACTGGGTTCGCCTTTTAGTGGGCCCCAAACTTTTTGCTACAGTAGTACGTTCTACAGAAACCAGTTGTTGCCTCATAGCATACATTTCATTTCCACAGCAAGCCCCCCGCCCCAGACACCATGAATCATGGAAACAAATGAGGCTGTCGAGCCTTAATCTCTCCGTCCAGGGCACGACCACAGCGTGTGACTATCTCTGGTCAAGCCTACTTATACCGTCCCTGAGAGCAGCGACCAGCCAAACACCAGACTGGAGTCGCCAGCTGACCCCAGGGGTCAGTATCCTTGACCAAATCGAATGAAGGGAGAATTCCCAAAAGGCCAAGGGGAGGGGAGGGGGGGGGGGGGGGGGAATGGAGATGTTCTGCTTAAATACCAGAGTGGCCCCCTCTCCGTCTCCCACCCCCCCTTTCATCCCCTTGCTCGCACGAGGGTCGGGAGTCATCCATCTCGTTCCCGGGGCCCATGATGTCCTCTTCCAGCCAATCCGAGGAGGTTTTCTGCTACATGTAGCAATGGAGGGAAAAAATTAAAAGGTTAAACAAACAGATGAATAACCAATACGAGCTGTGGCCTGAACCTGCAGCTCATCAGTTTCTGTCACTGCAGACCGGGGTACACCTGGCAGGGTTTGTCACTAAGGAGCAGGGTTGGATCAGGCAGATTTGAGTAATTACAGCTGATGGTGGCAGTGAGGATGGCCTTGATTATTTATATCCAAACTGGCAGTGTTGCAACACACCATTTGGATGCATCTCTTATCCTCTATTTCAAATACCTATCATTATGTTATTCATTTTTCGGACCATAATGATCACACCACCCTCTATATTCCCTTTAAAAAAATTACAGAAACTACAACAACAGGAAGTTTGTTTGAGAAATTATTTTAAATAATCACAGTGGCACACAATGTCACAACACAAGCTCTCAAAATGAATGATTAATGCAATTCCCATCAACCGATGCCAATATTGCATGTTAAGTCTGTCCTCGGTATGACATTACACACTTCAACATTCACATATGTTAAGTTGTAAACATAGCATATCTGACACGTCGCCACTGTGTAACACACTGACGACCATGCAGTCACAAGTTTTCTATTTTAAGGCTTGCTGGTCATGCTCATTGACTTTAGTTCATTGAGTGGTGACTGCTGGGGCTGGAGAAGATGTCTTTGTCAACAAATAGGACATGTACTTGTTGAAAACCAGTTTTATTTTCTGCGCAAATGATTGCCTTGATCATAAACCCAATGAAACCATGCAAACTGTTGAGTTTCACAAGACCTGTCTACAGGAGCAATAAGCTACAGGTAGCTGCATATAGCTAGAATACAGGCAACATATCACAGAACCAATCAATATCACCTGCTAAAAGGAGGAGGTGGATATCATGGGTACAACCAATGACATACTATATATTACAAGCATAGCATCAACCAGTTAGTGACAGTAATTACAGTGCTGTGACTGCTTAGAATGATTTGAATAGACTGAAATCATGTACATCTTAAAGTATTATCAATTAAATAATAACCAAACAAAGTGTAGCCAGACCAATTTATTGCCATTTATTGAAAGCCAAAGGGTGGTCAGCAGTTGTCAGCTACAATGAGAAACAACTGACACGTTCTCTATCACAGAAAGAAATTAAGCCTGCGAGATACTGCAGAAAGGGAAATAAATTGATGGAGTCAGTGCAGGAAGCGGACCCTTCTATATCTTTCAGCGCTCGGTCTGGTTCTCTGAAAGTGCACCGTGGTGGAAGAGGCCTGATTCATATCGGGGGCCTGATGCGGCATGCGCCAGATTCTAAAGGCCAGAGCAGAAACTTGTTGGAACAAACACGGAGAATCGTCTTACAATCTCCTACAATTTATAAATGAGAAGCTGTTGAGATGAAGGCGCTAGTGTTAATTAAAACCAACTGCACACGGTGACTTTGGTAAATGGCAATATCCACCTTCCTCGGCCCCAACAAAGTCGGGTTACAGCAAAAAGAGGGGCGGAGAGAGGTCTTACTGCGAAGGTTCCAGTCGTGTATAACCAATCTGTTTAAGATTTCCTTTCATTCTGCCTCGTCTGTAAATTAATACTTTCTTCACTGAATCTCTCCAGTGTTTTCTTTTTTTTTTTATTATAATGGGTGACTTTTGATGAAGGCCACGGTGATCCAGAACACAATGCTTAATATTTTCTCTCCTATGCATGACTAAATACATAAAGGAACAGGAATCCAACATCTCTCTGTTTCTGTCTGTCCCTTTTCTATACACTATATATGTATTTCTTTATATGTATTTCTTTACTTAGTAGCTCCGTATATTACAGTATATATTTGGATTTTATATGCTGTACAGGACAAAAATTTTCATTCACCTTTCCCCCAATACACAACTGTTGAAGTGGTTATGAAAAGGTTATGTCAAAGATCATTGTAAAGTAAAAAATAATAAAGCTAATCAAGTAACAACCATCGCTAGATTCATGTTGAAACATTCTGGACCGTCGCACCGACCCCAAAGTTTACACACGGCGAGGAAAACGAGGGGCAACTGGCGCTCCACATCGAGCACATGCGCCAATCTTTCACCAACGTCATCCATCGGTGATCGCGCTGATCTTCGGAAGCATGATAAATGTGTCCTTCCCTATAGAGCTTCTCTCTGGTCCGGGAAGAGCCATTCACTGGGAATCATGCAGGAATGCCATATTTTCAAACTGACTGCCATTTTCCCAGCCAGGTCTGAATGCCGTGTGTCCTGAGATTAGAGCAGGGAATGATTCTGCATTTGTTCCTTCCTTCCATTTCTCTATGTCATCCCACAGCTCATCGATCGTAATCAAAATGTGCGCTGTCACATCTCAGCTGGACGCGTGTGACTAAGTCTTATGGCTTTATGTCCCTTATTGAAAAGTATCTAAATTCATCTTCAGGAAGTGAAACCCTGTGATCTTTGTTGAAAATAATCTTTCTCTTTTATGGGTATGTCAAATATGTGATGTGAGTTCATACATCCCCTTGAAAATTAATTGTGGGAGTATTTACAGTCCCTGTACTATAAATTATATATCCTATGTGTGTGATATATCCATTACAAATGCCACAGGTGTATTGAATACCTTTAGTTACTCATTTCTGAAAAGGCATAAATCCTTCAAATGCTGAATGACATCAAAATTTCAAACTGTTATTTCCCAACAATCCGTTTTCCAAAGGTCCAGAAATGGACTAATTGTGTAGTTATAGAGATTTTTGATTTTTTTAAAGTCTATTTTAAACTCATAAACACATGATATGGAATCTCTATTGCCATTAGGTTGATTCTGCAATACAGCTTCTAACATGTTGTTATCACTTAGTACCTCAGAGCTCTGAAAAAAACACTGTAGGACGGTCATTATAACCATCAGTGGATGCTTGCAAGACCCTCACAGAAGTTTTAACTTGTCTGAGTTCAATCCACGATGTGGGAGTGTTGTGATAAGTAAGCCATTTCGTAATTTGATGAAAGTTGTGGCAGCTCTCTGCAGGTCTCGGGTGAATGTCTTTTTCGCTCCTGATTGAGTCTGCCATGTGTTTACGATGCACGTCCCTCCCAGCTGTCTCCTTGCATTTCACATACCCGCGTTGCAAATACTACCCCGTGAAATCCTGTCCCAGCTGTAGTATTTCCAGCGTACGCTATCGTATTCAGAATCAATTTACTGCGTTGTTATGATTTGTGGTTGATATTATAACATTTAAATAATAACATGAATTCATATCTCGGATTAGACTGCATTCCAGTAGTCCGGCGTTGTTCATCATGGATACACACATTCGGTATGACGTATATGCACAGAAGCATAACGGCACTTATTGTTGTATACATTACCGAATGTACGTGCCCGTATAGGAGCTTCTTCCTTACTCCTCATACACTGACAAAGATACTCTTGCTATCAATGCGGAATCTGACAAAGATGCCACCGAATGTTATCTCCAACACCTGCGACCTGTCTTTAAATACATCGATAACCCATGATGCCTTGTGCTCGGAGTCATTAACAAAGTAAACCTGAGCCATGTCATCAAATTACGCAGCCTGGCAAACCTCTGGGATTCTGCTTATTTCAAAGCCTGATGCATGGTATGCTTTGGTATGTTTTCCATGCAAACCCACCGGTGTATAATCCCAGGGCCAGCAGCAATAAAACTCATATTTCTACTGTACCTGCCAGCTGACCGTCTTACAATATTAGAGCCCCATGAAGCGTGAAATGCCAGAGGAGGGATATCAAAGCCTCAGTCCTGCCATTATGACATCAGAAACCTATGAAGTAAACAGGCATGAAGGAGAACTAGGATCATAGCGTAGGAAAAGGCAGTCCATAGGTGGAGAGGTCAAGGCTCTGAACTCCACCTACCGTATCCCAGGAAACTCCAACTGTTATGATACACAAAGCTTCTATAAGGACGGCTGTGCTATTGTTATTTCCACAGAGCTACCAAGAATAAAATATTTACCGAAAATGAATTTATATGAAAGTGCAAATAAAAAGTAAATAAGACATAAATATACAGTAAATAAGACACCTGAGACAAAACAACAGTATCAAATCTTGTGAAGTTTAAAATGAAAACAACTCACTCAGGTGCAATGCAAATATGTTTAAAGTACTCTTTCAACAACACGCTTTCATGGGACATTAATTCATCATCTGTGTGCTATTTTCTTTTAACAAAGGCCAATTCTGAACAATGTGTGGCAGCCAAAAAATACATGGTAAATTGCCAGAGGGTCTGAAAAAGAGAAAAGAGGAAAATTAAGGTATTTGCAATACATTTTGCTCCAGAGAGCATGCCACGAGATATATGTGGAGCTTTCGATTGCTGGGCGGGAATTGTGTAGGGGGGGAGATTTGTGCCGAGACAGGGCCTGTAATGGTGACAGATAGCCTGTGGCCCGGAGCCATGAGGCAGACTCTAGCTTATTGGCTCTTCCTCCACAAATGCTACCAGGAGGATTCCCTCTCACGCTCTTCAAAGCACGCTTGCCGTGTCACGATGGGGCGGAAAGCTGTCCAGTTAACGCTGGTGAAAATATTAATGGTTTGCGTGCTTCTGTACTGTGTACGTTTCTGGAAAGGAATCATGTTATTACCTGTATTTGTACAATTATACAATATATATACGCATACATGTATATACAGTATGTATTAGGGATGCACCAATATAAATTCAGCCGATAACCAATGATCACTTCCATGTCTTGGCCAATATCCGATACTTACCAATAATTTATGTCAATTTGGTCTGTTTAAGAAATGTATGCATATCATATTTTAGATTTTGAGATTCTGCTAATTATGAGACATCATAAGGGGAAAAAATCTCTATTACCCAACATTTGGACCAGGCCAAAATGTTAATAATAGCTTTGCCAAGTTCTTTGCAATAAACTGTACTGGGGCGATCCTTAGGCTAAACCAAACAACATAAAGGTGTAGTTTTATTACTTGCAACTAAGACTGTGCCAGTGTTTGGTATTACTTGTTACCTCGCTAACAAACGAAATTAATTAACATGATAATACAGTGATAATTGTTTTGATAGAAAATAATAAATGGTTAATAAAGATTATAATAACAAGTCATACACCCAAAAAAGTCCAGAAATAATAACAAAATAGTTGCCAAAAGAGAGATAGATGGAGGGGGGGGGGGGGGGGTCAGTATTACATTACATTACATTACATTACATTTATTTGGCAGACGCTTTTATCCAAAGCGACGTACAATTAGTGCATATTGAAGGTCATAGACACAATCTACAAAGCAAATCCAACAAAGCACAACTTTCTCACAACGTAGGAGCTATCGCTAGTAGTCAACAGAATACAGAATACAGTCAGCTATACATTCTAAGCTATGAAATAGCAAAACCAAATAGAAAATAAACAGAAAGAACATACTATATATTTGGCCTTATATATGTAGTTAATCAAGGTGGAGTCTGAAAAAGTGTGTTTTCAGACCACGACGGAAAACAGACAGCGTTTCAGCAGAGCGCAACGGAGTGGGGAGTTCATTCCACCACTGGGGAGCTAGAGTGGAGAAGCTCCGCAGTCGGGACGAGCGAGTGCCGTTGACATGGAGGGAGGGAAGTGCAAGTCGCCCTGCACCAGCAGAGCGAAGTGGTCGAGCAGGAGTGTAGTGCTGGATCAAGTCCTGTAGGTAGGAGGGGCCTGACCTTTTGGCTGCAGTGTAGGCCAGGGTCAGAACTTTGAACCTGATCCTGGCCACGACTGGAAGCCAGTGGAGTGACCTCAGCAGGGGGGTGACATGTGTGAACTTCGGGAGGTTGAACACAAGCCGAGCAGCCGCGTTCTGGACCAGTTGAAGGGGCAGAATGGCGCAGGCTGGCAGGCTTGCGAAAAGGGAGTTGCAGTAGTCCAGGCGTGAGGTGACCATGGTCTGGACAAGGAGCTGGGCAGAGTAGGTGGTCAGGTACGGCCGAATCCTCCTAATGTTGTACAGGAGGAACCTGCAGGACCGTGTCGTTGCCCTGATGTGCTCTCTGAAGTCCAGCTGGTCGTCCAGGACCACCCCCAGGTTTCTTGCAGAGCGGGAGGCGGTCACCATAGTTCCGTCGACAGTGATGGACAGGTCTAGAAGCGGGGATGTCTTGTGTGGCATGAAGAGCAGCTCAATCTTGTCCAGGTTGAGCTTCAGGTGATGGCTAGACATCCACACAGAGATGTCAGCCAGGCAAGCAGATATCCTCTCTTTAATCTGTGGGGTAGAGGGAGGGAAAGAGATTGAGTGTCATCAGCATAACAGTGGTAGGAGAAGCCATGTGAGTTAATGACCAAACCAAGAGACTTAGTGTAAATGGAGAACAGCAGAGGACCCAGTACAGATCCCTGCGGGACTCCTGTAGAAAGAGGATGAGGTGCAGAGATAGAGCCCTTCCAGGAGACTTGGTAGGATCTATCTGTGAGATAAGAAGTAAACCAAGAGAGAGCAGTTCCAGAGATGCCCATCTCAGCCAGTGTGGAGGTCAGGAGTTTGTGGTTGACCGTATCAAATGCTGCATACAGGTCAAGGAGAATCAGGACAGAGGAGAGGGAGGAGGCTCTAGCAGTGGCGAGTGCCTCGGTCACAGCCAGGAGTGCAGTTTCAGTTGAGTGGCCGGTTCTGAAGCCGGACTGATGAGGGTCGAGCAGGTTGTTCTGGTGGAGAAAAACAGACAGTTGGTTAAGGGCAGCGCGTTCAAAATATTTGAAAATAAAGGAATAATATAAAAATGTAATATAACAGCGGATGAACTACATTAAAATCGTGCATTTGGTTTGCGTGACTGCGTGTGTAATGTATTCTGAACAAAATAATCTTGATTTTGCATCATTAGTTTATTAGAATACATTGTTCTTCAGAATAACGAGCAATAACCTCATTTTGAATAACGATTTTAACATTTCTTTACTCCAAGGCAATTTGCAGAGTTGCGGAAGATGCTATAAGGAAAAGAACCAGCAACAAAACGTGACAATTGGGATCGGACCTAAAATTAACAAACAACGCTTTCTGGAAAGTCGGACCAAAACAGTGTAGGCTATTGATTTAACAACAAAAAAAAATGGTGATTATATCAAGCTTAGGCTATAGCCTAAAGTTCAAGTAGCCTATGCCTACTGACAGTTAAAAACTGCCTTTTTATAACTGGCAAAAAAAAATCGAGCAATCTATATAGGATCCTTTCATTTGCGACGATGCTTAATTTCATGGAAGTGAGCAGCTGCTGATTTGAAATCGAATTTCACGTAAGTTTTAGTGCAGCTTCAGATACGTAACTTCAGAGTCGCGTAACCTTCTCCTCCTGCAGGCAGCTTCTGAGTGCGGTTTTGATCCGGTTTTGGAACGAGAATCCCCGCTCTGCTGGCATGCTTGACACGGGAATGACACAGGCAATCTTTGCCACCTTCACCCAGTCTGGATAAATGTCGGGAAATGATTTGAGGCTGACGATTTGAAATAGTGGATTTTGTGAGAGTAGCGTTGCGGTGATAATAGGCCTAATGATGAATTGCCGTGGTTTCGAGACTAAATATGTTAAATTACTATATTGCAAAGTAATGTCCGGAGGGAATTACATTTTCCGGCCTTTGTCATAAAAAAAACGGTCAAAACCGGCAATTACCGGCCGAACACGACCCCTGCTCCCAATGTGCAATTTTAAAAAAATTTATCATTTGTGGAAAAAAAGAGCTTATGTTGCAGACATCTGCTTCTATCTGTTTTCACACATCACAGGAGACACTTGAAGTATATGGTGATTTGGCTCACAGACCTATCTCTGCACACAAAACAATTATCCCACAATACCCGTTGGTCACATGTTTGCCAAGTTCTGCACATTCTGCAGCCTCTGGGAGAGCTGCCAACAGATTTTATTAATTATTCATTAAGGGTGTAGAGAAACTGAATGATGCAACTTTGCCAATATGAGAGTTCCCTCAAGATGTAAAGAAAACTCTGTAACACATAATACTGTTGCAGTTTCTTAACACACGTGCTAAACAGAAGCCTTTATCCCAGGCAACTCACATAACATTTCGAAAATTATAAAGGTGGCTATATATTTTACAGGTGGCTATATATTTTACAGGTGGCTATATATTGAAGCAATGCATGTGGACTACACCAGCTGTGTTCCACCTGGGTTTTTGGTCTAGGCCAGCATAATAAAATAAATGCTAAAAAATGTGTTTGAAGTCATACCTTTAGAAAAAAAAGATTGCACTGTAGAAATATGCCAATATCAGGGCCGGATCATGGTCCCGTGAGGCCCCTGGGCACATATCCCCCCCCCACACTTTTCTATATATTGGTGTTTTTTTTGCCTTCCTCCTCGCAAAATCTAGCTGTCTGACAAGGTCTGACTATATTGACATAAGTGACAATAATTGAGATGTGTTTGGCACATGCTACTCCGCAGCTCTTTTTTTATTCTGCCTAAAAGGGAAAGAATCACCCTTGTCATGGTCTGTGGTTTATTTTTTATTTTTCGCTATGGTTCTCGTCCTTTCTCTCCGGTTGGGGATCTATCTGATTTTTTCCCACGTTCCATTCCGGGGTTTTGCTTCACCTCGCCTATTATTCGTTTCACCTGTGCTACTGCCTGGGGTATTTAAGCTCCTCACTTCTGCTTCCCCAGTGCTTCTTTCTCATTCCTACTTACATTGAGCCAGGTATAGCTAGGTACAAGCGACCTCGTGATATTAAAGCCTTGCTTTATGTTCACGAGGGACTTGCTTCTTCGTATTTGTTTTTATGTAGAGGATTATTCGTTGAAGCTATACTGTTCGACTTACTCCGTGCTGTTCTCTCTGAGACAGTCTCTTTTGTTGTTTCATTTTTATTTCAGCTTCTTACCGGCTGTTATGTGCCGAATGTGTTTTTTTTCTATTGTTTTCCCTTGTCAGCTCTAGTATTGCGCTTGGGAGACTGTTCTCTCACTCGTGTTTTCGAGTTCGCCCTATTTTTCTTGGTTGATTATTATTTGGCTGTTTAGATACTAGGATTATTCTTTTTTTTGTTCAACCCATTAGCAGTTTAAGCTCCCTTAGTGACCTCACCTTTGTGACTTGTTCTGATCCCCCTTCCCGTCGCATTTGATTCGCCGCTACTGAAACCATTACAACCCTGGCAGTTTGTCACTGGCAAAGTTAGAAAAATCCGAAGTGCCACGAAAACATTGGGGAATACTGACTGCAGATTAAGTACCTGCAACATCTCAAGCAATTTAATTGGGCACTTCTCACCCTCAGAGTCAGACATGAAAGACTTGAATTGGATGAGTTTGTTGGCAAAGTTCATGTCCAGGTCTGATGGATATTATTACATTACATTACATTATAGGCATTTAGCAGACGCTTTAGCAGCGAGCACAGCACAGCATTTTTTTTTATTTATACATTATATCCATATACATATATATATATATATACTGAAGCAATGCAGGTGAAGTACCTTGCTCAAGGGTACAACGGCAGTGTCCGACCTGGGAATCGAACCTGCAACCTTTCGGTTACAAACCCAGTTCCTTAACCATTATACCACACTGCCGCCCAAGATATGCAGCGGAGAGTGCTTTTCCACTATGACATCACTGTTAGGCACCTGATCTGACATAAACAGAACTCGAAAGAGACTGGTCAAAAGTTTGTAAGCGTCCAAGCGATGTTCAAGGCATGCCACTAGCTTATCAATGACCACATAAAATGTCTCTATTTTGAACTTCTCCTTCCCCTCAAGTGTCACACCTGGCTCTGAGCTCTCATCTGAAAATGTTTTGTGTTTCCTCTTTCGCTGAAGATCGTGCTTATATGACTGAGAGAAACCTGTCACATTTAAATTACCGTAGTTCTTGTATTGTATATGAAAAACCTTCTTCCCACTGAAGTGGACATCATGCATTAAGGGTTGTTATCTGCATGTGTGGTCTATGTTTTCAAGGGGCCATTTGGGGCAAATTTTTGTGACCTAGGCGGGTGAAACACATGCGGAGTTTGATGTGAAAAAAATATTGCTCCATTTTGTAATAATTCAGGCATGAAAGGGTTAAGGCTGGTCTCGCTGTCCCAACACAAAATCCCTCAACGAAGACACAAGCTGTGCTGCTACAGAGAAATCCATCCAATCCAGAAGTAAAGATGTCAAATTCCCATTGTTTTATACGTGTATAAATGCACAAACTCATATTCAAAGTGTATAGGGAGTGTTGTATTTTTCTTAAAAATGACAATCAATGACAACTTTAGTGGAAACATTGATTTAAAAAGACAGGTGTGTGGACATTATTGAAAATATGATGATAAATGCACTTCACAGCATTGTAGTTTTTCAAAAAATATTGCAATATGAAAGTGGCAATAATTTGTATATTTGTACATATGCTATGAAGTGTTGCGATATCTTACTAATAATATATTAATCTTAATAATAATATAACAGAAAAATTTACTTTGCAATTCTCAGAGATCTAAGATAACAGCATTGGGATAGGCAACTCGTCAGTTCTGTAAGCATTCAGTGAAGGTTCTGAAAACTTCTTAGAGTGAGTGAAGTCTTTATACCTGTGCACAAACAAAGAAGAGTGTGTAGAATCAACAGTGCATTGGTCACAGTGTATTAATACAATAAGCATATTATCTATCTCATCATGAGACACAACTTTGCCCAAAGTAGTGATTTAGAGGAGCTGATAGCCAGGCAGCTTGCGGAGGATTCTGCGGAGATAACAGGATATATTTGTTAAGGCATCGATCCCCCCTCCCTTGTCTACTCTCAGCCTCAGATGGGGCGGCTGTGGCTCAGGAGGTAGAGTGGGTCATCTGCTGATCACAGGGTTGGCGGTTCGATCCCCGGCTCTTCCTGTCCACGTCGAAGTGTCCTTGGGCAAGACACTGAACCCCAAATTGCTCCCAATGAGCAGGCTAGCACCTTGCATGGCAGCTGCCGCCATTGGTGTGTGAATGTGTGTGTGAACGGGTGAGTGAGAGGCCATTGTAAAGCGCTTTGGATAAAGGCGCTATATAAGTACTTAAAAAGAAAAAAAAAAGAAGAATAGACTTTCTTTGTACATTCAATATTATATAAATTAGAAATGAATCAGTAATAATTCAAGTCATAATTTAGCTATTTTAAAGATTCACACACAGCTGAGAATAATTCCCTTCTTCTCTTTGGTAAATTCTACGTGTAGATTAGTATATATATGAATAAAGATATTAACTAAATAGAGATAGATATAATTAAAGTAACAGAATCAAAGAAGAATATTTATGAGTAGAAGAGCCCCGATTTCCAACTTTTCAATATTCTGATTCTAACTCTATAATGTGAAGCTTACATCAAGTTTAGCAGACTGATACAAGCCAATGATTCTGATATAAATTTAGGCTTCAATGCTGCAAACTCTCCAAGAAACCGTTAATCAGTCAATCAAGCAAGTCAGTCATGTGTATAATCGTATTTGTGATCAAATTACGATCACTATGTCGGTGGCCACTGCAACAACAACTGAAATCTGTTTTGAATGTAAGCATTTTATATGCATTCCAATTATGTGAAAATTAGGCCAAACATTACATGTTTATATAAAAAATACATGCAATTAAGATAACAAGTGGCAACAGCATCTCTGTTTGTAGGTGTCTTGAACAGTTTAGTAACAGCTTACATCTAATGTTTTGTAGACCACCCAAACCCAAATCAACTTTCAGATAGTAAGTCATGGCTATTTGTATTCATGCATGTTTTATCTATTTCTGGGGTTGTGATTAGAGGTGCTGACAGTGTCTTGCTAATGCCAAACTGCAAAATTAAAAGGGGGTGGTCAGCGCGGTCTAAAGCCATCCTTTAAAAACAATGTGTGACCGTAACGAGATAGAATATGGAGCCTTTCAGAAGTGTAGCTGTTCCGCTTTCGTGTGTGGCTGTCCAATCGCATTATACCACTAATTCTGTACAATAAATGTGCTTTCCCCACCGTTGAGAAATGGTTCCAACTGACTGACCGATGGTATCTATATCTCCACACAGCTGTTCTGCCAAGAACAATGAGAGAGTCATAGAAGCGGATATGTGCTGAAGAAAGTTGTGGCCTGTATGGAGCCATCCGGGGAACTGAGATATGATTCCGAAGCCAGAGGGTAGAATCCTCTCGTCTACAAAGATCCCCTGTAAAGCCAGGAGGAACCTGGGCCCACATTCCTCCGTATAATTTGGTTTATTGGATCAGAGGTGGCAGCGATCCAAGCGCGACACGTTCAACAGGGTTGGTCAGTGGAAACACTGATACCTTTGGCCTTCAAAATGAGGGAGCAGGCTAAAGCAGCGATGTAAAGGGCCAAACCGAGGAGAACTAGATAAAGCAGTGCCGTGTCAAACATAAGAGAGCTCGCTAAAGCAGCGCAGTGCAGCAGTGTCAAACAGCGTAGTTGTGTGAGAGAAACGTCCAGTCTCGCGAAAGAAATTACGGCAACTAAAGCCACTGAATTATGAAAATAAAGCTGACGATATACATTTGCATTTTGTAATGTAGCATGATGCTTGTATCCAAAAAATATAAAATTTGATAAATGTGGCTACAATACAGCTAGATGAACACCGTTAATCCATAGATGCAATTATTGACTGCATAAGTCTCATAATATAAAAAAATTATTTAATAAATATTTTTTCATGCATAATTGCTATTGTGAAGGGGATAAAGGGGGGGGGGGGGGGTGTACCAGCTGGTGACATTGCACTGCAATGTGAAACACAGATGAGCTGATGAAAGTATACGGACTAAATGCATTTCGTTTTAATTGAAATGCCCTTTACTCAACTTGATGCTGGCCAGTAGCATTTGGTTTAAAGTCTACAAGAGATAAAATGACAGTGATCAAATTAATTACTATCACAATTGAACTGAGAGGAAATGAAATATACAAACCGTTTATACGTACAACAGTTTTTTCAAATTAAAATGACAAGTGTAACATACATATTAATGTTGTTATCCCTGAATAGGACATATTTTTTTTTTTTTTTAAGTTGAACAGATTGAATATGTGCAATATTGATATCACCATACTGCTTGATAAATCTGACCTAGTAAAGATGGTTCTTCCTGTATGCACCAGTGTTGCAAAAAAAGTTACATGATGTGCACATTGTTAATGTACATAATTACATATCAGAAACTTCATATGTATAGTTGTAAAATATTCATAAAAAAGAAATGAGTGTTTCCAGTGTATTTTAAGTTACATGTTTCAAAGTATTATGTCTTGTTGTAACATTTTCCTAGTACCAGAAGTTCAATGACAGGCGATTTTCCCCTCGTCGACTATAAACCTGGTAAATAGCACTTGAATTAGATTTAGTGCATGGGCTATAAAGTATTGGTTTAATGTTCACACACAATTAACACCTCTGGCCAGATTCAGTTTGCTATGTGTTAATACTTACAGCAAAGTTATCACAGATGTTTCTATATGTTTAAACTGTGATAATGTGCTCAAACTGTGATAATGTACTTAAACTGTGATAATGTGCGTGTTATGCAGTCACATACAATTTACTATGGGTGCACTTGATCAGGTTGCATGTGTCACTGTTGTCTCCACTGCTTCAAACACTTGAGACAATAGAAACAGCGCCTGGAATATTTCCATGGTTCGGCATTGCCTGTTGAGCAGAATCTCTTGTTTTAAAGTTATTGATTATTGTAACAACAAAACTGCTGAAGATGTAAAGCCGAAAAACTAAGCACATATAAATAATGGCAGATCACTCAAAGATGAGTATCTTTTACTATGATAGTCGTAAAATTCTATTCATGTCAATGGACGGATGGATGGATTGAAAGATTAACTCCTTATTGGGTGAAAACGGACCCGTATCTTTCAAAAGTAACTGATTTCTTGTAAGAACCGATCTGGTAGCCTGGTCTTTTCTGCATTTCGCAAAACAAGTTGCCGTTGAGAGTACATTTTGTTTCAGACTGTGTGACATCATGACTTCAGCTTCTTTAGCACACACGAGACCAGGCTGGATTCGATAACCTAAGCTACGCCTTAGGATTGTTCCTTGCTGTTGGCATTTTTTGATTTCCGTGTAAAGCGATGATGGTATAAGGGAAGAAACTGATAACTAGTATGACCGTTTAGCAATTATTTTAGGCATCCAGACCTGCTGGCTTAGATATGGAGTCCTTGTCCTACATGTCTGCATAGTGTCTGGGACAACATATAATTCAGCTGCAACATCTGCTCCAGACATTTGCCACCTCCTTCCGTGTGAGCATCACTAGTCAGTAGAGGTGAGGGTATGGACTGCAGCCAGTCTCTGATTGAGGCTGAAGCCAATTGGCACAGTCCCAAGCCATATAGACGGCCAACGTATTACCTCTCCTGTGCCAAGTGTAGCTCCCCTCTCTTATATGACATTTACCGAAACTGTCAAAACACGAACCAAACACTGACTTCAAGGTGTTTCGCTAATGAACAGTGACACCACCTGTTGAGTATGCAAAGTCGGTTGTGAGCATGCTCTCTTGTTTGGTCAGGGATATGATTTATAATCTTGTGTGTAGTGCTTGACCAGTGTAGAGTGCCTTGCGAAAGCTTCTTCCAGAACAGTCCCCTGCCGTCAGCTCTCCCAAGCTTCTTTCTCCAGAAAGTGGGGACTTGATCTGCTTTTACTGTTTTTTTTGCTGATATATGTTGCCTTGATATCAAACACATACAACATTGCTTCCAAGTGATGGTAGCCACACTTCAGCATTCTTGGAAGGCTGTGAGATCACATCACATTATGCTTCAAGGATAATCTGGGGGGTTGATAAGTATCTGGTCCTGAAGACTCACTGATACGTGAGCATTCATTCTAAATGAAATCACATTTCCTGTGGCTTGAGTGAGACAGTTCAGGGCAAACAAAAATGTCCTACAGGTTCCAAGTCCTGTAATTGACCTGTAATTTTCCATAAACTGACTTTCTGAGCAAAGTAACCTTCTCTATCACCCTCCACTCCAGACTCTTCAGTTTCTACATGTTTGATGTTGCAAAAGCATGCTCCAGAAATAACACATGCTTCTGATTCAAGTACATATGTATATAACCAAATACTGCCAGTCACAGAACCAATTGTTATTTAGTATGCAAAAAACATACAAAATTTTAAATTATGTATTTATTTTTTATGATTCCATCATATCCGGTCTGTTGGAAGTTGCAAGTAACTTAAATTTAAAAAAACAAGCAATTTATGAAATTCCATCTTTATTTTTTCGTTTGATGGGATAATGCATCTGTCTTTCCCATAATCCCCTAGTCTTATAACATGTTTCTCTACTCTAAAGTTTGTGTGTTTCAGTGTGATGTAGAAAAAGCACACGAGAGGTTTGACGTGCTACAGCTCATTCTGAGGCTGCTGATTAAAGGCTGAAGATTAAGGTAAAATCTCTTGGTTTCCAGTATGGCGGCTTAAAACGAGTGGCAATTCATTAGCACGCTGAGCATGTGGGTCTTGTTGTGGAAGATACAATTTAATAGGGAGAATAGAGGGAGAAAAAGGAGGGTAGAGATAGAGAATATCAAAGTAGGCTACAGTTGAGGGAAATGGAGATAATAGATTATGCATTAATGGCCATCTCTGGGTATTAACAGGCAAGAGCATAGTGCTGATTTTGAACAAGCTGCACACTTTTTTTTTGGCATTGTCTTTTTAAGGCTGCTGTTCCTGTTATTATTGTTTGGCTTCAAGTTCTACCCCATATGCTGGCACGCTCCACACTTACTTTGGGAGTGATTTGCAGTCTGTGTCAGACAATACTGAGCCATTGCATGGTCCAGCTCTGGCCAATAGGCTTGTACGGTCTTGTAGAGTGTGCAGACAGCTGTCTTCAGAGTTACACTGTGAACAAAAAACATTTTTAAAAATGTATCTCAAATGTGAAAATAACAAGGCTAAACGGATAAAAGGCTGTATCAACTCCCATAATAGTTACAATAAAATGGCAATGCTCTTGATGACTGGTTATATAATAATTTAAGAGGTATGAAATTGACATATTTAGGTACCTTCCCAATGATTATGTAATTTCACAAACTCTTTCAGAAATCATACACACCTGCAATTAATTTAAACAAATCCAATGGCTTTTATGTTAATTGAATTCATCCTGCAGTGAGTTTGACCTTCACCCTTTAGAAAACGTTTACGTTAGTCGCAAATCATTTGTGGGTGTAGAGAAAACGCTCACTACTCAAATTCAATGTCATTTCAGTAAATAGACAAACAAATTAAAAGGTTACCTCCAGATAGCAACAGCAGGTGTCGTATCGTTAGCGTAGTCTGGGTGGCTTTATGACTGAGGGTAAGCCTATTTTTACTGCCCTGATCTCAGCTGTCCCTGGACACAATCCAGCAATGCAAAAGCAATTTCCAAGGCTAGCGTTCCCCCACATACAATATCCTGAAGCATTCTGCAAAATGTAAAGACTTAGTTGAGAAATATTGAACATTAAATAAAGCCATTGCCCAATGGTTATTTCTTTTTTTTCAATAGGAATCCATACAGAGCCAATCAACATGACAAAATCTTGGCCTTCTTTTATAGATTGCTCTGTTGCCTCAGCCATGTTGAATACCCAACCCAAAGTCACAGTTTGCTCAGGTTTGGACCCAACGTATGAAAATCGTACAGAAACAATGCATGGCAATTTCCTAAAAGACTGCATGATTGGCAGGGGAAAGCAGCGTGATAGAGAATCGCTAGGCTTCCTTAAGAGGCTCTTCTGAAGAAACCCTAGCGAGAAGCCGTGCTAAGAAGTAGGGGAGGAGTGAAGTGAGGGGTTACTTAAAGGACTCTCTCCGCTGCTAGATTAACTCATCAACGCTGCATTGCCAGGTGTCAACAGAGCTGTCTCACAGATAGGGGTTGACGTGGAAAGAAGACCGTTTAGAGGTCACAAGTAACAGTCTGCCTTTCAAGTGCAGGGGGTGTACCCTCTGCATCTCTGCAAAAGAATACAAAAATATCTGTCAGAAACTATTATATAATTACTATACTTTCCAGGATCGGCCAGCGTATGTTTGGTGCCTTAGTTTTCATCACCTTTTATTTATGTATTTATTTCGGTAACATTTTACATGAAGTTGCACCTATATGATTACCATGATTACCATGCTATATAAAAATGCGACAAACTCCATACATAGTAAATGTGCATGGCTGCAACGTGAATATACTATAATAAAACAATGAACAAAAATGTTTTAATAAAAGAAGAAAGGTATTGATAATACTTACAGAATGTTTCTTTTGAAATGAGCATCATGTGAATGTTACTGGGTTCCTTTGTGAGTGTGGAGCTCAAAGCTACAAAACTACAAAGAAAGTACTAGAAAAATGGAAGAGGGATATAATGTAACAGATCCTGACATGTGAGCATGCTATAAATATGATAGATGCGCAAGGTAAGCCTTTTTTCCTTTATTTTAAATCCAACTCCCACCATGCTCCACCCTCGGGCTGGACACAGGCCTGCTCGCTCACCCCCGCCATGCAGGCAGCATTCTGTTGCCTTTACACTTGATCCTCTGGAAGAGCTGATGGCCGCTGAGGGGAATAAGTCTTAGTATTTTCATTCTAAATCTATTTTATGTGGGCCAGTGGGTGAATCGGGCCTCGTGTGTTTTCTTTAGATTTGAGGAAGATCAGGCGAGTGGCTTCCTAAGCCGCTACATACCACTGGATGTATGGTAATCTGTGCCCTTAACAAACTGTTAAGCACACCTCATACGGCCTCCTGGAGGAAACAGTAACTGAATTACATTTTCAAATTATAATTTTTTTGGAATGAAAGGGATCAAATTTTTTTTGCGGCTACCTGTTAGAAAGATACAATGCGTCCCGCGTCATTTCCTTGACGATATGAAAGTTCTGAGGGCCAACTGATCTTACGGCATCGAAGCTACGATAACCTTCAGAGAGGCGGAGAACATGACTGCTATAGGAATGTGTTGTGTGAGTCTTCCACAAAAACACATACAGCACAGCAGAGAGCTAGGGTGAAAATGCAGGCACACACATTTCTCCCATTTCTACCACCTCCAAGGGTAGCCCATCACCCGAGTCATGGTGTTGTCCGCGTATTCATGTCCTTTCCCTAGGCCCTGCGGATCGGGCTCCAGGAAAGCCAGGCGAGCCTGTTAAAAAATAGGGCTCCCTGCAGTTGTTGCACAGCGGGAGGCTGACAGGGAGAGCATGTACTGCAGGATATTGGATTGCAGGCCCTGTCATCAGAGAGCGATCATTACTTCTGGGCTAATCATCTCGGAGCTTGTACACAAACAGACTGCCAAAGAGCCGGGCTGCATTGTGCACTCAGCTCTCTGCTCATTATAGCTTTGGCATTCCCAGACCAGAAAACCCCAGGCCTAAATCCTCAGGATTAATTTCCAGGTTGCTTAGATCTCAGATTGGGGTTTGTTGCCAAAGCAGATGGAGGCAGAGTGCAGGAACACCGAATGAAGCAGGGGTGAGGTACATGGACACACCTTCCATGAGTAAGACCATCATTTTATGAAGAACTCTGGCAAAAATGTGGGATAGGATAGTTACATTAAACCATTAACACAGATGTACTGGCAACAAATTATTAATTGACACAGGCTTTATATCACTCTCCAAGTTATGTTTGTAAACTAATAAAGTGGAACAGCCCACCAAAATGGTACTATGAATATCAATCCTGGTTCAATCCAACTGAATCTTTATTTTGGAATTAATATCCAAAATGAGGGTTAAAATTATATGCTGCAGCAGTACTTAATCCTTTATCTTACATGGATTTGAATGTCACGGTCCCGTAATCAACAAGAAACACCTGCATGAATGCTATATACTTACCAAGTGGCTAATACACTGCAGCCATTTAAACCTCATTCAGGTAATTCTGAAAAATGATACCGCCATAACTTTGTTCCCACACAGAGAGCCACAGCTCACACATGTCTTTCTGCCACGAGCTGTCACTTTGGTCCAAAACAGAGGTATGATTGAGTAACCGCATAACGCAAATAAATTATAACTAACTTGTGCAAATCTTGTGTCAGTTATGTCTGCCTGAAACCAGTCAGCTGTCAGATTTAAGTGCATGTTATTAATTTCCCTGGGGCAACACCTGCATTTGTGCCTATTTAGAATGCCCATATCTTTGTACTTAGATATTTATGTATGCCACAGAAACTTAATTATGCTATCCCCCTAGATATAGATAAAAGGCTCATTTGCAAGCAAGGCCTTGTAACAAAGCCACAAGTCAACGACAAACTTCAGGCATCGTCAGGAGGGAGCTTGGCACTTCAAGCATACTTCATAGGAGGGTTCTGATACTGGTTCAGAAGCTGTTTGCTTTCAGTGTGTAACACTACCACCAATCCCCATTTTGAGGAGCCCAATCCCTCTGTCTAATGGAGTTATTCTAGTTTTGGACTTGAGATGTGGCAGTTTATAAAACTGTCACCTGCAAGTGACCTAGGGCGCACCGTGCCTGTGATCTTTGATCTCCCATTCAAGCTTGTATGTCATTACATTGCGTCATCTTGATGACCCCTCCCGCATACTTTTCTCTAACGACACGATCGATTGGGAGGTTCGGTGTTCACTCGGAGAATATGACCTCCCAGCTAACGATCCGCGTCGGGCCGCGCGGGGGTTTGCAAGCGCTGGAGTGGAAAATTGTGCTGGCCAACCATCGCGCTTGACTTCGTGGAGATGAGGAGGATCAAATATCATGGAGGGTCATGAGTGTCGATTTGTCTTTCATCAGCTCTTCCTGACCAGAGTGGCTCCCATGTTCTCCTCTGGTCAGTGAGCTGTTACTGGAATTAGGTAACAGACACTTTCTCTCACAGAAGACCCATGATAATCTATGTGTGCATCAAGGTAAACGCTCCCACCTTAAATAACAAATATGGGTTTGGTGCGGTATATGACAAGACTTTTGTTGCATCTGGTCATTGCATTGTATTATTGCCACTCAATACAATTTATTTTTGGGGAAGTCTGAGTATTGAAGAATATGATTTTTTAAAGAACTTTTTCATTGTGCTCATGCGAGTATAATTTGTACTTTTATCATAAATCAGTATTAACTCTATAAACTTTGCCCCTAGTGGTTGAGACGTATCCCGTCTCAATGACAGTATTCATGTTTGTCTGAAATTATATACTACAGCTTTAAGAAAACCACGTAAATTTTGACACAGGATTTTTTAAAAGGGTAGCCGCTTACGAAAACCTCAGCTTCTCCAGTTACACTGCAATGCCATAAAATAGGAGGGTGATATTAATAGCCCAAAGCACTTACGACCCTTCTGTCGCCACAGACTGTGAAATGCATAAAATGCACCGTTTATACACGTTAAAAAAATCATGTTCACGTATAGTAATAATATTATAGTAAACAATAATATTTTTTAACACGTTGTACAAAGCATTCGCCGTTTTCCCTTGCTTACTGTACTATATACAGTACCTGATGCACTTTTGGTTTAGAAGACACATTTCTTTCTCTTAAATTTCTCGTATAAATATGTTTAGAAAACCAAATACTTACCAGTATATTCAGCTACAGCTTTTTTTTTTATTAACCCTGAAGAGTTTATCTTGTTACATTTCGCCAAAGTCCCGTACAGTCGACATTTCCACAGCGACCTTTCCGCTGAATACGACTGTGCAAGCGACAGTCGGATTGCGCCCCCTAGTGTCAGCCATTCTACACTATTGAAAACTGTATTTCAGTAATATTCTTTACATCATACAGCGTGACTTTCAAGTTTTTATAAAAAAACATTTCATGGTTATGCACTGCTGGTATCCTCCATATTAGCAATAACAACAAATCTGGGCTTAAAGTTCTATATTCAGGACTATAGCTATGGCTGGGCATTTGTTACAGAAGTCACGGATTCTGTGATTTTTTTTGCAGTTCCGTGACTTTCCCCACTTTTAGTGCTTTTTCAGAAGTTTTAGATGGTAAATGTCAACCTCAATGTGGCCTGCTATTGTGTTTTGTATAGGCCTAAGCATTTTAACCATGTTGCATGGGACAATTACAGATTCTGAAAGGCGCAAGGATCAAGCTTCCGCCCTTGTCAGTTGTTGCAATCAGATGTTTGACGGCCCCTGTCAACAGTGTTGATGCCAAGCACACTTTCTCCCATTAAGGTAACGTTGCCAGTGACAACACACAAACCTTGCAATGTACAACATGTTACCAAAACAAACTAAAGGAACACACGGTAACACTGTTCTATTATTTTAGTAATGCAATTTAAGCATGCTCTGTTTCTAAAAAAAGCATGCTCTTTCTTTCCATGGTAGACCGGGGCGTTTAAATGCACCAGTCTATCAATGCATTTGACTCGTATTTCTGCCCGCTGATTTATTTAAAACTTCAAGCACTTATTACTGTTGCTACAGTTGTGCATGTTATTTCAATCATCTGCTGTGCATGATATATATTAGTTATTTTAATAAATTGATGTTTCTTAACTTGCCATTTTTTTCTGTTTTCCGTGATTTTCGACTACTTTGCCGTGACTGCTCCATGAGCATCTAACCAGGGTTGATTCTGAGGGGCTGGTGGAAGCTGACCAGAGAGAATCCCTGCCAACTCTCCCAAAAGCATCCTCATCGGGTGTGACCTACAGATGCTATCAGGAGCTGTGGCAGGTGGTTTTACCCTGTATGACCCCATTCTACTTCACCCAACTCTGTGCACTCCACTGTGACGGCTGGTGTGTTGGCCTCCCAACAGTGGGTGTCAATTGAGAAATAAATTGCCTCCCTGAGGACACTGTCACCAAACAGCAAAATTGCCCTGGGGTTGTAATCAGGGAGACTAATAATGCGTTACATTTCAACAGACATTAATTGAACTTACCTTAAAATGACAATTATCAGAGCCATACAACTTATTTTAAGATGTTAAAGGTTGTGCAGAGCATTGGAGTAGTGTGTCAACATAACAGTACTTCTCATTGACATATAACTTGCTAATAAAAAACTAATTCATAATACAATGCAGCAGACATATTTGAGCAACACTGGTGATGATCAAAGCATAATCAAAACATTCCTTATTGAAACTAGATACCTTTCCTCCACTCAATGCCTGTGCACAGAAAATGGTGGAACTTCAGAGTCTCACCCTTGGCATATATTTACTGCTGCCTGCATATGCATGGCAGACCATCACTTTCCATGAATAAAATGATACTAACTCTAAAAATGCTATGTACATACTGTAGCTAAATTGAATAAAGTTGATGCAGAGACCTACCATACATGTAATATTATTTGTAGCATATCTTTAATACCTCTGAATTGAGCTAAACATGCAGGTGAAAACTGGCTAATTAACATCACAGAGTATATGGGTATGACGGGTTGCAACCTGATAAACATAATTTTCTATAGGGCTATAGAGGTCAGGGCATCATCAGTGCTGGCAGACAGAAGTAGGCTGCCTGCAGAACTGCAGTCTGACTGGTGCTATGCTAGACCAGAGGTGTCAAGCCCCGATAAATCATAAAATATCAAAGTGACCATGTAGCCATTTCTGTATCTCAACACATGTGGAATCTGAACCTGTCTGTCATCAGTGCGCTGCGCTCTTAGAAGCATGTTTTTAAGAGCCCTTTCCCCATTTAATCCTTGCCATGTGTTCTGTTGATGTTAGGGCATGCCTACCAAGTCAGAAGTTTTACGAATGAGGTGAGACAGATATTATCAATTTGCCAAAGGATTTTCGATCCGAGGAGAGGCTTTCCCAGAATTCGAACCAAAGATTTCACTATGTAGGCTTCCTTACACAGGAACACTGCAGTTTGATGACCAGGTTACCTTATCAGTGTTATATTTAACTTTGTGGCTCTGATTGCATATAAAAATATGGGTAATACTTTATGTTGCACCGATACCTGTGTAGTTAAATTGGTTATTAACAAGAGGTTATTATTGAGTAACTCCAACTTGGTGACATGGAACAGCAATTAATGTTATTCTTACTTACACATGTGAAACAAGGCCAGCCCTGTTACATCTCTCCTGCTGAAATGCAATCTTCCACATCATAAAGACATGTTGTGAAATTAACAGGCAAGGTTTATTTGTTGTGTATCATGAAGATGTGTCCTATGTGTTGGGGCGGCTGTGGCTCAGGAGGTAGAGCGGGTTATTCCTGAAGTCCACCACTATCTCCACTGTCTTTGCAGCATTGAGCTCCAGGTTGTCCAGGAGGTAGAGCGGGTCGTCCGCTGATCGCAGGGTTGGCGGTTCGATCCCCGGCTCCTCCTGTCCACATGTCGAAGTGTCCTTGGGCAAGACACTGAACCCCAAATTGCTCCCAATGAGCAGGCTAGCGCCTTGCATGGTGGCTGCCGCCATTGGTCTGTGAATGTGTGTGTGAACGGGTGAGTGAGAGGCCATTGTAAAGCGCTTTGGATAAAGGCGCTATATAAGTGCAGTCCATTTACCATTTACCATCCTATGTGTAGATGAAATATTTCAAAATATTCACGTGTAATTAAGAATACAGCTAACTGTTGTTCCATGTTACCTACATTCGAGTCACTCAGTAATAATCTCTTGTTACCAAATTAGTTACAATTTAACTACACAGGTATAGGTGCAACTTAATGTAAAGTGTTATCAAAATATGCGTTTGTGTCCTCAGTTTGTGCACAGGGTAATATGATTTGCCATTCTCTGTTTGGATCATCAGGGGTTATTTTGGAGGTTCTCTCTTTTAAAAGTAGATTCCACAAAACAACACATCAAAATATATAATGTTGGAAGATACAAACGCCACAATTACAAGAGTGACAGTTTTTAGATTTGCAGACGGCCTGCGTTTATTTATCATTACTGATACTACAATACTGTATTCCTCAAATATGTTTGTCTAGATTCAAGGAATGCATTTCTACAGTGTGCTTAACCCCTTAGTGCAGATGGCATATTTGGTAAATCATGGGGGTACTCTGTTTAAGGCTTTATAACTCCAGGTGTGAGCATCACATAAACTTGGTAAATGGCTTAAATGAAACAAAACCGGTGTACCATTTTTTGTACAAACTTAGATTTGTTTATTTTCATAATTTAAGGTCAAAATAAAGTGCCGGAAATGCAAGCAAAACTTTGCTAAAAATTCTAAACAATATATATTTCTTCAAAATACTGAGAGCTACATAAGTGAAACAGGTAAAACTACACATTTCCTGGATCATAAACTCCTTGTCCACAAGCATTCAATAATCGCAGGGTGATATACAGAACTACTAAAGCTCTTTGACACAAAATATAAGCAGTGTAGCCAGGTGTACCCAGGGTCTCCAAACCTATCCAAATTGGCTAAAATGTGAATAGCTGTAAATCTTAAACTAATCATACATTGCAGTGCAAATCAACCGTTTTGACTAATTTAACTCACCTTTTTATCATTTTCATGTGGGAATTATTTTGGATCAGTACAGGGGGGTGGATATCTAGGTGTCCAATAACCTACCCAAAACCTCTCCGAGAAATTATTAAAAAGCCTTTTGTCCTTTATAAAGCATATACATTATCCCTTACGATAACTTAATGGATGAAAACATTGATATAGCACAGTTTCAGTTCAGTGTTTGATGCCTAGTGGGCCATTTTTTCACCATTATCCTTCATATACTGCTTCATCCTGTGCCGTGCCTTCATGGCCAAGATGCACTCATCAATGGCACGGTCTTCAGTATGCGCCAAGGATCTGGTCCTGCAGTGGCTTCACTCTGAACAGTAGAGGGCACTGCTGGAGTGGCAGAGGTGGAGGGTCAAGCATGTTATAGGAACAAATTACATAATGCAGAAGCATTATAACACTGTGGTACACACAGCTAAATATGAAATCATTCACTCTTGTACTTCAGTAAACACTTTATTCTGTATGCTACATTATGTTATTTTTTGTTGCGTGCTCTAGGATGGCATTACTCTGTAGTGTGTTTCACAACTGTTGCTTTTTTATTTTTATTTTTTTACATTCATCTTGCACACATCTGGACAGTAAATTTGAATACATATTTTCCATTCCCTAAGTGAAAAGCATCACCCATGGAGATACTAATACCCCATAGAGTACATTATGCACAAAGAAATTACAATACAATAAAATAATATCGGAAAACACTACCAATGTTCTAGCTTCACCGAGGCATAAAAAATAACGTACGACTGAGCAACCAAACAGAACAGCGCTAAAATACTCTATTTCATTGTGAATGCTATGAATTCTAACAAAGCAGGCCACCACGAGCCACTACGCGAACGGCACGAACACATGGCATCAATGCATTACATTACATTAGTTATTTGGCAGACGCGTTTATCCAAAGCGACGTACAATAAGTGCATATTGAAGGTCATAGACACAATCTACGAAGCAAAGTCAAGACAGCGCTACTTTCTCGCAACGTAGAAGCTATCGCTAGTACTGAACAGAATACAGTCAGCTATACATTCTAAGCAATGAGATAGCTAAACCAAATAAAAAATAAACCGAAAGAACGTACTATATAATTTACCTTATACATGTAGTTATTCAAGGTGGAGTCTGAAAAAGTGTGTTTTCACATATGTTCAGCATTATTAGCAGGCTAACAGTGGTCTATTACGACCGATGCAAATACAAACATAACGACAATATAGCACGCAGTGGAAAAACGAATGTATATAATCAAAATATTACAAGCAGTAATACTTACATGTCGAGGAGGATATCTTCCCCATATTGATAGGCACCTCTTCCACAGAATCTATGCTACAGGGATTAGAAGATTCTCTGTTGCTGTCCTCTTCTGATCGATTTCGGGGGGAAACTAGTCACTTCAAAGGTGGCGGTGCGCGCAGTTTTATAGCGTCAAACCAAATGCGTCATCTGCGCATGCCAGCGTAAAATTGTCGCGATATAACAAGTATTGCAGTTACGCTCGCCCTTAAATAGTTAATCCAAGCTTTCAAGTACACATGTAACTTACTTTTGGGGAAGTTTATCGTGCCTTCTATTGGATAAAACCATCGTCGATCAAACCAGAATAAAATTGAAAGCGTCACGACTGGGCAATCAGGAAGTAAGTGTTACGCAGAGCTAGTTTCGTTTGTATAATAGTGTTCCAATGCGCTGTGTATTCTTCAAACGGATTGTCCAAGACAATAAATGACCACGGAATCTTGAAAGGGACATATCTACGCTTAAATCCATGGGAGGATTGCACATGAATTCCATATTTAATCGCAGATATTGATAGTAGAATGGCATTGTATGATTAGAGAATGATTCCACTTGTTTATGTAGGTATTGATTGAGCAGCGATTTGCACCGCTGCATTTGCATAAGGTGGGTTTATCTGGTTGCTATGACGGTATTCTAATATTATATGATGAATACATATATTTATGAACTCCAACATAGACGCTATTGCCCACTATGTCACGCATGGGTAGGTATAGGCTGGGTGGGGAGTGCTTGTTAAATGGACTTGCTACGGAAAGATAGTGACACTTAGAAACTACGCATTGGCCAGAAATCGTCGCGAATCGTCTACCAATAAAGTTAAAATACCGCGTTTGGGTTTTCCACTAATAGTTTGGCTGCAGGAGCAACGCGTGTCTCAGTTGCGTAAAACTGTCTCGCAGGCGAGCCAAAATAGACTATCTGCACTAAGTAGTTAATTCAATGTGCAACCTGAAGCTCCTGAAGTTCGCGGACGACACCACCCTCATCGGACTCATCTCTGGTGGGGATGAGTCCGCCTACAGGAGGGAGATCGACCATCTGGCGGACTGGTGCAGTCAGAACAACCTGGAGCTCAATGCTGCAAAGACAGTGGAGATAGTGTTGGACTTCAGGAATAACCCAGCCCCACTCATCCCCATCTCCCTGAGAGACTCCACAGTTGACATTGTGGAGTCCTGCCGCTTCCTGGGAACCTTCATCTCCCAGGACCTCAAGTGGGAGCTGAACATCAGCTCCATCACTAGAAAAGCCCAGCAGAGGTTGTTCTTCCTGCGGCAGCTGAAGAAGTTCAACCTGCCAAAGACGATGATGGTCCACTTCTACTCTGCCATCATCGAGACCATCCTCACCTTCTTCATCACCATCTGGTACGCTGCTGCCACCGCCAAGGACAAGGGCAGACTGCAACGTATAATCCGCTCTGCGGAGAGGGTGATTGGCTGCAACCTGCCATCTCTCCAGGACCTGTATGCCTCCAGGACCCGGAGGCGTGGAGGCAAGATTGTGGCCGACCTCTCTCACCCCGGTCATAGTCTGTTCGTAACACTTCCCTCTGGCAGGAGGCTGCGGTCTATCAGGACCAAAACCTCTCGCCATAAAAACAGTTTCTTTCCTTCTGCAGTTAGCCTTATCAACAAGGCCCGGGACCCCCTCCGACACAGACACAGACTCTATCCTGCCTCATAGACATAGACACTTTACACTTTACCTACTTCCCACTGTAAAAATTTCACTGTAAATATCTCCATCCTTTTTGTTTTATTTATATTTTTACTTATATTTTTTATTTTTATTTTTATCTGCATATATTATATAATATTATATTATCTTGAAACTTGCACTACTTGTTTTTATGTGTTTTGTTGTTGTTTTTGTTTTTGTTTTATGTTTTATGTTATGTTTTATATTATTTTATTTTATGTTGGTATATGTACGCACCAACAACCACAGTAAATTCCTCGTATGTAAATACTTGGCGAATAAAGGGATTCTGATTCTGATTCTGATTCTGGGAACTGGTTTCCTGGTAAATGGTAAATGGACTGCACTTATATAGCGCCTTTATCCAAAGCTGGATAAATGAGGATATTTTTCTTTTTCATTGCAAATCGTTCTATAACTGATTTGCTCCTCCCATGTAATTGGACAATCCAAACTGATTGCCCAGCCCACTCAATATCATTGGTTTTTGTTCATCCCCCAGCATACTGGATCTATAGAAAGACCACCCCTTCCCCCCTCTTTCATAACATGTGCAGCTATGTACCCTTAGTATGAACCATGTATTGCACAGTATCTGGCACATCACTGCACAGTGCCTGAGAGAACTTCATTAAAGTTAGAATTGTTGGGACTAAACGGGCCTAGTTGGCTCTGTAGTTGCTTGGCAATGCATTTGAAAAAAGTTTGCAAGCACCCATACACAAAAATACATTTTACAACAGGACCACATATGCAAATAATCCCAATACCAATAATGGAAGAGATTGAGAAGTTGTTAATGTTGTTTTTACAGAGCTGGACTATGGAACCACTTGAGATACCCAGATAATATACCCACTGAGAACGGAATAATGTAACAACGTCTGAAAGTGCCACCAACAGCCAATCCATCTCAAATTAAGTAAGCTTCTGCCAGTGTTGCCATGTCCATAGTCTTCTCTGCCTATCAATATCAAAGCCACAGGGAGCGGTTTTTTAAAATGCACTGCAGGCGAGGTGAGATATAAAGTTTGGTGTATGAAAGCAGGTATCTACCCAGAAAAAGCATGGCAGACACATTGAACTGAAAAAATAAAGTTTCCATTCTGCTACCCCACTCTATAGTCCATCTGTGCACTCCGCATCTGGTCGACAGTTCCATCTGGGGGCTTGCTTCTGACCTTTGTGGGCATATTTTGAGAGACCGTTGGGCTGAAGATATTTATCTGACCTCACAACACCGGCTCCAGCCATCATCCATGATTTCAGTTTCTCTAAGCACCTGAGCTCGGTAACACTGTCCAATATAACGCGTCTCCCTCTGGGAGAGGACGACAGCGATTTATCCACCACATCTCTGCGGCGTCATGTTTTTGAAGCTTGCCCCCTGTTTTCCTTTTGACCTGCTTCCCCTTTGGCTGTTGTAACGTTGAAAGCCAGGCAGTCAGCTCTCCCAAATGCCCCGCTCTTCACCCCCCATTCTTACCCCTGTGCTCCCTACGCCCACGGGGCAGGACAGATGATGGATGTCTTCCACGGGCCCTCTCTTCATTACCGCCTCTGTATCTCCTCAGACTTGAAAATTGTCTCCCTCAAGTTCAAAGCAGAATTCCATGGTAGTTCCTGAGTATAAATGGCAGACTACCCACAGAGTGATACTTACCATGTTTCATGGCTGAAGAGTTCTCCACAGATGTTACGGGGTATTGATGCCAGCTTTCCGGAAGGTATAGTAAAGGGAAAAGCAAGCAAATGCAGTTCATGCGTCTCGCTAGTCTATTTTGATCATGAAGCACCAGGTTGCAGGCTCCTGTTTTTTTTCACAATTTAACTAACATGCACTTTACAGTCATTGTATCTGATTTATCAACTTTGCAAGACCATGATAGTGTAAACATACTTGATCATACAATGTATACAACTATAAATAAAGATAAATTGTAAGTAAATGGAACACATTAATGGATGCATAGACAGACCACAAATTCCAGGACAAGCACATAAAAAAAAAAAAAGGTTTGTTAAATGTATATGGCCATATACTGTGCATCTTCTTCTTACAAACATGTCACACCCAAACTGCTTCAAACCAACAGGTAAACATACCTACACTGAACTTATATCAGAAATTAATGCATGTATCTGGTTGTAGTCTTTTGTTTTTTCATAATATATAACAGGGTTTTTTAAAAAAAAAATTATTCCATTAAAAAATTTTTATGGTGTCATGGATCATGCCTTTCTTTCCTTATCTCCGCGTTTTGTATTCCTTTTTCTTTTACCGGTAATCTATCGGATTTTTCTGTGTTCCGCTACGGGTTTTGCTTTCGTTTCGGTAATTAGTGAGTTCACCTGTCCTGCATTTCCGCTCACAACTTATACCCCGCTTTCTCCCTTTCTCGTCGCTTCCATGTTTTTTCACGTAACATTCGAGCCGGTAAAAAGGTATAGGAAGTTGTGCTGCTATCGACCGCTTTGCTTCTCAACGCGGGACAATTTAGAAAAAGCAATGTGATCTTTTTCGCTCTTATCTCAGAGCATAGGGTTTTCGTTTCTTTGTTTTATACTCTCACCCTAAGTCTTAGAGGTCTTTTCAGTTTTCTATTTTCTGTTTGTTCGCTCCACAAACGGGAGTTACATAAGCGTTACTGCTTTTTTTTTTTGTTTTGCTCGGATGTCGAGCTCCTCGCCTTTTATCGCAATGTCATTTGTGTTCTCCTTATTTTCCCCCTCAACTATGGATTATTGTCCATTTTAGTGGTGTTCGTTGAACACTTTAAGATTCCTTATCTGTCGCACCTGGACCTCCAATATTTCCTCCGTGTCTCTGGCATAGAGAACCCCTACTAATGGGGATTAAAACTTGGACTGAAAAATATCCCATGCTTTATGCACACCCTTTTATAAGCTCAACAGCACCTTCTTATATGGTCTTATACAAACCCTATTGTCGACTGCAGTGCATACTTTCATTTTTGAATTGTACATATCTACAGCTTTTCGGGATTGAACAAAGCGACAGGAGCATGATTTCCTTCATCTTTCTCTGCACCGTGATGCTCTGTGGCAAACGGTCGCGTATAAGGCGGGTACTGTGTTACCCTACAGCTGCTGCACTGTCTAAAATTACCCCACTGCAGCATTTCCAATACGCAGATTGGATTTCATTTCACAAAAGTTTGCGGCCAAAACTTTCCACAAATGTATCGCTGTGTTTTTTTCCCACATGAGGGGGATGAAAAAGAAAAGACATTTACTCAGACAGTGGATTAAGGAGCTTCGTTTCGCGAACGTCGGGACTTGACATTAATAAATAGTGTTAGGAGTGGGATGAGGTTGCGGGGGCGAGAGTACCCGAGACCATTCCCTCTTCCCGCCCGTGGCGGGTGATTTTACACGCAGTGTGTTTAACACCAGACACAGCCTTTACACACTGCTCCAACTTTGTTTTCGTTTGGTTGTCAATGCAATGCCAGCAGATGCTGTTTTCTAAGGTTGGGAACCGACTACAAGGAGATGTGTACGGATTCCCTCGATGACTTCAATCGATGCGTATCAAATGGCTATCCTACTGTTGAATGCTCTTCACCGAGACTCCCAAAAATCCAAGCGAAATATAAGCCGTTACAACACTTGTGATAAAACTATTTGTGAAGAATCCTGGATGGTATTTCACACAGATATTTCTTAACTTCATTGTGTTTCCAGACACAAAGTACCGTACACCATGGAATGTATTGTATTTGGACATTCCTTTTGAGCATGTTCTCCTTCATATGCAAATTGAATACACAACATTGGTGTACACCCTTACAAATGTACACACTTACACAAACCTACTCAAGAGATGTAATTGTAGCAACTTAGCCTTGCCATTTTCAATTAATATCTTAATACTGCCATGCCTTTGACTGGCACTAATGTACTTATATTACTGACAGCAAATGGATGGCCCATCCATCTACCTCAATCACATGCTGAGAATAGCAGTGCTGGATGTAAATGATGAGGGATCTGCAACGCTCTCTCCTAAGACCAGGGCTTAAAGTTTCAGATTCCTGCTGACATCAAGAAGCATGTTGGATGAAAGAGGCAAGCCTCTTATGAGGTGAAGCATCACAGTGGGTATATATATATATATATCCATCCAATAGAAGAACTACATTGGCATGCTTTTTGGCTCCAGTTTAAACAGCAATATAGGCCTTACTGTGGAACATGTTTTTCCACAATTTATAACAAGGTATTTTGTCAATAAAATAATTTACCAGTCTAATATTTACATCTGTAAAATGCATGTTACATCTCTAACATCTCACTGTTACCTTTCTGTAAATATACTAAGAGAAGGGGATGCATATTACTGCCAGTCACTTTTAGAATCAAGCATTGTTAATTATTAACAGCACATTTAACAAAATTTATATGTTCTCCCTCTGTCTGATTTGATACATATTTTGGGCTCAAAAAAATAAATGAAAAGTAGTTATACATTGTTTGCACAGTTGCTGTTGCTTGTCTCCATGGTTATATTGTTAATTTCAACATAGATCAACATTATGTCACCTGCAATATTGTCTCCACATTGTCAACTACTACTATTCTTCTTTTTTTTTCCCATCAAGACAAAGGGCCACTATGGCAAAAGTGGGACAGTGGCTCCTGGTTTCGAAATTAGTGCCCATCTCCGCTAAACCAGAGTCTGATCGAATTGCGATCCTTCATATGGTGTTTGCGTGGCTTAGATGTGTTTTATGAACCTCTGAAATTTCAGTAGCTTTAAAAAAATAATGAATCGGATCCACTGGCAGCATTGCATGCATGCTGCAGCTCTTTCAATCTGAGGGCAGAATTTCCAGCGCTCAGAAAAGACATCGCTCAGTCTGTGAATATTGCTATCACTTCAGGTGCTCCCATGAAAGTGTGCCTCCCTTGCACTTTTTCCCTATTCATTTATTTAAAATTTATTAATTTATCTTTACATGTATTTATTTGTAATTCACGTGCCACCAACCTTTTATTTTCAGTATGTTATCCTGCTTGTGTTTTAAAAACAGTAATTGTTAATATATGAACTTGATGTATAATCAGCGATGCATTTTTTTTAGTGATAGAAATAATTGATTACAGATAGCGTACCATTATTTGGAACAGGCAGCCCTTGTTCCTTTTGTAAATATGCTTACAAAACCCACTGGTTTAGCTTGCATGGTTTGTGTTTTAACTAGTGATTGATTTTTTGGCGGTCCGCCTGGCCTCCTTCTCTTGTTGTTATGGGGTGCTGAGGTATAAGGATACAGCAGTTATTTAAAATGAGACCCCTATTATTAATGTTGCTGTAAATTATTCCCTGGCATGTTTTATTGTTCATACTCTGATGGTCCATACCCTGCAAGGATAAAACATAATGGATTGAATATTGTCATGGTTCGTGGGTTTTTATTTTCTTTTCCGTTGCAGTTCTCGTCCTAGTTTCCCGATTGAGAATCTATCCGATTTTTTCCACGTTCCATTCCGGGGTTTGCTTTCCCTCATCATTGTTTTCACCTGTGCCTCTACCTGTGCCTCTTCATTCCGCTTCCCCGGTGCTTTTTTGTCATTCGACATTGCATTGAACCAGGTATAGCCAGGTACTAGCGACCTTGTGATATTAAACGCTGTTTATGTTCACGAGGGACTTGCTATTAGCTTTTTGTTCAGGTATAGGTATTATTTCGCCTGTTAGCGTTCTGAGTTATTTATTTTATTCTTTGCTATTCTCTCCGAGACAGTTTTTTTTTGTTTGTTTCGTTTGTTTTACACTCTTCCGGCCGTCTGAACTTATGTGCAGAAGGTGTTCTTTTCTTTGCTAGGTTTCCCGTTTTGGCTCCAGCATTGAGCTCGGGAGATTTAGTTTGTGTTTCACTCGTTATTCGAGTTCGCCCTATTTTAGTGGGTTGATTTTCGTTTTGCTGTTTAGCCACAAGAAATTAGTTTTCAGTTTTTTCTTTCTTTGCATTTATTTTGTTATTCCCTTTATTGGTCCTCACTGCGTGAGTGACTTGTTTCTGATCCCCCTACCTTCGCGTTTGATTATCCGCCGCTAAAATCCATTACAGAATATAACAACCGGCATATTATCAAATGTGTATGAATTTCATACTTCTCAGAGTGCATTTACAAAGTATGCTGTTACTCGTTACGCAAATTCTACTGTTAAAGTTAATGCCATTAATGGGTACATTTCAGAAAATAGAGATCATAAGAAATGTATATGGAAGACTGTAAGGAGAGCCTCCTTTGATATTTTATACCATAATGACATACCACTGATTTATTACTTATATTGCTGGGTCAAATTTTACTGGTTAAATATGTTTGTTGAAAATGTACCTTTTAAACAGAGACACATATTTAATTATAATGATAATGGCAATATAAGATTGCTATAGAAGTGTTTTTTTTCACTCATTTAACTTGCATTTATTTCTCATGCAGAATTAGTTGGGTGGCCACTGTCATTTACATGAATAGGGATTGAAAAATCCTGATTGAGGCATTCAGGATACGTTCAGTTTATGGAATCAGGATTTATTGCCACTCTGAGAAATCACTGTTATGTAAAGAGCAACATTTTACAAGCAACATATTTCCCATCTGCAGAGTTTCTTGACAATGTAAGATGCATGTAAGTGCTCAAAAGCTCCAGAGTAATTGGTCAAATGGGTGGTAAGTGGTCTGCTCTGTGACACAGGCCTGATATTAATTTCAACTGCATGCTAAATCTCCACATTTCTGAAAGTTGCGACACCAAATAGCAGAAAGACAAAAAAACAAACGCACAACAATACAAACAAAATGACTACACCACAAAAACACATCATATACGATGTAATATGTTGCTGAGTGTAGCCTGTAGTCCCATTGCTGGGCATCGTTTGTCTCGGCCAACTGCCTTGGATCTATATTATTCAGGGGTAATTGAAAAGGAAACTGTGTGCCGTGTAAGGCAGCTAATCCATTTGAGACCATTATATGAATTCTCATTTACCGTGGCCCAGCTGCAAGGAAGGGAACAATGGAGGTGTCCCGGGAGTGAGTCGATCCAAAGCCCTTCCAGGTCAGGGGTTAATGAATGATTATTTCTCACTTTGTATCGCTTCAGGATGTTGATCTGAGGGGAATTGCTCGGTCCCCCCAAGTGCAAGAAGCATGTGTCTGAAACTAGAGTAAATTTAGTGCAGACGAGAAGTGTGCGCGTGTGTGTGTGTGTGTGTGTGTGTGTGTGTGTGTGTGTGTGTGTGTGTGTGTGTGTGTGTGTGAGGATGGGTGTGTGCAGATGAGAAAGCAATTAGATTATGATAATACACATGCAGTTTGTTGAGATGTCACATTTTAATAATGTTGGTTGTCATAAGAGCAAATTAAATATACTAGTAAATCATGTTTATTTTCACAAAACAGTGCAAATCCATGAGGCAATGTTTACTGTACTGTACATCAAAGGCAAAGCAGGTGAAATAGGACATGCCAGTGTCGAAGAGCTTACGTTGAGTTGGACGGCTGAAATAACACATTGCCATCAGATGAAGTAAGAAAAACAATGCGCTGCTGCTCAGTTGGTGAAGAGAAAAGTCATTTCCTGCTTTGTATTGTGCAATTTTCCGATTGCACGCTTAGCCCAGGATAGGCAGAAAATGCATAAACAAATAAATAAATAAGAATTCTCAAGCTTCTAAATGGGTTTGTCTGAAGTCAGTGAGACTTCCTGTCACAATGTTTTTCTTGGACAGTAGCAGCCAATTGTTTACTTCCTGTTGCAGTCTAAATCACTCATCCTGTCCTCTTGTCTCACTCTCTCCCTGTGCAATGGGCTTGTGACTGTAAGGGTGGCAGCAGTAAGGGTGAATGGCTCCAATGGCAAAGTGATGGATAACAGGTCATGATACCTGTTTTGCTCTCTTTGGTCATTATAAAAATGATGTAGCTCATGAATTGATTAAACTTTATGCACATCAATACCTCCATATTTTATGATTCCTGTATATATATATATATATATATATATGCTGGAAAATACACTGAGATTTTGATCAGTTGAAAATTCAAAGCATGTTTACATGTTTTACCATTTGTTTGTTTTTTGAACTAATAAACTGAATTATTAAATATGAATTATGTGTGGGCAATAATTGCAAGTGGAATTTCAGTTCCTCAATAATTTCTTTAATTTAATCTTAAATAATAATCCCCAATCCCTAATGCTGCAACACTTACCAAATAGTTTTGCTTAATTTCTTTTTCATTCCACTATTAGAGCTTTGTGAATAATTTATCTTTCCCTGTCCCACTTAAAATACTAAATAAGTGTCAACAATGTTGATAATGTTTACACATTGTGACAGACAGTTATTAATATATTACCAATGTCTCTATAATATTGGAGACGGAAATGGATCCTGTGCCACTGTTTTGAGCCAAGAACCTGGCAGGCCTCTGTTTCCTGAATCTGTCTATACTGAGTCATGCAGGAGGAAAAAACAGACTGGTTAGATTATTAACACCTATCATCACATTGTGAAAATCTGAGGCACTGCTGATATCAGGCATAGAGGGGGCGTTTCCCTTGTTATTCTTTTCTTTCTTTCTTGTTAAATTCATCCCCCCCCGTAATTCAGTTCTGAGCCACAGGGACAGGAAACTCAAGGTGGAACCTCTCCCCATTAAACAAAGACTATGCCACACAGTCCCGAAAAAAAGGCTGCCGTAAGCCATTCAAGGCCAAGAACGTGCCAGTGTCCTGTGGCCGTTTCCCTCCTGGAAATGGCGTTTTTCCCTAATACCTTCCTTATTTAAACAGAAACGTCTGCGTTTGGGGAGGAAAATGGTCATTTAATTGAGGGCCAGCGCCGTTACTGCGGTGCCACCTTCGTGCGAGGCGGTGAGAACGCCTCAGTGTTTATTTCTCTAGATGCCCGGGAGAATTCCCAACAGAGTTTTCCCCACTGATTGATTTTTGCTCCTTTCAGGGACAAACTCATCCACAGCTTCCCAAATCTGGAATTTATTTAACTCCTGGTGCTATCGGAGGCTTTGAGGCAGGATGCGCTGTAGCATTGAATATAATGTTGCATTTGTTTACTTTCGTCTGTGTGACATAATTTCGTGATTGTAGGACAAACTACGCAAATAGATAGAACCTTTTTGCTCAGCTGCCTTAACTACAGGCTTGCCAATACTGTATACATTGGATTAAACATGAAATAACTATCCAAAGGCATATTCATTTTGGCCATTTAAATTGTGCTAAAGCAAGAATGATTACACAAAATGGCTACTCACATTTGTATGTTGTTTACTAAGCTTGTTTATGTTTTTGAGAGAACTTTTAGCGTCTTCTCAAAAAGACCTTTAGCGTGAACCAATAACATGACAAATGATAGATCATGGTATTTGTTTTGCACCAATCATTGGTTGTGTTATTAGTTTAGCGTGTGCTAAAAGTTTTTGCACCCGCTAAAGGTCTTAGTAAATCAGGCCTTTAATGTCTACAAAAAAAACACTGTAGTAATAGGAAATAAGGAATTATTCTGCAAGCCAGCAGAGGCCCTTTCATCATTGCATTCAGTGGGTAAACTAGATGAGTTTTCTGGGTTCTAGTGGGTTTACGCCTGTCATTCTGAAGCTAACAGACCCATATCTTTTGCTACAATCTAAATATGATGAATCGAGCTCAGATTGCAATATAGCAGTGTTAAGGATGTTTTCGTTCTGAAAGTCGTGAGTGGTATATTTCTGGTCCTGATACGAGCTTTCTATGTGTTTTTATTTTTTATTTATTCCAAATGGTGAATTACTTTGAGCTGTAATCCATAGAAGAACAGTGCTTTCGAAAAAAACTAAAAATACTGTTTCCTAAGCAGCCCCCTTTATTTACATGGCCACCATATTGCTCATGCTTGCATGTGTGCAATTTATTGTTCGGTATTCAATGAAACGTTTCAACAGAAAGGGTGGATGCACCGCAATGTGTGTATAAGTGAGATGATGCTATGATCTGAGCTGCTTGCTTGCTGCTTTGAGAGGATGCAGGTGTTCACCAAGTGTATGTCCTCGGCTCCTTATCAAAACCAGAGCAGCGCATGTGCATTGTGAGTAAGCACATGCACAAGATATTGGGTGCTCTTGTTCTTGTGTATCCCCTCCCATTTTCCTCTGGGAGTTACGAATAAGTGGTTGGCCTGTCTGTCAGTCCCCCTCTGATTTTCCTGTCAGATCCAGTGCTGGCCGCCGCCGCCGCTGCCTCCGATGCCGCTGCCCTGCTCGCGTGTGTCCCTGAGCTCCCACCAGGTGTTCTGCCTCCTCTTAATGAAACATAAAGGGCGTGGGGACGAGGCGAGGGGACACTAATCTAATCCGCCTCTCCTTTTGTGTGCCATTAACAACTCAATTAAACACGGCAAACATCTGCTGCTGAGCTGGCGAGAGCTCTTCTGTGTGTGTGTGTGTGTGTGTGTGTGTGTGTGTGTGTGTGTGTTTGAGTGTCTGACAGAAGCTTGGCCAAAGCCATCTCTCCTCTCCTTCAAGCTCTCTAATCACTTATAACAAATGATTCTATCTTCTGAAACATCCACCTGTAGTCGGAGTTACTGTTAAATGTTTCTGTTCAGATAAAATGGTGGAGCCTGAGAACTGTTATAGGATTGACTTTTCACAAACTGCGAACTAAAGGAATGTGACACTGCAGATGTATTTCAGTTTCTGTATATTTGAAATAAAATTGAGCGTGGTGAATTAAATGTGTACCTCCCATTCAAAATTACACTTATTGAAAAAATTGTTTTATTATGATGAAGATGATGATTATGATTATTAATAATAATAGTGCCATTTTTTATTATTATTATATTAATAATATTAAGTCATTGCTAATAATATTCTCCCCAAAAGAGCTCAAGTTATGTATACTCTCATTAAATTAATATGAATATTTTCTGATAATGTAATAACTATTTTTTTGTCAATTTAGTGGTTCATAGCTTTCACAAAACAAAACCCAAACATGCGATTTACTTTGTTTGTTCATTCAAATATTGAACAGAATGCAGGTGTAGCTAAAGCTATTTATTTACAAACTGTATTTACTTATTTATTAAATTATTTATTTGGGGGTTGGGGGTGTTATATCCCACATTATGCTTGGTTTGTTCATAAAATGACAGCATACAGTCTAAATTAAATATCAGCACAACAAATCAGAAACATTATTGCTATAATTACATTAACTGGGTATGGAGCGGACAGACACAAATGGATAGACTAAGTTAAAGAAGGCAAAACATTTCAAAGTAAAAGAAGAAAAGGTAAGCTGCTCGTTTTAGGGGAATGAAGGTATGAGCTGGCTAGAGATGGGGAAAGAGGAGGAAGAGGAGGAAGAGGAGGTGCGGTCTCAGCAATGGGACTCTACCCATAATCAGCATCAGCACGTGCTGTAATTACAGTGTCAGGAAGACGGAGGTATGTTTAGGAGGAGAAGGGGAGACACCTCATTTTCATAACCATCTCCTTCCCCAAATCACTCCCCCCCTCCCCCTCCTCCCTCATCTCTCATAGCAGCTCGGCGGACGGGTTTGCTCTGTCGGGCTGAGGTTTTGTCAGAACCAGAGAAGAGACTTAACTCCTTCTGTGCCAAAACGTACCTGCTGAGAGTAATGCATGCACTGTATAGTGTTTGTCTGTGTATAGGAATGAGGACATTAAAGAGCCTTGCCCTCCCGTTATAGACACGTCCGGTCTTCTGAAAGTGCTCTGATTTAGTAAATTTCGCTGTCTCTGTCTCATATCAGTATAATGATTAAGTTGATAATTTTTGTAAAAACACACTTAATTTCCCCATGTTATTCTTGTTAGTAGGGTTTTGCTAACATATTGTGCATATTTCCTTTGGTTTATAACTGTGAAATGCTCAATTTGACACAAATAATCATTATGGGACATTACTGAGATATTACTGTAAATGTGAAAATATATATGTAAATTTGTGTATATGTGCAGTCGCATATCCAGTCAATTTCTCACAAGAAAGTGTAAGACTGTTGAGGTAGTAAAGCGACGACAATGTATTTCTGAATATCGGAGTAAGTCAAATATTCAAGAATCTTAACTCGTTGATAGAGATGGGGAGGGCGCTTAGATTGTGGTGTTATACATTCCTTTAGGAGAGGGAGATGCGCCTGTTCATCCCTGCAACCAATCTGAGACATTAAACTATAGCCTATATTTAAGCATTAGATCACGAGAGGGAATGCGTTGTTGCAGGATATCATCACGGCTATGACGCGCAGCAACGGGGCCGCAGGCAACAACACACCCTCTCCTGTGATATAATGCTTAAATGAACAGTTAGGAACAAAACAAAGACAGGGTTCCCCTAACAATCACAATTCTGGAATAATGCATGAATAGTGCCTTTGGATCTTAATTGTAACAATTATCTGACAGTTCCACAGCCGCCCCTGTCTCATTCGCACCTTGAACATCGGATAGCATCATTGTGTATACAAGCGATAATTGTTTATCAAAAGAAAATCAGATAAACAAATAAAAAACGGCAACGTTGAAATCATCAATCACTGAAATATCGACTGGCTGAAGATATCAATCATAACGTAATTATCTTAACTAAACACTGAAATTGCAATTCGGGCTATTCGGAAATAAATCCTCTATGGGTGCAATTGACAGAATTTTTGCTGACGCCAAAGGGAAAACAGTCAATATTTCGATGTGTTTTTTTAAAGTAAAGGCTTATGACATTTGCTTTATGAATATTGCAAGTTGCCGGTGTGAAGACGTTATTGTTGTGTATTATAACCCAGTAACGACGGCAGTGTCACGTTTAAAAAAGCATTAAGGAGAAATCTGTGCACGCCACCCTTGTCCTCTCGCTTGAAAAATTATCTGAAAAATGAGGAGGCAGTCGGAGACGTGCGTGCGTTGCCGAGGCGTGTCGACAAGCCATATGGTCCGGCGGCGCGTCCGAGAGGAGTGGAAATGGAGTTATTTGCCTGAGTGATCACCAATGGTGACTGAGCGGCTGGTGAAGCGGTCAGACGTAAGTGATCTCCGCGCCTCTTGGTCACTCTCCTCAGCGGTGTGACGGAATGTAGGAGGAAAACGATTTGACCCGTTGGCTTCCCCTATTTTTCTGTAAAAGCAAAAAATAGTGCTGCGCTTTAAGATGTGCTGAACATTGCACTCCTCTGCAACTGCAATAAAGTGCGTTTTTGACGATGTATGGTGCGTAATTTGTGCGGGAAAGGGTGAAAATCGTATTCGCCCCTTTTTGAAAAGTCCTGTCTTCACTTTATTCATGGTTATCTCATCTTCATCTTTTAAATGTATAGCTAACTCTGAATTGTGGATTGTGACATCTCTACTGAATTCGAGTTCGATAACCGCAGATTTGCTTTTATCTTAGGTTCCATCCACGTTGCATATTTAATAACACAACCAGAACACCATCTCTCTCTCTCTCTCTCTCTCTCTCTCTCTCTCTCTCAAAAATTGTGTAATGGTATTGCTAAAGTGACAAAAATGTATCTGCTATGGTAGTAGCAAAATATTTTCCTCACGCTGTGGTAAGGAACACACTCTCCAGGCTATTAGGACAATGTAACATTATGTGCCATATGCCAGTAGGTTATTGGGGAATAGTGATGAAACTCTTAATGTGGCTTGCTGTAACATTCATTTTATCAGCTAATTGACTCTGTGACATGAATAATGTGGAAAACAGGTCAGTGCTGCCAGGCGCTAAAAGTGGGAAACTTTCTCCTCAGAGGGAAAATTAGAATTTTTTAGCCAAAATGCAATAAAAATATAGAAAGGTTAATCTTACAGCCACAAGGATATTTTGTTTTATGCTTTTTTTTGCACACAACCGCTCACCCAGTGCAATCCCTTATGATATTATTTATTTGTTTACAAGAGGCCCTTATCTAAGTCAATTTGCAATTTTACCTCTTACACACTGTAACTCATTCGGACACTTTCTAGGTTTAAATTTCACCACAGAAGTTGAAGGTAAATTAATTTCTACAAGTGGCAGGGAATGAAATCAACAACCATTCGCTCTTATACAGTAAACAGCGGCACACATCACTGTCTCACTGTTTGCATTCCTGAGGGACTTCAACAGAAAGAAAGAGATGGAAAGAGACATACAGATCCATAAAATAGTGATACCGCATAGCCTACTGAGTGACTGTGGGGACAAAATTTGATTTTACAGGAAATATAAAGTGGAATTCGCTGACTGATTACCTCATCTGATTATGCAGGTCACAAATAAGCTAACGTTAGGCTGCAGAGCTCTGTTTAAAAGTGTCTATACAATTTTGGCAGCTAACGTTAGTGATCCTGTACACCTAACCAGTTCGCTAGCTAACATAATGGCAAGGAGATTAAGATAGAGGCTATATTATTCATACAAAGCACCCAATTGTAGATAGTTTTTTATGTTATTTTCACATGCCTGGTTATCCTATCACTCATCTCATAAACATAATATTTCTACAAATCTCTTATACTCAGTCTTCCTGTTCAGTGCAGCGCAGCTACAACAAAGATATTTACATGAATCGTAGAAGTGCAACATTTCACGCCTTAAATGAAGTCGCAACTCTTTCATTCACTACCAGTTGGAATTGCATATCTCTAGTGTCAATTGAAGATCTTGACTCATCTAAGAGAGGAATGAACGGATGGGGGATGTTCTATGTGCCGTCATTAGATAATTTTTTTATGGAATGATACAAAATAATCATACTAAATCTTACTGAATTTCCTATGTAGCCAATATAGGTAGGCTTATATTTGCAAAACAAAAATTTGGAATCAGGCCAAGAATGGGCACGTTGTGGCTATAAAAGGGTTCTATTAATGAAACAGTCTGCTTTTAAAAAAAATTAGTGTTCATTGTCATCATTCAGTCTTAGGCATGAAAGGCTCAGGCTCAAGACAAATAGAAATTACACAGACATAATATTTTAAGATTTCAAATTTATAACAATACTTTTTTCAATTTTCATCTTAAAACTAAAAAGGTACCAGTATAAAGTAACATTACAATGAGTATTTTCCAAAGAATACATATTGCAGATTGCGAATAGTGTTACCTTTGATTACATTGACACTACCATACGAAACCTCTTGAAACTGTTTATTGTCAAACTGAAGGTTTTGTCTTTTATTAAAATCAGTGGTTAAGACAAACACAGAAGCGCTGACAATCTACGAAGCATCACAACAAAATACATAACATGTATTCTATCAGAGTAAAATGTATTTAGAGTTATTTACTGAGTTGATTTAAGACTGAACATTTTCACTGTGTGCAGAATGTCACTCTTCCAGGCATTTGACTGTACAGACCAGTGCTACAGCCATTTCTCCTCATCAGCATGCAGCGAGAGGTCGTTTAAAGACATTTTGTCGTTGACAAGAATTAAATTGTGTTTTGATTTTTCTCATTAGGCTAATCTCAAGTGGGCCTCGTTATTGTGTAATTTTCCCGCACCGACACGACGTCTCGTCTCGGGCGCTGACAGCTGCATGTCGCCGTTTCGGGTCGGGAGGGGGGGTTGGGCGCTGATTGTCGGTTTGGAAGTCCTCTCCGCTGATGTGCAGATGCTCGATGTGGAATGGCACGTTGCGGCAAAGGCTGTGCAAATGAATCCTTCAATGTCACTTTGTTTTTGAGGCCCATTTTTGCTGCCAGAAAATTGCCTTCTCGGTGACATGCAGGGAGAAGAACTCAAGAAGCGAAATCAGACTCCCTTCCCCATGCAGCCTGCGACAATGAGACAACTTAAGGTGGATGCCCGGGTTGTTTTGGGGTTTTTTAAGGTGGATCGGCTGCTGTTACTTTAGGGGTTATGTTCACTTTTAGTAACGTCCTATTGTGTTAACTTACAGTTTGGTGTAGAGGATTATGGAGGGACACAGCTGATTAAGGTATGATTCAGTTCACGTTTCTCCTGGTCTTGTGTCCCTGGTACTGTGGTCCGATACTCTAAATCAGAGCTAATCTGGGAATCCCGGATAGTCAACGATGCTGGTTTCTCTATGGTTCCCTTGGTTTCCAGACATACAAGAAAAATTGATTTGAGCTGGCCGTACAAACAATCATTCTGGGATAACACATACTGAAAATAAAAAATTTGAATATGTTCAAACTGAACTAAAATTGTATTTCTTCCTGAAAATATTTGCCAATCATATTATATACCTGGATCATGTGAAGTTGCCAAGGATTATATTTGAAGTACAATTAAACAAAATTAGGCACACGTGTCAGTTGCCTGTCTGTGGCCATCAGGATTGTTGCTGATAATATTGAGGTAGGAAAGTTTGTGATAGGTTGACGGTGACTAGTGTGCACCTGGAATCCTCCCAATGAATTTGTAACAGAAACAAAATAAATAACACATGTGAGAACTATGGCTTCATACGGAAAATAAGTATTCAAACCAAAAGTAGCCTTTAATGGTGCGGTCATAAATCACCACGGCAACAAAGGTACACAATAGACGTATATTCAATGCATTCATTGGCAGCGGGCAGTAAACTGTTTTAAAAATTCAGTTGCAACATTTTACGTAGCCCGGTCAGATTTTTGACAGCGGGCATAAATCATGAGGCATAATGTCCTGGATTTCATCCCTGGACTGAACGTCTTCCCTGCAGTCTTTAGCGAATGTGAAATCCGTGACCTGAGGGATGGCCTCCACACCTGTTGTCTGGAATAGTACAGCTGATCCCAGGTGTCACAGTGAGCGGTGACAGGCTGTAGAGTCACGGATTACTTTACGGTGCACTTTAGAGCAAAAAAACGAAAATAAAACGAAAGAAATAAACGATGCACTAAATTGCATTACGTTAGAGGGAAAATATATGACCGTACTTCACCGTGCTTTGTTCTACATGCAGTCGAAAACACCACCTGTGTGTTTTATACATTTATTTATTGGGTATAATGGGGTGCATGATTGTGAAAAGAATCGTTTAATGGCTTACCGGAAAATGTATATTTAAAAAATACACTTTTGACAAAATAAACTGAATATTTCACTAGGAATATTGCCAGAATACTGGCAAGAGTGTGTATTCACCCTTTTTGTTGCTACATTAAAAATGTTAAAGCTATGCCAATACTTTAATCTATGCTCTTGTGTGTGCATATGTGTGTGCGCACGTGTGTGTGTGTATATATATATACTGTGTATACAGCATCTGTGAATTGTGTAACCTTGGCTCCCACCTCCAGAGACAAGCTTCCTGGTTTGTTCCCAGCAAATGAAAATGACTAATGCTCTTATCCATTTGATCCTCAAATGAGGACCATTTCCTGTTTTTACAGTGAGTAAACCAGTCCTCGCAGTGTCAGTTAGTTCCTGATGGAGCCGTCGTCAGGATCTTAGAGATGAGTGCAGATGGTGTCTCGCTCCCATTCATCACCCGCGCGTATCCTTTGTTTCAATGTCTTCTTTCTTTAGTTATCAGCACAGGAAGGGGCACCTGCCTGTCTTTAGCTGTCTGTCTGAGTGCGTCTCACATCCTAATGCCTCTTTTGACCAACGGCGTATCGTGAGTTTGAAACGGAGCGAGCAGCATATCTTACCTCGAAACTGATTATACCTGTTTTCATTCGTTTTCTTTGACGAAACTACATGCCAATTAGCAGAATAATTAATAGTTCTTGTATCATGCATTACTGTTTTTTTTTAACATCACATTAGAGAGTCAACTTGAGAGAACCAGTGGTTTGTTATAAGCATTTAAACAGACAAACCCATGCAGATCAACAGATTTTTTTAAAGCATGAAAAATATGACTTGTTTTTCAAGTGAAGTTTAAATATATATCCATCTGTAATTCTATCCATATGGTGAAATAAACTGTGGATAATGGTCAGTGTTGCCCAATTCTGCGAGGATACACAATTTTACCAAAAAGGTCAAGAAAAAAATGTATGTGTGCCAACTGGCACCAATCCCCCAGCTGTTTAATCCCACGATTAATAATCAAGCAAAGCAAATAAAAACAGGATGCAAAAAAGGTTATTGCCGAGACAGAAACTCCGCTGAGTAGAGGGATTTGGCACTGTTATCTGTGTGTAAAAATGCTAATTTGTCAATTAAATACGGAGCGCTGAGAGAAGAATTATTGTTTAGACTTGCCTGCTCACTTGTAGAACACCAGAATACAAGCTGCAGTGTGCAGATGTGCTGTTTGTCACTGATGAAACTCCCAGTTAATGATCTCTTACTTAACAGCCTATTTCTGTGATTCTTCTCTCTCACAATGAAAGCTCAGTTCCCCTGCTTAAATTAATAAGGTGCAGTAGCAGTGACATCTCTAAATAGATTTGCGGGGCAATTAATGATGATGTATACAAATCATTCCTAATTAAAGCAAGTCAGTTAAATGCTTTTAAATCTTAATAAAATGGCAACCCATAAAATGTGCAGGCTCTCAGGGAACAACACGTCTACTATATTGCTTTAGAATAAAATCAGTAAAGTATTTAAGTGTATCTTTTTTTTTACCTTATGAACTAAATGCACTTCAGATTTTTTCTGTTCTCTGATTTTAAGTTTTGGAATTTGACACTGTTAAGTTATTAAGGGATATTTCAATTGGGATAAAAACGATATCAATCATCTTAAAGCAACACATATTATTTTCAGGAGGTTCACCTTCTTGTTGACAGGTTACAGGCCAATGTATGTAATATAACAATACTAATTAACAAAATGATACTTTCCCAATGTAAATAATACCATAACCTACGGCTCACTTCCTCCGGGCACAGGGGGGATATTAAAACGGGGTAACATTCTGTCGTCTCTTGGCACCCTCTTAGATTTCTTGTCCTATTAAATTGGGAGAAAAATGTGATCAGGCAATCACTGCTTGTGCTGCTGGTGTTTCTGGTACCCCGGTGACCAGGGAGATGGGGGTTGCCATTTATTCTGGCTTAATGGGCGAGAAAACGCAGCTAACGGGAATTGACTCTTACCCACACGAGCATTAGCTGACCGCTGATCTGTAACAAGGCTCCGCCGGGGTACACTCGCGAGCCTCTTTTGCTCGGTGATCTATGGCCGTCTTAACGCCAGTGATCTATCGCGTGGAACCGCCGCTAACGGATGAGAACGGCCCGCTGGAAAAGCTCTCATTTGTCTCTGTCACAGCCGGTGAAACGGGGGAGACGATAATGCAGGGAGACTGCGCGGAGGGAGCATGTAATTATTCCTCAGTGTGCGCCTACACGCGTGCGGTGTATAGAGCCATATCGCGCAATAAACCCAGGCCTATTCCCTCACTTTAATAATGTCCCTTCAGTTTTCCCCACCATTCCCCTACACTCTCTGTTCCCAGCTCCGCGCGCATTTATATTTCATATTCTTTCATTCTTGAGCAAAGGCTCTGGATTTCTCACACCCAAGTTCTTATTTCCAAGGACCACTCTTAATACACTTCATAACAAATACTTTCAATTCATTTCTCCAGTACAAGTTCAAAGTTATGTGTGTTTTAAGAGTGGACTTCTGCTATTATACTTCTTTAGTATATACAGTATATTATACTTCTGCTAATGGAGTCTTTATGATTGTCTCAGTGATTTTAGAAATACCTTCTGTAAGTCATAATTCCTGTGCAGAGCTGATGTAATTGTCAGCAGGAATGTCCCTTTGGCTCAGCACAAAAAATATTCACAGGATGATCTTATATCAGAGTTTACAAAGCCTAGGGCAGGTGCCTATGAGATTTGGGAAGTACAAAAGGATGGGCAAAACAAGAGTTTATCACTGACAGCAGACTGAACTAGAGGCGCATGACAGTGTGTAGCCGGTACTGACTCTGGCACATGATCGTTCTGACTTTGAGCAGACAGCTCAATGCACCTGTCTCCTTGGTTGAGCACTGTGTCTCCTTGGCCTACAGATCCAGGCCCGCAATTTCCAGGGAGTGGAAAGTTGTTCTCGTTTAAGACACCGAAGGTGCTTTGGGACACGCTGCTGGAGAGGCTGTCGTTTTCTCCCTTTGCTAGAATTAGCCAAGTTTTCACAAGTCGTTTCATATGTGTCTACAACTGCTGATTGATATGATATCATAAGCCATACCGGATTGGACTACAGAGTGTCCAATGTGTCTATGCTTTGGATTCCTCCTGGATTATCCCCTTTGTCCAGAAAGGATGAAATCTGTTCTCTGTGTCCCGCGTCTCATTGTCCCGTCCCTGCCGGGCCCTCCAGCGATTGGTTGGCAGGTAGCTGAAGGCTATCCACAGAGGTGCAGGCTGAATTTTTGAGCATGTGCCAGAACAGACACAGATCTCCAGAGAGGTGGCCTAGGCACACTCGCCTCAGGCTGTCAAAGAGAAAAGTCAAACCAATCCTGGTGACCTTCAGAAGTCTCTGAATATTCCACGTGCAGCGTGACAGTCAGATGGAATATCCTATGTATATCCACATCCTGTGATCACAGCATAATGTTAATTGGCATATCACAAGTTAGTTTACAGAAAAAGAATAAAATTTTCTAACCATAAGTGTGTCTGAGGGATAGCCACAAACTATGTGTATGTGTTTTCCTTGTTAATGCTTAAATTCTGCTCGCACTCAAATCTCCTGCATATCATTCTCCTGCATTTTTCATCAGAAAAATGGCACGTAATTTTGAAAATTCACAAAAACAGCCACTCTTTCAGATTTTTCTCCATTGTGTAGCTGATCCTGTTTGGAATATGCTTTCTTGTAGCAACGTGCTAGCTGGTCAGAGTGGTGCCCTCCAGATCACTCTGCTGCAGGCAATCGTAGGCTCTACCCCTACATAAGAGGACAATGCTATCTGTCATCAGCTAGCAACATGCATGCTTTGTATTTAGATTCTGTGATGTTGAGAGATGTTCCAGTTTTAAGTAGTGATGCTTCAAGGATTTGTACTATGCAAAGCTAGGTCTGTGTTTCATTTGGGTTTATGCTAGTCTGTGTGTAGTGCTGCCAAAAGTGGCCTATTGACCAAATGTTTGCGGAAGTGCTTGAGTTGCTTCAGTAAATATCCAGCTGAGTAAATTAAAGAAATGTAATATGTAACTTGTATAAGTCATCCAGGGTAAGGGATTGTGCTAAGCGTGGTATGTAAAATAATTTGAAGTCTTGATAAACAGTTAATGTGTTTTTCATGATGGTTTATGTATTTCCTGTATACAGATCTCTTCTCTAAGGCTTGGCTCTAAGACTGGTGTGTGTTTGTCCGTATCCTTCGAGATTGGTGTTCAGTGATGTTTGACCCGTGCATTGGCACGTGTTCTCAGAGATTGGCGTTCAGTGATGTTTGACCCGTGCATTGATGCGTGTTCTTAGAGATTGGCGTTCAGTGATTTTTGACCCGTGCATTGGCACGTGTTCTCAGAGATTGGCGTTCAGTGATGTTTGACCCGTGCATTGGCGCGTGTTCTCAGAGATTGGCGTTCAGTGATGTTTGACCCGTGCATTGGCACGTGTTCTCAGAGATTGGCGTTCAGTGATGTTTGACCCATACATTGATGCGTGTTCTTAGAGATTGGCGTTCAGTGATGTTTGACCCGTGCATTGGCGCGTGTTCTCAGAGATTGGCGTTCAGTGATTTTTGACCGTGCATTGGCACGTGTTCTCAGAGATTGGCGTTCAGTGATGTTTGACCCATACATTGGTGCGTGTTCTTAGAGATTGGCATTCAGTGATGTTTGACGCGTGCATTGGCACGTGTTCTCAGAGATTGGCTTTCAGTGATGTTTGCATTGGCACGTGTTCTCAGAGATTGGCGTTCAGTGATGTTTGACCCGTGCATTGGCGCGTGTTCTCAGAGATTGGCGTTCAGTGATGTTTGACCCGTGCATTGGCACGTGTTCTCAGAGATTGCCGTTCAGTGATGTTTGACCCGTACATTGGTGCGTGTTCTTAGAGATTGGCATTCAGTGATGTTTGACGCGTGCATTGGCACGTGTTCTCAGAGATTGGCGTTCAGTGATGTTTGACCCGTGCATTGGCGCGTGTTCTCAGAGATTGGCGTTCAGTGATGTTTGACCCGTGCATTGGCGCGTGTTCTCAGAGATTGGCGTTCAGTGATGTTTGACCCGTGCATTGGCGCGTGTTCTCAGAGATTGGCGTTCGCTGATGCCTGACTAGGGCGTTTGCGCGCGTGTGCGTCCTCTTATGTCGGCAGTCAGCCAAGCTTAACTGACGCGTTTGCTTTGGCGTGTCCTCATCCTAGCTCTCTTTTTTTTTCCCCCTCCATTTTTAATGGAGTAAAATACAGAGGAGCTCCGATATGGCCTCCATGCCACTGACTGCTTAATTGGAACCAGGGTCCGTTAAAATGGGAACTTTAGTAAAACATGTTGTAAAATCCTGAAGGATGGCCGTAAACTAACCGATTCCCCCTCATTCCTTGCGGAGGGGACCGGGGCTGAAACCTCTGAATTCACTTTTATGAGGGCTCCGGGGAGTAAACTGTAATTTACTCGAGATAGGAGCCGGGGGGGGGGGGGGGGGGGGGGGGTTCAGGTGTCCCGTTTCATCCATCTCTGTGGCTGCGTTCTTACAAGGGGTCAAGTGGTCGCGCTGCGGACGGAGCCAAGTTCCCGGTTGCCGTGGGAAATAAAAAATATATATTTTTATTTATGTCACAGACACACAAACCAAAGAAATACTGTACATTAAGACCGTAAATGAAAGGCTGCTTTGGAGAGGGGAGGTTGGCTTGCCTCCAGGTGCAGGGCTTACTGTACCGGACCAACTACACCGTCCACTTGTGTCAATGGGTATCTTCATTGATATTACATTTGATTATAATAAACCGGGTTTTGCTTTGATTAAATTTAGTATTTTGACTGCCAAAACATGACAATAGAGCAAACAGCAGAGTAAAATATGGTGCCCACATACATGTGTCACCAGATAGAGGTCTGCATACTACTGGTTAGTATACTTCATTCTCATCATTCTCACAGAGTCTCTTTAACAGAGGTATGGTTGTTCTAGTAAGCTTGATAAACTCCTTTAGGACGTGCGGGTTCCCATCAGCAAAGCTCCCTAACAACTCTGTCTGTGGCATAATTAAGCCAACTGTGGCGGCACTCAGCGAGGCAGTAAATACACGCATGCCATTTGCGGGAAAGCAACACGACACCACATCACAAGTTTATCAACTCTCCTCAGATAACTGTTCAATGGACACTATGGCCAAAGGTGGGCTTAGCATTAAGGCCCCTGGGAATGCAAATCATCGTTGTCAGTAAGCCAGGACTGTCTTGGGTTCCCTCCACTTGCCTGTGTCAGTCCCCTGGCTGCACTGTTGGCAGCTTATTGGCTGAATTACAGTCATAGCACAGACCATGTGTTCTCAGGGACATTCTGCTCCCAGCTACTGATCCAGGGTCAGATCACCCACCACAAATCCTAAATGCACTTGTGTTTCTCAGCCACCGTTACTGTTCACATAGTTCCTCGGTAGAAATGTGGATTTACAAAAGTGAATTTTGGGAAAGGTTAGGTCGGTTTCATGTTTCATATGCAATCTTGTTTGCTAGTATTTATTCAATGTTATAATTCACAATTATATTCTTATTGACTGTTATACTTATAAAGAATAAAGTATATTTTTGGGGTATGGCATACATGCTTAAATTCCACAAAAACTCAAATGGCCTGAGACAACACTGACTGGAGAATGAAGCATCAGTTTTGACCTACTAATTTAAACCAAACAGACAATTCTGTTCTTGTTGCTGACCTATGACACCTGTGCATTTAGTCCAACAAAACCCCAAACCTGCTGATAAATGGCGAAGACATTAGCCAATGAAATACTATGCCGTGGAATGCAGATTTTTCATTTTTACTAATGATACAAATGCTCGTTCTTTGTTTTTTTTTGTTGTCCAGATAACCAAGAAGAAATGACCCGGTCAACTTTCATATATTAAGAGTTTACATGTCTGTTCTGTTGTGATCTAAAGAGCGGCAGTCTGCATTTTTCAGAGTGACGTTGGTCGTCTCAGGTTCCAACGAAGTCTGGGGGCCAGTGCAAACTGGTGCTGATTGCTGTTCCCATGTGTAACGTTCCATAATTCACCATTACAAAAGCTATTAAAATGGGAGGCCGCAGCAAAGGCTAGGCAACAGGGAATCCCTGGGCCTCACGTACAAACGGCACATACAAAAAAGATGTGTACATCACTTTCCCCATGGATTTGGGATTTTTAAAAACAAACTTGACGTCAAAACACGCGTGCATTTACGCAGAGTATGACTCGCGCGTACACACATTTGGCGGGGAAACTGGCATACGCACCGTTTTTTGTATGTATGCGCCGTTTATACATGAGGCCCCCTGAGCAGAGTCTCCACATTGGCACCGTGCATACAGAATAAGACTTTAGCCAGAAGAAGAGCACTTAGTACCAGCTTAAAAGATGACTGTTAAGAACACAAATGGGATTCACTGGGATCTCAGACTCTTTCATTTATCAAAGTGAATGTCCGCAGTGAGTCATTAATGCACAGAAATGCAGGTATATCCAGAATATGACCAGGGTTAATAGTGCTGTTTATACCTGAAGTGAAAGCAGAAGTTTTTAACCCCTTTGCGCAGATGGCAAATTTGGTCAATTCTCACCTATTTAGGGGGTTCTCTGTTTAAGGTTTTATAACTCCAGGGGCCACATGTATAAAACTCTGAGTAAAAGAATGCGTAGAAGAACGCTCAGGGTGAAAGTCGGAAATCTGCTTAAAAAAAGTTTTGCATTTTCTATCTCTGCCTTTCTGTCACGGTGTCGCCATATCACACAGACTCCAAACATTGCATACGTATGGTGTCCATCGTGTGCAGAAGTACGCAGATTCTCACGGCATGTGTTATATTATACATCTGAATTTCTGCATGGAAACCCGCTTACGCGGCTTTCTGAGGGCATTTTTCTGCTCAGCACTGTTTATACATGTGGCCCCTGGTGTGAGCATCACAGAAACCTGGTAAGTGGTTTAAATGAAACAAGACAGTTGTACCATTTACAATACAAACTTTATATTTGTTTATTTTCATAATGTAAGTAAAAATAAAGTGCCACAAATGCAAAAAAACTTTGGAAAAATAAAAAGTTTTTTTTTAGTTTGCAATGAAATACTGAGAGCTACATACTGTATGTGAAACAGTTAAATCTATACATTTCCTGAATCATAAACTCCATGTCCACAAGTGTGCAAAATCTGAGGATGATATGCAGAATTACTAAAGGTATATGATGCAAAATATAGGCAGTGTACCCTGGTGTCCATTAGTGTCTCCAAATCTATCCAAATGGCTAAATTGTGGATGTGTATGGAAAAATAAGTTAGGAGAAACAACCCTTCAAAAATGTTTGTTTTTCTTATCTCAATTGCAGAGGGTCATAAGTGGTTTCCCTTTATGACTTTATAAAAATTATGTTTTTATCTCAGTAATCTAGTGAGTGTTTGCTTTTCCAAGGACTTTTACCTCCTGCTCACAATGATGCAGTTTCCTGTAGATTATTGCTGATAGTGTCAGAAGGTTTTACACCAAAATCATGTTCAAATGATTTTCTACAACTTCAGTGGTAAACACCAATTCCCACAATACTCCCACAAGATTCCAACCAATGTGTATAATTGTGTGAATGATGCTTCAGCTGTGGTCATAATATCAAATGATACCATGGGAACCTCTGGCCGTTTTAAAACCTTGCAGCCATAAGGCTGATCTATGGCCATCTTTCAGATGTGCAGCGTGAATTCGTGGAAAACTCGAGAACGTTTCACTTCGCAGTCATATGCATGAAAAACTGCAGTGACAGAGAGTGTGTATATGTATGTGTGAGCATAACTAGCCTCTGTGGGAAACCCCTCGCGCCCCACATGGTTCGCAGTAAGTGCAAAAGCCCACACCTGGGCAGCAGTGAAATCAAATATATTCTGAACTCTCTTTCAGATCTGGCAGGTCTCTGCGACTAAGGTTGGGGTTGAGAGGAGGTAAAGTGATTTGGGAGATGGTCACACTGGAGCTGCTCTCTCACTGTGATGTGTTTTAAAGATGTCCCCTTTGAAGATATTCAGCACAGAACTGTTCTAAATGAAAAAGAGGGTTTTTACATCAGGGTTAATATTTAGCCCTAATAACATTCAATACGTTGCACAATATAAATGTATTATACAGGGCTTTTAAACCCTGGATTTCCAAAAATTGCTGTTATACAGATATGTGTGTGTGTATGTAGATATAATGTATATGTACAAGTTGTCAACTTTAACTGCAACTGTAGTAAATAGCCCTATTTACGTACTAATATCTAAAAAATGACACATTCATTAAGAGATTGTTTTATTCATTCATTAATATCCAATGGACAATGCATGATTATCAATAACAATAAGCTTTTACATTCAGGTGCAACAATACATTTCAGCTGAAATCCCCAACATGGAGGGTAATCCAAAAATTAAGGGTAATATTACAACAGTATATAATAGTAATGTACTATATTCTGTAATATTGTCCTCAATTTTAATAACCTAGGAAATTAATTACAGAAAATATTTTACCGGCTGCGTATAGTGTAAACCCATCTTGGGAAATGTATTTATTTACTTATTTATTGTTGCACTTCTTGTCGTGGGAGAGTAGACAATTACTGTCAGGAGGAATGCTCATTCATTAACCTTTGACCTGGAAAGAATATCTAATGAGTCAGCCCCGTGTCTATTCAGTCCTCTTTCATCAGGCCTCCAGCTGAGAAGTCAATTTAAACACAGTGGGCCTACACTGATCCCTGTGGGCACTCATTTTATACAGTCTTTCCATAATCTATTAATCAATTACACTGATCTGGATTTAAATTGTACAAATTAGAGCTCATCACGAAGGCGAGAATGGTAGCATAATGTCACATAATAGAGGCAAACCGTGCTTGAATTATTGGATACAATGAGCTCATTGATCAGACCATTTCTAGACATAATGAGCCCGTTCTCACAGCATACTGGAACTAAACGCAATGATTGTGGCTGTAAGATGAATCACTCCTGACTCTATTGAGTGCTGATACTTCTATATGTGTACAATGTGTAAAAAAATGCATCAACCAGAGAATTGCATGTCATATTCCGCATAACGCACTGTCTGTAATGAAGACTGGAAGTCCATGCAGTGCTGCCTGTCATATGTAAGAGCTCTCTTTATAATTTTTTATTAAGAAGGGGAAAAGGCCATTAAAGGGATATTGTTAATGTGGGATTCTGTTCTGGGCCTCCTGACCCCTACGAGAGCAAAGTCTTACTCATATTAAAGGAGAAGTTCGGTATTTAGCATGTTAAGCCCTGTTAAAGGGTTATTTACGATCATGTACAACGATTCGTATCAAGATTTTGACAAACTTTGCAGTCTTGAGATATATTTACCATTTAAAAACTATTTTCAGTCGCCGTACAGCCATACATCTGTAAACTTCCGCTTAAAATTTTTGGAGGTCTTGATTGAGTTAGAAGTTTACCGTAGAAGAAGAATAGCTGCTTCCGGGTCACCAGGTCGGGGTTTACTTTGCAGCTAATCTTTCATCATTAGTTACTCTTCAAAAAGATACATTTTGCTAAATTAGTATACGTTTATGCGACTGATTCCTTCACTGCGAGCGCACAAGACCGCTAGTGAGCAATGAAAAACTACAAACATTCCAAAACAATTAAGAAGTATTTCCAGTTTCCGGCTGCGGATGTATATCTAAACCTTCGTTGGTGTCTAACAAGTCAATGGATTTAATAAAATAAATAAAATAAAGATAAAAAATACATAAAACCCGATACAAAGCATACTTTGGGACGATTTTTGTGTCGGAACATCAACGAACACCAGTGACCACTCTCCCAGTTTCCCGTCTTTGAAATCGAGAGTTTATGGTGTTTTTTGAAGGATTTTTTATTATGCACGTCCAGATTCATTGTGTAAGTTAGCGGTGACATGAGCAATAAACAATATATGTCAAGACTGCAAAGTTTGTCAAAAATGTTGATATGGACCGTATATGATCATACATAACCTTTTAACAGGGCTTAACATGCTAAATACAAAACTTATCCTTTAAGGTGTAATATTTTATCTCTGAATTGCTCTATGCTTGTAACGCAGATTATTTATTTATGTATTTATTTATTTATTTATAATAGAGGATTACTTTAAAAGACACTCATCTCATCTTCTGGATTGAAGAATTATAAAAAGATTGAATACAATGGTGGTTCTTTACAATGACTTGCATATAAACATAGAAGAACAGATTTTTTAGTATAAATTGGGATGACAGCATATTAATTAGAATATTTGTGTTTGCTTTATAGATTTTTCTTCATCACTTTTCAAAGGTTTGTTTTTGTTATGGACTATAATACATGTGTGCCTTTTAAATATGCATTAGAGTAACCAATCATACTGTCACCACGGCAATTTATTAAATGAAGACAGTGACATAAATAAATACTGCAAGTTTAATACACGCCTAAATATTAACATTCTCATATTCCTGTTTCTTTATTTCCCCTCTGACACGGTACTGTGACACAATATTAGACGAGGTTTCGGTTGCATACTTTAAGATGTCGCCACATTTCATTTCTCTTGTTTCAGTGAGGGAAAACCAATATCTAACCCCCCGGTAATCCTGTTAGAGAGGGAGCAGCTGCTTAATAATTCAGAGGAAAGGCATTATTGTATATGAGCCCACCCTCCCTGTTTTATTAAAAGCAGGGGTAATTATCTCATAACACGCCGTGTCAATGCTTCAATAACCATCCTAATGGGTGTTTTACATGTAATTGGAAATGATCAATGGATTCAACCATTCAATTTTTCACCCAATTTAATATCGCATTTCATAAATGTTGCTGCGTCTTGGCATACACACTCTAGTGCAGCGCATAACCACGGCCATTATTACACATTATGAAGTGTATAACGTAATTATAAAATCAACAACTCCACGTTTCACTGCAACATTATTTCACGTTTAAAACATCATACACCGTATCCGCTCACACTGTATTTCCATTAACCAAAACACAAACCCGAGACAAAATCTAACCATTCTGTAATAAAAAGTGAGTACTTGACTTAGAAACATGGCTTTTTACTTTGCTTCCATGCAGTAAAAGGGTAGTTTCTGTACTGCCGTTATAAGAGTACATGCAGAGGTACCGTATACCTTTGCATTTAATCATTTAAATTAAGTTTCTTTTTACAATTATATATATTTTGTATTGTATATAATGAAAGGTTATTTACTGTGCAATTCAGTACCATGTCTGTATGACTATATATGGCGGACTCCAAAGATCCCTGAAACAGGACTTACGATGGATTATTTCCTTCTGATTTCAAAGGGACACTGGCATTGTGCCTTTAAGCAAGATGTCTAACTACTTCAAACATACAGCTGTAAACCACAATGCAATTCACCCTGGATGAGGGAGCCTGCTAAGCAAATGCGTAAAGGCGACTGTCCCAGAGCGTAAACTGACAAGGCCACTGTGCACTTAACATTACTGGAGTAGAAATTAAACTCTGCATTGTACTCTTAGTCTCTAGTGTGACCTCAATCTGTCAGTGGCATAAAAGCCCTCACTTTTCAGTGACAACCTTCCCCGCATCATAGTTACTAAACCAGTACTGCTATAAGTACGGCCAGAAATGTCTTCTTTTTATTTTTTTTTCTTCCCAGTGGAAGCGAACCACAGGGTGTTGGGTTTGTCATTTGTGATTGGAAGGGGCGAGGTTTACATGTAAGTCAAGCCCAAGGCAGAGATATTAGGCTGCTTACCCTTGTCTGAAGAAGTCTGTTGTGATGAGCTGCAGACAATGTATGTGGTCTTGGGAGAGTTGGTGCTCTGAAGATAAACAGAGTTGAACACAAGGGTGTGATGTTAAGGAAGTTCGGTGCCAAATAAACCTGGCTTCTCATTGGTAATTTGTAGAAGTCAACCTCTTAACTAGCCAGAAAATAAAATTGCCCTTTGTGACGTGCGCTAAGGATGCTAAATTGGGTGAATACCCCGTAGTCGCCACTGGACACTTTATTATTTTTATAATTTTTTCTTGGCGCCACCTTTATCTGTGGCCCTGCCAGCCCAGCTTGGAATCAGTCCTTAGACCCTGTCAATTCACCCTTTCCACCTCATAGCCGAAGGCCTCGCTCCCGAGCCTCGCCTGCCTGGCGCGGAGTGATAAAGCGAAGGTTCTCACGAAGTTAGATGCGGCTTAAATCGCTGGCATTTGTCTTAAAGACAAACTGCTCTCCTTGCTGAGAGGATGCTGCCAAAACGTTATGATGTAATTTCCCCAGCTGGCTGTGATTGATGCTCCCTGCTGCTCTTGTGAACGGTGGGGGCCGGGTTGAGGCCAGGGAACCCGGCTGCTGATGAAGATGTCTGAGCGCGAGTCGGCCCTGGGCTTACGTATAGCTGCCGTTGCCCGAGCTGATGCCCGACGGCCAGCAGAGCGGCGCCCCGCTCAGAGCGGCGTCCCCCAGATTCTATTCAGCTGTGATGGGGGTCAGGAGGATCCCACTCAATCTCCCTTTGTGGCTTAGCTCTCATACGCATGTGAGTAGATCTGACTTGACAGACATTAAATGAAAGCTCAACAGATAACCTATACCAGCAACTGACAACCACCTCTCTGAGATATGTAAGTCTATATTTGCAGCCAAGACCTCATTAAAACTAAATCAAAAGTGCGCTTTAGTTTGTCTCTTTTTATTTCTTTTTTATTTAGCTATGGAATACTGTCATAGTTTCCTTTGGGGTTATCTCGGAGCTCCTGGCATCCAGTCCTGTGGATTTCCTGTATAATCCAATACAATTCTATCTAACATTTATATCAATGCACGCAGTGCTAAATCATCGTAACGTGGACGTGCAACTGAAACCCGAGACTATCCATCTATTCCGGAACACCACTAGACTTCAGAGCTTTGCAATTAGGCCTCCAAATGCATTCAATGTGTTGAGTTGCGCCGCTCCTCTGTGAATCGATGCCAGACCTTCCACAGCAACAACAACAACCATAACAACAGCTAAATAAAGATGGGGTCTCTTGCTCAAAGAACAAGTTAATTTAAGAATAAATCACCGCGGTCTCTAACCTCCATGTCAATACGGATGTGTCACCTTGGTAAGGCTTTTATAGGCATCAATATTTTCTCATGTTTCGGCTTAATTAATTTATATGTGTCGATGTGCGCGGGGAAATATCGAGCAGGCCTCCTGCCTGCAGTAAATAAAGTATTGTCCCTGGACGGTAGCGGTCTTTAATGGGGAATAAATTACAGAGGGCTTCAATTGGCTGAAGTTGTGAAACACCTTTTGAACCAGGGTTAATTGTTTGAAATGTTTCTGTTTCGAAATGCAACGTTCTCCCCATGAAAGAAAAATCTAAATCTGAACAAAAATCCATAAACTGCGTGTGCCACCTGTCCAAAAACCAAATACATCTAATCTCACTTTCAGGTCACCAATAAAAGAGCACAAACATTCTTGTAGCACTTATATTATTCACTTATATTATTATAACTTAATTGCACAACAAGCAACTAGCTTTAATAAAGGACACTCGGGGACGTTGGTACACCACAAACTAAAAACAGACACGTCTCACACACACAGTGAACTTTATAATCTTGCTCGTTGAACTATGCACCCATACCTGAAGACCCTGCCAAATGCCTTTCAAAATAATGCCGTTCAACCTTGTACGGCGCTTGATGGCACATGCCGAAAGGCTTTACGCAAAACGATAAGAAAAAAAAGGTTAAAAGGTGGCAAAGGGGACTTAATAAAAGTAAACATTTTTCATAATTGGAATTCTGTCCTAAATGACTGCGGAGCGATGGGTGTGTGTTAATGCAGCTGTTTGTGTGAGAGCAGCGCTGAGATGTGGTTAGGATGCTGGGGTTAAACGGGGTGTCCTGCGGGGAAGCCAGGCTTTCTCAATGATAGATTTTGCAGGTTCCCACAGATTGAGCCGCCCAGTAAACTCATTCAAAGCTGATTCAATAGAGGAGAAAGCAGCAGGCAGATTTAATTTCCAGTCTTTCCAGAGTGAATGCGGGAAAAAAAAAAAAAAAGCGGCAGGCGCCCAGAGTGAAAATGTAATAACCAATGCATTTTTATTATCTCAATAACCTGCAATTGATGAATAATTACTCAGAGGGCTACAGCAGACCTTCATATATCATAATTTAAAGTGAGTCAGGCCGCATTTCCTCTTTGTGGCGATACACCTCCCGCCCCCCTCTATTTTCTCTGTGCGACTGGAGATTACGCCTGTCCAAAAACAACCCTTTCGTTTTCTCTTCAAGCCTCCACAGACACTATCAGTGAACAGGGTTTTGATCAAATGTATTTATTTTTTTAAATGCCGTGAGAAAGAATAGGGGCAGAGGATAGGCTTTTTCAGCCTGGCAGGAGAGTGAGGCCGAACACGGTGAAGGGAAATGGAGCTCTATTGATCCGTCCTCCTTCGCTTTCTCTCTCTCTCTCCGGGTCACCGAAATCATTAATCCCGTTGACACCGAAACACACCAGCTCCGCGGTGTCTTTCGAAGGTTAATTAAGAATAAGGGATCGCGCCGCCGCTCAAACGAGACCGCGAGGGAAGCGATCTGCCCACAGTTCCCTAGATCTGGCGAGTTAGCGGAACTTCATTTCCATTTTAATGCCACGCAGGGCGACCTGTGTGACATACAGCCGAGCGATTTCGGCGCAGCGTCCGTGAAAGATGAAAAATGATGAGCAAAGAAGAAGAGCAGAGGAGAAATGGATGAAATGAAGCTTCCCTGAGTGACTCTCATGTTTTTAAATCATATGAAGCGGGAAAGAAACTCCATGGAAGTAAAACACACAAAAAATGTGTTGGAGCCAGCAATGGTTGATGTTGTGTCAGGCTCAAGCAGCATAGCCTACCTGATTTTATACTTAAGATAACATGAGCATTTACATAATTATAGGTTAATTACAATATGCATTACCTTATTTCATGCATCTGAAAACTGAAAACATGAAACTGTCATTACTGACAACTGGGTGTTCTTGAAGTGCCAGTTATGAAGTTATCCTTTTGATAGCTTGTAATGTTAGCTCGCAAGCTTACCCATTACTATGAATGGCTGAAGTTTTCATCTTTTCTGTTGGATTGGCTCACCAGTTGGAGAGCCTTAATTGGCTGCTATTTCAGATAGGAGCCTCCAAATGTGTCCCAACTGTACTGGACCGCAGCTGACTCCAGTCATGCCAGGTTAACTTTGGGGCAGTGTAAATTAGCCTCGAGAGAATAACGCTGAAGCCTTCCGTTCGAGATGGAAGCCGGTGGCCAAAGTGGACTGCCCATCCCATAATTCTCTTTTACCGCTTCATTACTGACCCAGAGAAGGAAGTGTTTGTCCCAGGCAAGCGACATTATTGGGCCATTTCTATGTTTATATTACTAAAACGGTGTGAATATTGCATTTTAAATTTCTGAAAACTTAAGAAATCTCTCATCCAGTCTTGGTCTTTGACACAGTGGTCTTTGTATTACTGTCCCTACCTCACTGAGAAAGCACTGATTTTTTAACAAAATAACTATGGCCATAAGGATGGGACACTGCAAAAACAATTCTCACCCTCTACTGGTCACGGGTATTTCTTTTGTAACCAGGATGTGGAATGTGTCCGGATTTCTCAGGGATCTATAGTATTTGTATGGATTCTGGGGGGTTGTCAGGATTGTGGAATTATTGTCAGGATTGTGGAATGTTTGTTAGGGTTCTGGAGTGTTTCTGAAAGGTTTGTGAATGTGTGTCAGGGTTCTGTGAGCATAAGCATCGCTCACAGTAGTTGGAGGGCGCTGGACCTTTAACCGATCCCCCAGCATTCCCTGTGAGCTGGATACTGTCTGCATGGGTGCAAAGCATTGATTTAAATAATGCTTTATTGGCAAGACAACTGGAGCAGTATTGCCAAAAGAATAATACAGAATATATATGAGGAGATTTAAAATGTCTTGACTATGCCATCTCTCTCTCTCTCCCTCTTTCTTTCTGTCACACACACACACGCACACACAATTTCACTGATATTGAAAACATCACAATTTTCCCTCCGTCATGACTTTTTTATTTGCTTACCCAGGTTACGAACATCATTCAAACAAATCAAAAACAAAATGTCACAAGTCAATCATAAAAAGCAATGCTCTTTAACCACATATTTGCAAAGTCGGTGCTTTAGCTCTTTAATGAATGTATTTTTCATGAATCTGTTATTAAAACAGGGAGATGGCACACTTGCCCGAATTTCCTTTCCTAATGCTTCATAAACAGCAAAAATATCCCCACTGGGAAATTCCCGGGAAGAAGATATTAGATTATTCCAAACTTCTACAGCAAGTTGTTATATTAGTTTGCCATTTCTTTCCCCAACTAAACGGGTTACTTGCTTACTGTAAGCTTTAAAAAAAAAAAGGCATGGCCCATCATCATTTTATTGTATTCTACTGAGTGACTTTATTGCTTTTTTCTATCACACTTGTCACTTCACAACAGTGTGCTGAAGTTGCTGGGTGCAGTGCGCTGACTCAGGGCTCCTGGTTCCACTGAACAACACTGAACTCGACAGAGACAGACGAGCCCCTAGCATGAGGCACGGTCAGAGGTCAAGACCACAGGTGAAATACAGAGAAAGGGGGAGTGGGGGAGGGGGGGTGTTGGAAGACACTTTCCCTCCTGTAGCTCCTTAATCCCCCCCCGACAGTCATACAGTTTTGCAATCTCAACAACTGGCAACTCACGATGTTCTATGAGTAACATCACTTATCATGTACTGTGGGTCGAATGTATAAGGACAAATTACAATGCATAAGGTCCGATTACTACTTTGAATAATAGAAGTGTCTGATGCATCCCAGTGTCATTTTCAGTTGGAATGTATGCCAGTGTAATTGTAATAGTCAGTTGCTTTAGGTCAGGTGAAGTTTTTAAATTATCTTCTCATCAGTGAAATATGAGATATACATTTTTTTAAACATCACTGAATTTGGTTTATCTGCAAAAATAAAACCTCGTCCAATGCATTTAAAATTGGGTTTAGACCCTTGACACAGTGTATTTTGTGAATAGACAGATTATATAATAATGTAATAAAATATGATAATAGATAATAATGAACATACGAATAAACATAAAAATTAAAGACATAAAAGGCAAAGGGTTTCCCGGAGGCATGATAGCCCTTCTGTTTAACAATATGTATTACCTCTGGGACTAGACCATTGCATTGCTGATGTCTGAGATTGACTTTCTTTGTAAGCTAGATGAATGGATCTGTCACCCACGCTGACGTCTTTATACTCAAGTCATATGGCCACAATACTGCTTACATCCTTGACAAGCTGAATGCCTTTGTGTGCTTATTGTCTGCTATGGATACTTATTGTGTTGGGTCAATGACTGACAATCTTTTAACGTACACCGTTTCCTAACAGCATACAATAGCCCAAAGGCTTGACGTGAGATCCGATGCGTATTCGTATCGCCGCGGACATCTTTGCATATGCACCACTCCGTTTTCGTGCAGTCTCGCTTTATGAAGGGAACACATTGAGCGATGTCTTCGTTCGACTGGCGGCTGGATGGGAATCGCAACGACGCATTTCAGCTTTCGTGGCTGTGATTTTTTTCCTCAGAAACCAAATGATTTCAAAGCGGGGGTTGGTGGGGGGCTGTAATATCTGCTCATGTGATAAAACCATGGACCGGATAAAAACATATCTCCCTGTCTTTTTCCAAAACCACTTAGCTCGGTCTTCCTCAAGGTTCAAATGTCTCTGCCGGGATGCAGAATGATGCCAAGAGAAATAAATAAAGGTTTTTGGCCACAAAACCAAGGCAGGAAAAGGCCCGTTCTTGAAGGCGCACTGTTGGGGAGGATTATTAAACTGATGGGTTTCCTAATTGCCACAGCAGAACAAAAGCTGTCAGATAGCCCGAGATGTGTTTTGTAAATTGGAATGGGTGAATTACAGGGAGATTAATAAGTGCTGGCCAGCTCATTGGTAAGTAACACTGATTAGCACCTCCAGGCTAAGAGTACCCTTCTGATGCTCTGCTTCCTGGTGCACTGGGGAGAACTGGACTCATTTAGTATTTCAGTGCACATAGTTGTTTTCTGAAATGGAAATGGCAGTATAGTCGCAGTAACAGTAGCATTAAATAGCAGGTGAAATAATAGTAACAACAGCAGTAGTAGCAGTAACAGTGGTAGTAGTTATGTAATACAGCAAATGTTCTTTATTTCCTCATATTTAACACACACACACACACACACCAATCACAGCTCCACGGATACCACAATGCTGATCTTTATTAATAGACACCTCAGGGTGGATGAAAACAGGATTAGGAATTAGGATTATGAAACTCAGGATTTGTATCTGGTGGGATGGGAAGGGCCTTTTACTCAAACAATTCACTTATTAATGACAACTTCCAGAAATGACATACATTTCAATCCAAGTCCCAGGTTTAAATGCACATTAAAGGATACCGAAGCTGTTTCAAAGAACAGCCCCATATGCCCTTCAAACACGGCGTAAACCAGCATTCAGAAGTTCCATAATGGTTGGACTACAGATTCCCATTTCTGAAGATTATCTATTTCATTCCTGGAACACATTTTTCACATACATGCAGAGGCCATAGCTCAGGAAAAATAAATTGGCAAAGGGAATTGTTATGAAAGAAATGATTAATTAACTTTTGTGCTGGATATATTCACTGTTATCACTGCTTGTATAGGAATATGGAGTGGAATCGGTTCCAAAAATTGTAAAGCTGGTTTCACGTTTGTCTGTAGCACCATTTGTTTTATTTTTAGTCATTTTGTTGGTCTCTAAGTTCTCTTTGATTTGTAGTTTAGAAAATGACCTCAGTGTTCATCCTACCACATGAAAATGTTGGAAAAGAATGTATGACATAATTTCTCTTCATTGTAATTTATTGAATACGTTCCTTCAATTTGAATTTGAAAAAGGTACAGAAGGTATTCATCTTCTGATTTTGAAAGATTATTTTTGTCATAATGCTGGTCATGTTCACAGTATGTGTTTATAGCAAATTGCTATTCTCTTTGAAGTCAATCCCAATAAAAAGCTGCCCCAAACTGGTTGTCTAAACCACAACAAGCTGTTCTATTTCATGACACTACACATGTTTGCATCCATGAAAATAGTTACTCATAGTTATTTGTTTGTTTGTGCGACTGAGTTTGTGAATCTTCCAATAAACTGAGAATCTTTAAAGCGAGTATATGTGCTACACACTGCATACTTTACCACCATTTAGCAGTAGTGAATATAGTATGTGTCTAAATAGCATTTAGACTAAATAATCTAATAGTATGTGCAAAACCAACTCTGAACTCTAATATAGTATATTTGGCCCCTGTTGGACTCTGTTAATTTTGATAATTTTGCTGTGTATATTTTGACCTTTCTGGAGTTTAACTGTTACAATTTTCACAGGTGGATGTTGCATTGCGTAATCCCCTAGATCAGGTGGGTTTCGTTAAAGTGTTAGACTGCAATTCGTTGGGTCATTAATCTGAGTGGAAAATGGTGGGTCTGTCAGCACCCGTGTGAGCCATTTCCTCACTTTATTCGGAGCAGAGTGGATCGAGAGCGGAGAAAGGGCAAGCAGTGACCGTGGCCTAATGCAATCCTGGTGTGTTGGCTGCAAAGGTACACCAGGTCCCAGCACTCTGTCCTTTCCTGTAGAGTCAGCTTCTGTCATTGATCATGTGTTATTATTATTATTGCTGTTGTAAATAAATAAATGGTTGTTGCCCACCAAAAAAATGCATTCAGCTTAGTTTGTTTGAATGAAAATACTAAGTCAAGTATATGTTTGACTTTTGTTTTGTGTACACTTAGTCAGGGTATCCATAACTAGCGCTCATTTTTGCAGACTTAATAGTAATAATAATACAAAATAGCATTATTATTATTATTTTTATTATTGTTGTTGTTGGTATTATTGTTATTATTATTGCTTGTATTCATACAGTACCGTTCCTCTCAGGATTGACAAGTGCTTTACAGTGTATGGAGGAACTGTATGTATCTGCACATGGCCGCTACTCTTTGGTGATGATCACAGGCAGTCACCGCTGAAGTTCACAGCTGAATGTTGTGCTGCAAAGCCACTTGTACAGGGAAGAGAACTGTGACGCAAGGCTTCTCAGGTGGGAGTCCCCTATAGATGTTTGATGCAGTAAACGTGTTTTACTTTATTTGTTCATATCTTACCAAATAAGAAGTTTCAAATGCACATTTTTATTTTTATTTTATTTGTTTATTTATTTTGGAACAAACAACATACACATACACACACATACAACAGTATGTACATTAGATTATAGCAGTTTCCATCCGTGTAGTCCCTATGGGTCCTAATTTGGGCCATTTATTAACCCCCCTAACCTTTTTTTTTTGTTTTGGGAGGTGGGAGGAAAACCGGAGTACCGAGGAAACCCACGCTGACACGGGAGAGAACATGCAACACACACAGAAAAGGGCCTCGGCCGGATCGAAACTCGGTACCTTCTTGCTGTGAGGCGACAGTGCTAACCACTGCACCACCGTGCTGCCTAAGCATGCACACACTTTACACACCAAACATGAGCACACATACACAGATGATTGCACTGATATTGAAAATATCACAATTTTCCCCCCATCATGACTTTTGTATTGCATGGTGGAGGGAAAATTGACACACGCAAACAGAAGCACATTTTCAGGCACACGCGTAGAATAGCCTATACATTAAAACGTTTTACCATGTCAAGTGTATTTGAATTATCAACGATTCTGAGTGGTTTCAACTATGCCTTTCAAATGCTTTAAAAGAGAACGGGATATCCAACCGATACAAATAGATGCAGTGCAATCTATCAATATATTATACTCTAAAGTAAGCTGCAATGTCATATCATGTAATAAGGATGTACTGTATGCTATGCATCGTTAGCTATTGTGTAGGCCTACCTATTAAATCATACTATATTTTCTCGTTGGCACGATTGTTCGCTTTTCCGTTTCATTTGGTTACCTGCCCAAAATATGAGCATCCGTCCTTATGGCAGACAACAGGAGTAGCCTAAACTGTTATCAATATGTGTCGTTCACGGCAGCTCTTATTTTTTTATTATTATAATTATATTTTTAATGGAATATATCTATCAATGTAACACGGCTCGCCTCAAAAATCTTATGGTGATTTCGAAGTGGTCGCGCGTGGTTGCACCAGTGGCTAATCTCACGTGCCATTCTCACGATCCGCGAGTTGTTTATTCTATGTAAGACCGACTTCCTTGATTCCGTAAATTCAAAAAATAAATTAAATAAACCCGTTAATTCCCATCAGGGGAAATGGCAAGGGTAACCAAGGAAAGGTGAAAGCGGAAGGCCTGCACATGACATGGCATTACAGGAAGCATGAATATATTAGCGTGTTGGCCTACTTATTTATATAGGCTATATTTCTTATATAAATACGTAGCCTATACTATCTATATGATATCTAATCGAAAAAGAGATGGTTAAGAGATCCAGTCTAGAGCCTATATAAGCAATAGAAATTACCATTAGCATATTCTACAGTGTTCTGCTACAAAGCATAAAAACTGTTGTTGATGCATCCCTTACTCACTAATCACCTTTGATGATGCAGATGATGCTCTGTGGTTTGACTGAATATGCTCTCAATAATACCACCAACCTGTAAATTTACAGCGGTCTGTGGGATGAGGATACAGTTAAAATAACAGTTAATCAAACCGTTCCTTTAACTTGTCATGAACATCGATTGCTTATCTGTTCTATTTGCTTTTTTAACCAAAACATCCATTATCCTCACTAATGACGCTCCCGCTCTCTGATTCTAGCACTCGACCTCCCACATCCTACTTTGTGATCTTAAATGGACCCCCGAGTAGAATTAGGGTCAAGTAACACGGCACCCAGGGGCTTTAAAGAGCAGCGATCCGATTGAGAAAATGAAGTCTACGGGCTTGAGAATCGAGAGCCGTTTGGTATTGTTAGGGTTGACGCTGACCTGCTGGGAGTCCAAACATTTGCCATCCAATGGAGGAGAGAAAGGCTATTAAACCAAATAATGTGACTCTGCCAAACGTAATAAGGAATGTAACAAGTTGAGTCGAGAAAAAACGACAGTAATAACAAACAAAAATAAGCTAAACGAACGAGGTTGGCGCATAACGACAAAACGCGTGCCCGTAAAGAGTTTTTTACACCGACCGCTAAATCAAAAGTGTCATGTGACGTTTGAAAAGGTAGCCTAAATGTTTTGACTGATGAAACAAGCAGGACGAAAGATGTAATTCGCATTCTTTTTAAATTGCAGTTGGCTAAAAGTCATCAGCCAGCCTACAGATTTTATTTTTCGTTCTTGCCTATGTTGTTACAGTGTCCGTATTTCAACGACTAATTTGTGCCCAGCCCCAGACAGAAGTTAAGATGGAATAGATCATTACCTATACGAACTGCGGGAATTGTGAAAAAAAAAATATTCCTGGACTATGGGATATAACATAAATAGAAAATTACATTTAGGCTACCTACATGAATTGCTTTAGACCTATTTCGTAGGCCTATGGCTTAATACCTTAAGGATATCGGTGATGGGTCTAATAAGTTGCGCCACGATTCAAGTTGATGATTATCTTCATCATATCAAACTTTGCTGAGGCCTTATTATTATTTGAATAACTTGAATTTTGCCTCTGCTTTTGCTGCTGCTAATGTTGATGATGATGAGGAGGAGGAGAAGGAGGAGGAGCAGGAGATAAGGAGAATATTTTTAAACTATTACCTACATCTCATGTAACGTCTATTATAGGCTGATAGTAGCATGTTCCATTATTCAAGAATTAAGTTATCATAAGGTAAATTAAATTGAATTGAATTTTCAACAGATTTATACCTGAAATTCAAAATTTTCTAATTACATAATAACAATCATATGAATCCTGTTGGATTTTGGGGAAATTGGGTATCTTGAGAGACGCAATTTAGAGTACAATATCAATTGTGAGTCGTTATAAATAATAATAATAATAATAATAACTATTTTTTTATTTATTAGGCTGTTATTATTATTATTTTACCATTTTGATTACCTGCAGGCTCTCAGCTCAGAATAATATCTTAATTCCCCAAATAGCACAATATTCCTAAGAAAAACGCAAAAGGGAAGAATCGCTGTTTTTAAAGCAGACCGTGAATTTTATTTTAATAGATTTATAAGATTGAACAGATTCATAATAGGCTCATTAATACAATGCCAAAATTGGAGGTGTGTGAAATATGAGTTAGGATAGGCTATCTAGCCTAATAGTGTCCTTGTACCTGATCCCTTTGTTTGTCGTTAACACTGAATGACTTCTAGGCTAAGTTTTTATTTTATTTTTATGCCAGCATTTTTTGTTAATGACGTTCAACGTTATATGTAATATGAAATGGAGAAAGCAGTGACAATTATTTATTTATTTATTTGTATAATGACTTATAATGACTGTATACATTTGTGTGTACAGAATTAAAAAATGTAGGGTAAGTGACAACAGTTTAAGGGGTCAAATGTGACATTTACAGTAACAGGCTAATGTAGATTTTCTATCAAGACCGATTAATTCTCCTGGTTTATTCGGGAAACCATGACCTTTCGGGAATTTACTAGCAACAGTATATACATTTTAATTCCATAATGCATAATAAAACATATATTAAAAGTTAGCGATTTGCAACAACACTGACAGAGCTCCGCTATAGCCTTCATATGACAGTGTCCAAAACAGCTCCCATTGAAAAGAAAATGAATGACGTCCTCCGAGTATGTTTTCAAAAATATTGGCAGTCACATACTATTAACATGGGGGGAATTGTTCCTTCGACAGGTATGTGGAATACGCTGGCCTGCACATAATACCTTTCTCAATCCGTGTTCTGTCATTTTACCGTTTGGAGAACAGAACTTAATTGGGACAGTCATTTCCCAGTAGGGGGCCAGCTCCACCTGTGGTAAAGCGTTATTCCATTAAACGAAAACAATGAGAATTTAATTAGAGTGACCAATCACATTTGAGGTGGCGTTATTGCAAAAAACAAAAACAAAAACGTATGGTATGCTCATGCATACAGAAGGCAATCTTTTTTTCTCACTTTTTGTTTGGGCCAAAGGTCTACGTAAGAACGCAGTTAAAGTTGTAGCCTACGCACGTCATTAGCCGATAATTGTCAACAGGAATTGGTTCCCTTGTTTGGTGCTGTTCAGTTTATTGGTGGTATGCCTCTGTAGGCTAGATGTGATAGCTTAAGTGATGGTGTGTGATTATTACAATTGTTTTCAATGTTATCATAGGCCTACATTTTTTTAAATAAAAGCAATTTACAAAAAAAATAATAATTAAACATACACACACACACACACACACACACATATATATATATATATATATATACCATTTGTATCATTAACGGTCCATTTTAAACGGCCCTCCACTAAAGTCCATTTGTAGTACTTTAAATAATATGAAATACTAATAGTACATTGTGATGGAAATCTAAAATCGCAATTGGACAAAATTGTTTTTGGTCGCGTTCATGTATCGTGAATTCAGTTCACATAATCCATTCACACACACACACACACACACACGCGCGCACGTGAATGAAAACAACCTATGCATAATTCATCATTAGCTTTACGAGTCACAAAGACCAAGAATAATAATCTCATAATCCTGCCACATCTACTTTGTAAATATATCTGTATACCTGCGAGGTAAAATTTAAATCGATATGCTATTTTACGACAGAAAACTATTTATAATTCATTATTTGAATTAACCAATGCGTTACCATTGCATACCCATAAAAAATATGCCTACGAAATGTACCCATGTAAGCAAGAATACACATCAGAAGTACCTGCGTAAATATGCATATTATGATAACCGAATACGTGTACTACGAGTATGTAGAACATATGTAGGCTACGGAATGTCTTTAAAAATGATTTTTCGTTGCATGTCCCTATGAGCTACGCGTAGTATTTTATAAATAAAGACACACTATTTCAAACAAAGAGTTGCCTACACTTAACATAGATGCGCATTGTGAAATATCATATCAAGATAAATTTATATGGCATGCGATATATGGTGTTTTGACTTTGGACACTGATTGACCGAGGAAAATATATAGTTAACCAAAGTAAACTAAAGCTAAATAAATACAGTATTGCTATTTACAAATATGCAAGTACTGATGTTTTGGTTCGTTGTCCATAGGCTATTTAGAACCGCTTGTGTGCGGTAATGTCTAGATTATTAGAAAATAACTTACCCGCTTGTTTTCACTCCAGCTGAATTTACAATTTTTTCCCCTGTGTATAAAAACTAACCCCAAGCAAAACACCTTAATTTTATTTTCCATTAGCAATAAGGGTGTGACAGTGCACGGCGTCAAAAACCACTCATCCCCGCTCTACGTATCCGACCTGTAGGACCAAAGGGGACAAGGAAAGAGGCTTTTTGTTATCTGGGAGTTATTTGTAAGACATTTTATAGAGTTTCTCTCCTGTGTAACTCAAGCACGCACAGAAATCTATCGCTTCTCTGATAATCTTTTCCAGGTTGTCTCTCCTCTGCGTTTTATGGTGTAGCTATTCCGACATAAAAAGTGATAATAAATTTAACGAAACCGCGCATAGATATGGGCTTCAGTAGATTAAAACATTTGCCCATTCCGGCGTGTCTACAAATAAAAATAAATAACACATTATTGAAATGTTTCCCTAAGCCAACTTCAATAGAATGAAAACATTTTTTCTTAAAAAAACTTTCCTGCGCAAAGAAAGATTTACGGGCACGTTGGAAATCGCCTTCGGTTAGTAACATTTTGCAGGTATGAATGCCACCAGTAACGCAATTATTATATTATTATTATTACTATTGTTGTTGTTGTTTTTCACAATAACACATAGCTAACCTAAGAGTAATACTAACCTATGTAATACAAACTATTGTAATGCTTGTTATGAAATTCTCAGTTTTGGAATTTATTCTGAACCATGGTGATTCAACGGCCTCGTTTATGCCGAATGCTGAAACAGCACAAGGACTAGGTTGAATTGAAATTAGGAGCCAGTTTCCGTCATGTCCGTTCCGCCATTTAATTATTTAACTAACTAAAAGAGGCGATTTGTTTACGCTCTCCCCACTTCAAAGTGTTTGATATGTGTTTTAAAATTAACACATAAACAGGAAAAACATGCCTATTACCACCCTTCCTTGACATAATGGAGATGCAATTGCTGTTTAGGTGAGCCGCTTACACTCCCTTTTTGGGCAAATAGTTTATAGCACAAGGTTCCCAAAGGTGGGGGGCGGAGTGGAGAGACGGAGACATAAACGTTCCAAGCAATGTCCATATTTTCAGTTTGGCTACGCTGGGAAACTCCTCCTATTCCTACGTCCATATAATCAATGTAGTCTGGCCCTTTAAGACTCGGCAGTGGGTCAGTAAGTGGTGTAGTGTTTCTCTAATTGACCTCTACCCAATCAACAATAACTTGTTAGCACTCGCGTGCTATTATTGTTCCTCGAGACCAGTTTTTCCCTCGGAGAAAATCCGCTCTTGCAAAGTGTCGTCCCTTCCTAAAGACACCGATGCAGCTCAGAACAGCCTCTTTTCCTTTCATGAAGGAATACATTTGTGCAGTCTGAAGCCGCCGCCCACGTTGTGAAGCATGACTACTTTGGGGAAGCGTTGGTGTAAAGAGAAGTTTTAAGCTCAGGCGCAAGGAACAACAAGAAGGACAACACAGCGTAGCAGCAGCAGGACTTTCCGAAAAGTGAATTTAATGGAAACAGGAATTTACCAACACTAGAAATATATTTTTTGTGGAACTGCAATGACCTCCACCCGAGACATGAAGATATGCGCAGTGTTGCAACCTAACGGGGGGAGGAGAAGAGAGGCTTTGGATCAACTTCCTCCGCCGGCCAATTCCAACAAACCACTCACCCCTTTCAGTATTGAGGATATTTTAAACAAGCCTTCGATAAAGAAATCCGTAGCTGCTCTCCGCCCCCCACGGGTCCTGGAGAAAGTGGCCGTCTCCAGCACTGCAAGAAACTGTATTACCTCCCCGTCCTCTCCGCTCTGCGCTTTGGAGGAACTCGCCAGCAAAACTTTTAAAGGTCTGGAGGTCAACGTAATCCAAGCGGCAGAAGGTAGGCTATTCGTCTGCTATTTGTCCTTGATTAAACTTGCACTCTTATGCTCCCACGCATGTTTTATAGTTCGGTAAAGTTAGGTTAATTCAGCGACAGAAGAGTACGCAATGCCAATGATCTTCTACCTATATGCATAAAAATAGAACGTATAATAATAATACTACTTATTATTATTAGTATTATTATTATTGTTGTAGTTGTTGTTGTTAACAAACAGCAATGTACATTCTATAATAGTCATTACGTAATATACAAATATTACTCTATTACAAATATTTAGCCTCCAATATGTCGTAAGCAATTGCAAAGGCAACAGCTAAATGGAGGTAGGTCTAATTTATCGTCGTATAGCATGCGTAAATTGTGATAATACTGTCATAACGTATTATAGGCCTTGCCTTTCTACCCTGTTTCGCACTTTGGGATATATGAGTATGATGAGTGATTTATGAATAATACTATTATTATTATTATTATTATTATTAGTAGTAGTAGTAGTAGTAGTAGTAGTAGTAGTAGTTTCACCAATTTGTTATTACTATAGTTGTGCTTGTAGTTATGGCTGTTGTTGCCAAAGTAGTGTTCAGTAGACAGACAAGAACGAGGCACTGTATTACAAAATCACGTAGCAGTGGGCTATTTCAAAATAGCAAAATACTCGTATAAGTAATTGTCATTACCCCAGTTTTAGCTTCAGCAGCTCGAAACGATTAACAGAGCAGGTGAACAAGTGGGAGTATGACGAGTAGATAGAATAATAATTATAAAGAAGAAGTAATAGTACGTCGTTGTGGTGTTGTAACAATTCGCACATTTCGCTGCATGTGTGTGTAGCTATATACAGTCTGCATTTGTGAATGTAGCCTACCTAGCGTGATTGATTGGTGCTTGTTTTAAAATGTGGAAATGTAATATTTACTAAATCTCGTTTCCCCTCATTTAAGGTCGTGAGTATGTGAATGGATTTGGCCAGAGACATGCCTCGAAAAAAAGAAGAAAGTCCCGCACAGCCTTCACCAACCATCAAATCTACGAACTTGAGAAGCGCTTTTTGTACCAAAAGTACTTGTCCCCAGCAGACAGAGACCAGATAGCGCAGCAGTTGGGCCTCACAAATGCCCAGGTCATAACTTGGTTCCAGAACAGACGGGCCAAACTCAAGAGAGACTTGGAAGAGATGAAAGCGGACGTTGAATCACTCAAGAAAATTCCCCCGCAGACTCTCCAGAATATTGTTACCATGGAAGACCTCGTGGACACGAAAGGAAACTCGGAGGCCATATCTCCCAGTATTTCCCCGTCCTCACAAGAAGGAGTCTTTTCTCACTCCCCATCTTCGTCCAGAGACCAAACAACGGACGAGTTCTCAGAAGAAGACGAAGAAATTGAAGTGGACGACTGAAAAAAGAAGCACACGCTTTGAACTACGAGTGGATGTTTGTTTATAAACTGAACGGACATGGCTTCTTTGGGTAACTTAATAAGACAAGGATTTTTTTGAATTTGTATTTATTTAATGGATTGCAAATAAAGCAACATTGTTTCCTATTAAAGCCGGAAAGAGCTTGAGGCATGCATTTAATTGAAGATGCTTCTAACAATTGTCTAAGGAATGCAGGTGGAAACAGTTGCCCAACCGAACTTTGCGCCTTTGTGGATCATCACACGATCAAGACTGCACAGTGTATACATGTTATTTAAGTTTATTTCAATATCTCCACGAGGAAAATAGAGCAATTAGTATTTTTGATACACCACTGAATAATGCACTAGTTGCTTTTGTAGCTGCTACCGAAAAAAAATTACCAGTTGCCAAATGGGTATTCTAATTCTACACTGTTGTTTACAAGATTAAAAACGTGGAGGACAGGGGCACTTTTTAAATAAACAACGAACTGCCTGCGTAATTTGGAATTTGAAGTGTCCGTTTTAAGTTCAAACTTGTCTGTTTTTACCGCTATCGTTTGTTTTGCCCTTATGAATGGAATTTGTCCAAATAAATATATAATTGCAAACAGATTGTTAACGGCACATGGGTTTGTTTAAATCATTTCAATAAAACGCAATACGTTTATATAGTTAAATCGTAATGTTTTGCTTAATTAAATGTGTGTCGCTTAAACAGGCCTAACTTTGGAATAGCCTACAACTGGGAAGTGTTTCTTTGCGTATAAATGATACACTTTTGAGTGCCATGGATGTTGTCCCTAATACATTCCAAGAGCTTGATTATAGCCTACCCATGAACAGATTTATATAACACATCGGGAAAAGTCCCTCACAAACTACCATGTTATGTATTTATATCTTCTCAATAGTTTGTCCTCAACACTGGGTAAAGGGGCGTCAAAACAAACCAGTCCCTTCAGCGACTGTCATTTTTCACCTCAAGTGTCTCCTTCTTCAATTAGAGACAATTGAACACGCCTTCCCTATTCACACGCTCTCAAAGAACGATTGTCGCGAGGGGATTCGGACCTGGGGCTGGCAGGAATAAAGTCGCAAAGACTCAGTGCCATATGGTTTACGCATTTTCTCTCGAAGTCAGGATGATTGATTAGTTTAACCCCCGTATTTAAACAGTTTCACCGAGCCGCACAGATACACATCTGTGCTGTTAAGTGCAAGAAATCCCCCATGAATAACAATTGATTAGCAAGGGGGTCCTAATGTATACATCTCAATGGGAGACGAGTAAGAGAGCTGCTGACTGAATTTTCTCCGCTAAGGCTGCATACTGCCAACATATTATTCGGTCCATTTGTAAGTAAGATGCAAGTAAAGCTGTAATGAAAAGAGCGAACACCATCCTCTGATGCACAACTGCATGGTGCAACCCTGTGGAATTGCAGGGACTGATAGTCAACTCGAGTGTTCATATGGGGGCTGCAGAATGAACCAAAACGTCCACATTTTCGCAATTAAAAAAGCATCGTTATACACGTTTTGCCTTCTAATTTGCGGAATGTTTTGCTGCCACAATAGCCTATTTGCATTAGTGTTTAATAAAGCATATTTTTAACATCTTTGTTTTTCAGTTCATGCACATATAGATCCAATCCATTATCATTGTCATTTAGATTTAGTCCTATAAGTGTGTGTCAAAAAAGAAAGCATACCCTTGACATTGACTGTTCAGCATATGATAACAGGACGAAGTCAGATGTACATTCTTGTGTGTGGTCACATTTATTGAAGATATGCGTTGGCACACCTCTCCTATAGTCGGAACATATCAAAAGTGTAATGATGTAGCGTGCCACAATTAAGTTTTAAATGCGCAAAACCCGTATATCGTTCAGAAAAATCCAGCCAGAACTTGAACGCAAATAAATGACCGGTAGGCTAGGTATGCAGTGGGACTATTTCCTTTAATTGCTCTGAATGTACTTTCCTTTTCTTTTTTTTTTTGATCGAATTTTATTTCACATACACGCACTCACGCACGCACAGGCGCGCGCACACACACCACACATAGTTTCAAAATAGTTTCCTTTGGCTGAGCCCCGGCCGGAAGACATTGCAATAACAACAACGACTAATTGCTTGTATGACTATTAAAAAAGTGAACTTAAAGATGGCTAACGAATGTCTAATAAAGACATTTCTGACAACACTATTTTACTCAATGTCTCCTTGACCTCAAAATGTCTTTATTAGCCATTCCTTACCAAACTTAAAATCCAACACGAGGTCGTAGTTATTCCACATTTATTATTTGCGATTTGATCAACATTTATTTTTGTATTTGCGCCCCGTTTTACTGTCACACCATTACTATCATTACCGTATATCAATTTATATAATCATAGTTTTAGATTCATCACTTTAAATAAGTAATAATTCTGAAACTGTAGTGTATTTTAATAAATACATACATTTAATAAAAATTATTTACAAATAAATATTTTCTCAAATAACATAACAATTATTGGTAACGCAAGAAATAGCTACAAACAAAAGCTGATTGAAGTATATTCCCATTCATATTTACTTTTATTAAGCATCTATGGCTTTAGGAACCATTATATGGCCATTCTCAACGTCCTGTTTCACAGGGGTATAAATATGAGGTGACACACAGGCCAGACCCTAGTAGGAATCTTAGAAAGATCAGAGAACACACAAATAAAATGAGACATAAGGTTGTTGAGCTTCATAAAGCAGGCAATGTCTAAATAGCTTCATGTCTGAAACGACCAATTTCCACCATTAGGGCAATGATTAAGTGTAAAGTAAAAATTTCTTGTTTGAGAATTGCAGAAGTTGGTTGCATCCTGGGGTCGCCAAGTCTCCAAAAGTATAATTAGACGCCACCTCTATGGCAACAAGCTGGCTTGCCAGAAGAAAGCCTCTGCTGTCATTATATCACAAATAAGCACCTGGAGTTTGCTAAATTTGACCAGAATTTAGATTGGAACCGGGTGCTATGGTCAGACAAGACGAAAATTGAGATATTTGGCAATACATGTTAAAAGTGGGTTTGGCGTAATGAGGCATACTTATGTAGAAAAGAGCCTTATCCCCAGCGTGAAGTGTGGTGGAGGATCTGTGATGTGGTGGTCTACACCAAAATGGTTCTCTGACCACAGAATCAAGGATACAAACTTAAGGCTATCCCAGTCCCCTGACCTGAACCCCATTGAATACCTGTGGAGAGAGCTGAAGAGGAGAGTCCACAAATGAGGACCGAGGACTCTGGAGAGATTCTATATGGAGGAACGGTCTCAACTCCCTTGCTATATGTTCTCCAACCTCATGAAACACTACAGGAGACTCAGTGCTGACTCTGCTGTGCTGTTATCTTGGCAAAGCGAGGGTGCACAAAGTACTAAATACAGGGTTGCCAATAATTGTGACACACATCTTCTTCAAAATAAAAATTATTTTGCATTAAAGATTTGCGTTTCCTCTGATCAATGGTATCACAATTAAACTACGTATAGCATTTTCAAATTTTTCTGAGCAGAAGATATATTTGATAAACAAACTGAATTTACAGTGCCGTGAAAAAGTTTTTGCCCCCTTTCCTGATTTCCTCTATTGTTGCATATTTCTCACACTGGATGTTTTCAGATCATTAGACAAAATATAATATTGATTTTAGGGAACCTGAGTGAACAAATGACACGTTTGTTTTTTACTTATTTAATTTATTTAATGAACAAAAAATTCCAACACCAATTTTCGTTGTATGAAAAAGTAATTGCCCCCTTACAAATAATAACCGCAGCCAATGTAGAATAAAGTAATAATTTAAAATATTTAGTCACATATTCTTTGCATGCCATGACTTCCTGATGTCTGTGACCCAACAAAATCAAAAGACTCTTGATATCTTATTTTCTGGTACTCCTACAGGCGATATTATAACCTCTCTGCATTTGAATGGATCTCTATGGAATTGGGAGGTGGGACTAGATTTAGCTGTAAATTATACTGGAACAGTATGGAATACATGGTTGGTAAAATGGCTGTAAGTCATCAAGGGTCTGAGGTATCAAACAAGCCTCAAACCATCACTCTGCTGCCAGATATGCAGTAGATATGGATGGATCACTTTAAGGGTAGTTTCTCCTGACAAATTGTCCTATTGAACTCCATGAAAAAATAAGCCAGGAGAAGAAACCCTTCAAGTTATCCGCCCATATCTACTGTATTTCTGGCAGCAGAGTGATGGTTTAAGGCTTGTTTGATATGCCTTGATGACTTAGAGCCATTTAGCCAACCATGTGTTCCATACTGTTCCAGTGTAATTTACAGCTAAATCTAGTCCCACCCCCAATTCCCATTGAGATCCATTCAAATGCAGAGAAGTTATAGTATCGCCTGTAGGAGTACCATAACATAAGATATCAAGAGTCTTTTTATATTGTTGGGTCACAGACATCAGAAAGTCATGGCATGCAAAGGATATGTGACCAACTATAAAAAATGATTACTTTATTCTACATTGGCTGCAGTTATTAAGTGTAAGGGGGCAATTACTTTTTCACACAACAGAAATGGGTGTTGGGATTTTTTGTTCATTAAATAAATGAAATAAGTAAAAAACAAACATGTCAATTATATTTTGTCTAAAGATATGAAAATATCCAGTGTGAGAAATATGCAACAATAGAGGAAATCAGGAAGGGGGCAAAAACTTTTTCACAGCACTGTAATCCTGCACTTTTTGCTCATTAATTGAGGTTGCCAATAATTCTGGTGGGCACATGCTCAACCCAATAATTAAAAACATATACATAACATATACAAAACATAGTCCAGCAAATATAAAAATAAGCAAAATGCTATTGTAAGTCAACTTAATTGTGCATCTTCATTATTATGTCATCATTTCTCTTATTTACCATTTGATAATTCAAGCCCCTCGCCCTTACCTTTGGCCTTCCAATAATACCACAGCTGCGACTACAGGATCAGAACCAGCTTCACATTTAGGATAATAATCAAGAGTGTAAGACCAATGCTGCATATACAAAACAAATATGTACGTAAGCTCATGTGAAGTCTTAAGATATAAACGTATTTATAGAAAATGCCTAAATTGCGAAAGTAAATGGGTGTCCAGCTGCGCAGTAGAGAACCTGCCACCTAGTGGCCAGTAACGATATGGCCATACTCTGACTGGAGTTAACATAAATTTAGCAGTGAGGCTGGTAGGGACATTACTGTTTTGCAATGGCCATCTGAATCTCCAGACCTGAACAGAAAATTTGTGATTTGAATTTAAGAGGGCAGTCCATTCGCACAGACTGAAGAGTGTTGAATAATCCAGCATTACGGAAATGGTCCAAAATGCCCCTAATATGATCACTAATCTTGTAAAACACTATACAAGACAACTGTAGTTTTAGCCTTGCAAAGGGAGGGTGCACAAACTACAGAAACTAGGGGTAGAAATAAGTTTAAAACCTGAAATATTTTTGGAAAATAAAATAATTACTTGTTATAAACAAACTTTTTCTCTGAACAATTGTATTAGTGTAATATGATATCATTTTCTAATTTTATGAGCCTACAGTGTAGCTCATTACCTATGTATTTTATACCTGACTGTTTTCCTTCCCACTAAACAAAGGACTAAGCAATTGGAATCAAATAAAATATGCTGATGCCTAACCACAGTATTTTTACATCAGAATAAACAACACAATGCATCAACTTTGTTTTGACTAATCACAAAATGTATTTAAAAATATAGGTCAAAGAACAAACAAAATACATATTTATCTGTACAGAAATATAAAAAATAGATCGTATAGAATACAAAAATGTACATTGCGTAAGACTTTTAGTCCAAAGAATCTGAAATGTTCTGAAAGTCTTCCAGAAGGGTACGTGTTCTATCTTGCTCGCTTGTCCTTGATTGTGTAGTGTAGAACCAAAGGCTGTGCCTATGGACATAAAAAAATACATCAGAATCAGAATGAATCAACAATAAAATAATTCAACCTACACTTTTCACAATGCAAAAACAAAAATAAACTTTTTGTTTCTATGATCAAATTGTTTGATAGGGCGATTAATTTAAATTGGTATACCTGCAGTTCAAAACTTTGTTAGTTTCAATCAAAACCCCTGACAATATTGCTGTGCTTTGAGCTTAACCTACAGAATTCCCTTGGGTTTGCATCTGAAAGTAAGATGGATGCCACCATGCATCTCTTAAGGCAAAGAAGCCCAAGAAACAATATGCGGTGCCAGTGAGAGTCCACTTCCTGTGCACAGCTTCCCATTGCAGTACCTTGCCAAACCAGTGAGAGAGCCACAGCTGTTTCATGGTCATGTGATCTGGTAACGACTCATTATTGAACAACATCTGGATCTGCAGCAGAGAAAAGACCACAACATCGCCGACATGAACCCCTTGAAACATACACATACCAACACGCATTACAGTTATAAATGCAGTCCGATATGGAATTCTACTGCAACTGGATGTTCAATTAAGCTCACACATGTATAGTTTAATGAAACCCAAAGTAATGGATATCTTAGCAGTATATTTTACGGTAATGAAATCGCAAGATAAAGTCTGAACAACAGCAGGAAATCAGAAAGCAAATCTACCTACAACTTCTGCCAACAGTGCAGACCCCCCGAAAACATAAGAACAATTTAGGCTTTAATGCCCTTTCATTGTTTGACTTAAGAAAAACCCTCACCTTTAAGTGGCATCATATCCAAAGCAATCACTTTACGGAGTAGCCAAGTAGTTTTCTTCTAGCCGAAAGGTCACGCCAGCTATCGGCTGCGCTAATGAGCGCGACTACACAAGTTCGCTGTCCTCTTGTCGCTGAGGCATCTAAAGGTTTGTCTGCATGTCTTGTTGCATTAAGTGACTGTTTATATAGTACCATCAGCTTAGAATTGCACATTGTGGATTGTAATCCTGTTTCTGGTGTTATCAAAATTTTAATGAAAGTATTTCTGGATTTGGGCTCAAGATGAAAAATACTTCTTATTCATAACTTGAAAAATTAAATGTCAGCGGTACTTCCAGCTACTGACGTATTGTGTCATAAGATACTGTTTTTTTCAAAAGTGAAACGCGCGCGCACACACACACACACACACACACACGCGCGCACACACACTTGTGCTGCATTTCAGACAAAGTCAGATGTGGGAAGTTCACACCTGATTATTTGTATTTTTTTTACTTCCGACCGCAGATCGTACAAGTGTCCAGCGATTGAAAGATGACATATATATATAAATGTAGAAACCTCAGCAAGCATAACAGGTTTTATGATCATGCCATGTAGGAAATTTTACTCAACAATCTTGTTTAATAGCTTAAAATAGTCTTGAGACAATTGTTTACATTTCACAGTGTACTTCTCCCTGCAATTCCCGCCCGAGTTTCCTAGTTGGAACTCTGACAAGTGGCGTTCCAATGCACTTTCCCTAGTAGGAGGTTGGAAATTCAGAGAAATTCTCAATTCTTTCCGAGCTAGAAGGCAGCATTAATTGCAAAGTAACTAATGCTGCTTGTTTGCTCAATATGAAGCTCACACTTGAGTGGTTTCTACATTTTAATACTCAACCTTGTCAGTATCTGATAATAAGAATTTTGACACATTTTACAACACATATTTTCTTACTTTAATCGCATGTATACACTGCCTGAGACTCACCTGACTGAGGCACACCTGGTGCCTCTCCATGCTAAGCCGGTGACATAAGACTCTCCTCAGATGTTGCACCTCCGCCCGCGCGGAGCAGCGCACATATTTCTGCCACAGAGAGGGAGACAGGAATTTCACTAAATCTATCCGTACACCAGGCAGGAGGTCCCAAAAGACTGCCGCAAGCATTGGCCATTAGTTCATACTTTCTCTTCAATGATTACGCACCAGTGTTCTCCAGCATCTTGTCATCACAAACAGCGTAGCAGGAAATTCACAAAATTACGTATCAGTTATCCCAAAGATTATTTACGTGCACATCAGAACTCGTGATTCTGTATTGACGGTATTAAAGTTTGCCTTCATGAATCGGAGGAATTCCAAGACTGCTGAAGAAGAGAATTGACAGTATGGTGGTATTTAGTTTCCATTGCCCTATTACACTTTTGTCATACAGCTGTTGTGCAGACATAGCAGTGAAATGCGCTTCGGTTATACTAATTCTGGTAAACAGTGACCTCTGCTGGCAGATAGAGGTATTCCAACCAATGTCACATAAAGTATAATTAACAAGTAAAATGTACGCCACAGTAAAAAAAAAAAACAACAACATTACTACACAAAATAAAATGCAAATATGGTACACAATTTAATGAAGCAATAGTTACCCTTCAGTAATCTCCAGTATGTATGAACTTTATTTATGGACACACACACACACACACACACACACACACACACACACACACACTCTGGTATATACTGTGATGCCAAATGTTTTTTTAATGATTTATGTGGGCTAGCAAATGGCTCATGATGAGGTATACATTTTCCTGTAAACTGTCATGTAATGAATTAAACAAAACATTTAATTGAAATGAACTTGTGTGTGTAAAATTTGCGTGTGTATCAGTCCACGACAAAAGCTGTCATCTGGTCTTTGTTGCAGTTCAAGAAACTATAGATTGCAACAAAAAAAAACATCACAAATATATGAATTTACAGACGCCCTAAAACTCTTCCAGAATTCCTAAGTGCCACACAATTTTCCATGTAGAAGTGAATGTGTCCCTACTCTGTTAAGACTTGGAACCCATGAGACTAAACTAAACTAAAGTCAGACAATAAATGGCAGCACGACAGAAACTGGCTTAAGTGAGCAGCTCAAATAGCTGAAAGAGAATCTCTGTATTTCATGCTTCTGTTTCAACACATTTGCTTGTCACTAGTGAGGTATACTGGTTTTTGCTGGGGGAACAGCTATTGACTAACTGAGGGCCATGAGCCAAACAGAATGCATAACAACCAGCACAGATGCCAGATGAATTTAAAAGGTGCGGAGATGTCGTCCCCGTCCCCCCCCAAGTTGTTTCATTCCTGTTACAGTGTTATACAATACAGGAACAAGCCTAGCCTAAAGCTAGCAGCACAGCGCTGGAGTATTGTGAAACAGATTGACAGCATTTCCTTAAAAAAGCCCGTTGTGGAACATGCAGAGACACACAGCTTACCTGCCGCACTGACTTGTGTTTATCTTTCCCAGGTGACAGTGACGAGGATGTGCTGCGGAATGAAGAAAAGAATAACATCAGTATCAGTGGCTTACATTACAAATTGGACGAATTAGGAATTCACAATAACTGCACTAGCAGGTGCCTCTGCTGTGCACCTGGGCTGCAATCAATAAGCTTAATGCCACAATGCGCTTCAGAGGCAATAATGTAAGCTTACAGTTAAACATACCTGATTATGTTCAAACAAGTCTCTGTACTAGTACTCCTGTAAATTCATCTATGGAATGCTTTGCACACTGAAGACGGGCCATGTCATTTTTCTGTCCTGAATGAAAAGGTTTGATTATCTCTACCAAGCCTGAGCCACTTTTTAATTAATATGCTCAGGGATTATGGTGGGTCAGGGCATTTGACCTTTAAATTAGTCATCGGTCTCAATCTGCTCTCATTTAACTTGGTTGATTAATGTGCACGAATGACCTGAATGATCCATTGTCGAGTAACTGTAAAGGTTTATTTTAATGTATTACGTTTATTTTAATTCCCTTTTAGACATGCAAAATCAGTCTGCATCATCTCCCAAAGGATTTGGCTCATTCACAGCTTGGTAGGATGCATTCTGGTAAATTCTCTATTGTTCAAAAGCTTTACCTTCGCCTCTCCAAACAGAGCGAAACCTGTTCGTCGTAGCGGTAGAAGTGGGCTTTCGAGTGGTCGAAGCTGGTGTAGGGCAGACCCGCGACATCTGGCACGGCGTCTGGGAAGAATTCACACAGGCATGCATGTATCAATGCCAAGGCTCATTCGGTTCTGCTGGTCCACTATGTCTCACAGTACAAGCAGGCTGGGGATTACCATTGATTTGTGAGAACAGCATTGATATTTATTGCAAAAAGTGGTAAGAATGAGGTAGTGTAGCAGTGAACGAAATGAGAATACACTGGACACCAAAGTTTTGGGTGCCCTTGATAAGGATGACTAAAATGGCTAAAAGGCAGTATGAAATAACAGAGGTAAGAGTTAATGACGTTCTTTTCACCATGAGCATCTGTCTTTTAACGCCAAACCAACCGCGGGTGTGCGCAGCCAAAATGGTCAATATCGGTCTCATCTCACCGTAACAGCTTTTTCTTTTTAAAAGTTACAATACTGAACAATAGGAGTAGTCCTAGATCGAAGAGGTTAGTAACTGTCTTTTAGTGCTGAGTGCCACACAGTGAGTCTTTGGTCTGGGGAATTTAACCCTTTGAACCTGCAAGATTTAAGGATCAGCACAGATGCTCAAGCCACAGGACAAGCTTGTGAAAGTTAAGCTTATTTCAAACGAACGATTATACGCACCTTCGCTCGATGGCTGGATTATTCTTTCTAGGCCCCGAGACTGGTAGAACTCCTTGATCCGCCTGTCTTCGCCTTGTCCACAAGAAAGAATAAAGGCAATTAATGTAAAATGACTGATTTACAGTGAGCTTTACTGTATTCAAACAACATGCTCTTCTGTTTTCACTACGAACAGACTGCAGCAGGGGTGTTCAGTTTGACAATAAAAAAATTTGCTCAAATGAGTTCAAATATGGAGAAAATGATGCAAACTGATGTGCTCGTCATGTGCTGCAGACCCACTTAAACACGACTAAAATGTGCATGCACGGCCAGAATAAGGTCGTCAGCTTTACACTATGTGGCCAAAAGTATATGGACTCATCCAATATCTCATTCCAAAATCATGGGCATTAATATGGAGTTGGTCCCTCTTTGCTACTGTAACAGTCTCCACTCTCCTGGGAAGGTTTTCCACTAGATGTTGGAATATTGCTGCGTAGATTTGCATCCATTCAGCCAGAAGAGCATTAGTGAGGTTATGCACTGATGTTTGGTGATTAGGCCCGGCTCACAGTCGACTTTCCAATTGATCCCAAAGGTGTTTTATGGGGTTGAGGTCGGGGCTTTGTGCAGGCCAGTCAGGTTCTTCCACACCAATCTCGACAAACCATTTCTGTATTGACCTCGCTTTCTGGGGGCATTGTCACTCTGAAACAGGAAAGGGCCTTCCCCAAAATGTTGCCACAAAGTTGGAAGCATAGAATCGTCTAGAATGTCATTGTATGCTGTAGCGTTAAGTAGCTGTTCGCTAGGGGGCCTAGCCCGTACCGTGAAAAACAGCCCCAGACCACGAGGTGTCCGGATACTTTTGGCCACATAATGTATTTCATAAGTGATTCATTCTAAACAGAAACCATTAAAGCATAATTACCTTTATAATTACTGCTATCATTTGTGACCTCTGTGAAATATTATATCTGTAATGTAGAGGTCACATGCATTATTCCAGTCTCATTACATAAAAGTTATTCTATTCTATTCACTGACTTGCACATGAACAATAATGCACACCTGCCAGCCAGCACCTTTCTAAAGATGACCAGTGGACGTGTCTGGAATGACTTCCTCAATAATAAACTGGGGAATTTCATCAGTTCATAATGATCATATATTGAGAGCATATTTAACTGTTGCTCAAATGTTTGGGAGAATAATTTTAACCACAGCACTTCACAAATAGAGATAAAGAGACTGACCTTAAAACATACTGGGCTGTTTTAAACAGCAGGTTTATTTAAAATAATGAAAGTCAGCACTAATTTTTAAACGAACACCCCAAACATACAGCAAGTAACAGACCCTCTTAAGAATCACGTATAGGCTACATCGTTGGTAGATCAAACTAAGCACTTGGCGATGGTTTGTTTCCTTATAAAAGTGAGTGTTTTTGAATCTGTACATAAAGTAGGGTAGTTATCTTCGTTCCGCACTATGCATATAAAAGGGAAAGTACAGGTGCAGCTCAAAAAATTAGAATATCGTGAAAAAGTTCAATATTTTTTGTCACTCATTTCAGAAAGTGAAACTCATATATTATATAGATTCATTACACATAGAGTGAAATATTTCAAGCCTTTATTTCTTGTAATTTTGATGATTATGGCTTACAGCTAATGAAACCCAAAATTCAGTGTCTCAGAAAATTAGAATATTTTGCTTTAACATATTTTTAAAGTATCATATTTAATATTTGGTCGCATATCCTTTGCATGCTGTTACTTCCTGAAGTCTGTGACCAATCAACATCAAAAGACTCTCGATATCTTATTTTCAGGTACTGTTACAAGCAATACTATAACCTCTCTGCATTTGAACTGATCTCTATGGGAATTTGGGGGTGAGACTAGATTCAGCTGTAAATTACACTGGTACAGTATGGAACACATGGCTGGCTAAATGGCTGTAAGTCATCAAGGGTATGAGCTATCGAACGAGCCCCAAACCATCACTCTGTTGCCAGATATGGAGTAGATGTGGATGGATCACTGCAAGGGTTATTTCTCCTGACTCATTTTCCTATAGAACTCTATGGGGAAAAAAGTCAGGAGAAACAACCCTTAAAGGGATCCATCCACATTTACTCCATATCTGGCCGCAGAGTGATGGTTTGGGGCTCGTTTGATACCTTAGACCCTTGATGACGTACAGCCATTTCACCAGTCATGTGTTCCATACTGTACCAGCGTAATTTACAGCTGAATCTAGTCTTACCCCCCAATTCTCATAGAGATCAAATGCAGAGAGGTTATAGTATCGCTTGTAACAGTACCTGAAAATAAGATATCGAGAGTCTTTTGATGTTGATTGGTCACAGACTTCAGGAAGTAACAGCATGCAAAGGATATGCGACCAAATATTAAATATGATACTTTAAAAATATGTTAAAGCAAAATATTCTAATTTTCTGAGACACTGAATTTGGGTTTTCATTAGCTGTAAGCCATAATCATCAAAATTACAAGAAATAAAGGCTTGAAATATTTCACTCTATGTGTAATGAATCTATATAATATATGAGTTTCACTTTCTGAAATGAGTGACAAAAAATATTGAACTTTTTCACGATATTCTAATTTTTTGAGCTGCACCTGTATAGCTCTTTGGAGGAGGCTGATCTTCACTTACTCTCCTGCAGTCCTGGGACCAGTTTGTAGACAATGTCTTGCATTACCCTGTCCAGTTTCAGATTAAGTAGAGGTTGCGTTTCGTGGATCTTGATGTTGCACATCGGACAGTATTTGCTGGTCTGGAGGTACTTCACAATACAGCTTTTACAGACTGCAAAGGGAAATAATTGGGGGGTGGGGGTTTGAGAATGTTCATACCTGCAAACTCATAAGGGTTGAAAAAGGTGACAAACTAAACCGTTGTAGGGGGGTCTGGGGGCATCCCCCCCCAGCCAAATTTTGCTATTTTAACATGTAAATTAAGCATTCTGGTGTACTCCCAGAAGAAAATAAAGGGAAAAGACAACATTTTCTTATGGTAAAAATGGCACATTTATTAACCCATAAACTGGTCAGTTAAGAGCATTTTAAATGTGAAAAGGTCTATCCACTATAACCAAACCAGTTTTAAAATAGCGCGCGCGCGGAATTGTGAAGCGAGCGCGCAGAACAGTGTCTGCGCGAGTGGAGCTATGAAGCGAGCGAGCACAGAACCATGTGCAAGCGTGGAGCTGTGAAGCGATCGAGCAGAAAACCATCCGCGTGAGCACGGAGCTGTGGGCGTGCGAACTTGGTTTGCTCTCACTCGAAATTGGTTTACACTCGCTCGAATTTGTTTTACGCTCGCTCGCTCGCCAAGTTCATTTTTGAGACTTTGGGGGCGGGGATGGCATGCATAGTGGCTGATGTCTCCACTTCTTTGATTGGTCACTAGCCTATACATATATAATACCTTTTTTTTGGTAGCTACTGGCAAAACTTTTCAGAATGTTGGAGACAAATGAAGTGCGTAAACTACCGAGATTATGTTTCATTACACACTTGCTACAACTGAGTTATGTATTACGAAAATAGGATATATTTTGGTAATGGCGACTGCAGCCTATTATACACAATGCATTTAGCTTAAAATTTCTACTTAGAAAATGTAATGTGTTGGCTACTGACCGACTGGTCACTCATGTAGCTAATGTTAGCAATAGCAAATAGCCTAAGGCAAAGTTAGTTAGCTAGCTAGGTAACGTTTTTATCCAGGCGTAATCTATCCACTCGTTAATTTCTCGTGTTAAGTCAAATTGGTATTGCTTTTTAAAATAGACGACAGTAGTATGCCAACTGCTATCATTTAAATTATAGGCCTACTGTTGAAATGTTTTGTGGATTGCTTTATGATAGGGAGAGTTGCATGATGCTGCACGGCGGGTGGTGTCTCTGCTGCAGAATGCCCTGGCCGAGACGGCTAGAGACAGTGAGGATTGAAGTGTTTTTCACTTTTTACGAGCTAAAAGCAACCCTTATTTACCGTTGTGTCAAGACTTGTATATCTCGAGTTCTTGGTGAGGGGGGGAAATGCCATATATAATCCAATAAAAAAAACTTGTTTCATGTGACTGTTGATTTAAGGCACCAAATTGTATGTACTTTATATGTTTAAAATTGCAATCGGCATAAGAACGGGTAATATGTTTATTGTTCCGTTGTGTTTGAAATATTAAGGAGTTGTCTCTGCAGATTTAGAAAACCAGAGCCAAGCAGTTCCACAGCAGACACAGCACCAGAGGCAGACTTCTGGCCAAGCAGTTCAACAGCAGACACAGCATCAGAGGCAGACTTCTGGCCAAGCAGTTAATTCAAGAAAATGAAACTGTCTGGATGTGTCTATATTTGGATAGCTTTTAATTAAAATTAATTAAATTAAAAATAAAAAGTATCTGGATTTGACTGCATTTGAACAGCTTTTAATTGAAGAAAAGAACAAATGCCACAAATTATTAAATAAGTCGTCTAATGACAGTCACATCGGCTACATGTCAACTTGCTTTCGTGAGGTTTGGGACTACGATCACGAAATTGATTAGAAGGGGTCTGGTATAGGCTAGATATTATGCACAAAAGGTAGCCTATTGTTATTATTAAGTTATTAGAAGGTAGGTTATATTGCCTACACAATAATTATCAACAACATAATTATTCATTAGCGTTTAATTCCAAGCTTGCTGTTTATTTTTACTAAATCATTGTCTGCACATTGATGTTCTCACATCGGATCAATCAATGCTGGCACTTATGGGCTATCGTGCTATTTTGTATTGTGCATAATAAATGCCGAGCCGTGGCTAATTACAACGCGGAGACAACGTACTTTATCTGTGTTCAATTGGTGAAACTATTGGTCAGTTTCGCTATAGCCTTAGTTGAAGTAATTGCACAATTGTATGAACAGCACTTAATAGGCTACAGTGTAGGCCTACTACTGCGTGAATGTGTAACTAAAAACATAATTTGAACAATTTTGTTAATGTTAACGTCATATTGCGTTACACTGCACTGCCCCTATAACATCAGAAGGAGGCTCACTTGGCCTATTATACTAGCCTACATAGCCTATTGCACCAGACAATATGCTACATAGACACATATGATTTTAGAATTATTCCAATTCATACCAATTTTATAATATAGCCTAAGGTCAACCCAATCGCATGCCAATATGACAACCCTAAGGACTAGCCTTTTTAAAAAGGCATAGCTAGTTAGATTATAACGAGCACATTAAAGATAAGTTTAATAGTAGCCTATGCTATTGGTGATTTCAGGGACTGCCGATCAAGTCACATGAAGGAAAATCGGCCGATACGATCGACTCCATCCCAAACACCGGCGTAAAAATAGTAGGCTGACAATTAGCTAGTGAGCGCTGTTCTTCATTTTTTAAATATGTAGAACAAAACGTAGAAGGTTTACGAATATGATTATTTTGACGTTATATTGATTGTTCATAATGTATCACAGATCCATATTCATCAAAGATTAGCCTAGCTACATCAATAGCATCACTATTCCCAGGCCTAGGCTATCATGTTAAATTCAATTTGGTAATAGGCTAATACAAAATTGACAAACCCATATTCTGTCAGAGAAATTAGCACAGTTTGGAACATATTAGCTAACGTTAAATCCACATTTGCATGACAACTATACTGAAGCGTGTCAAGCCATTAAATAGGCTAAAGAAGTGTGTACGACATCGTCAAAGTAACAGGTTTTTAGTAACGTTAGGTTAGCCATCTAGTTAACGGAAATTAGTGGCAAACTTGGTGGCTTCTGTAAGATATCAAATGCTTATCCATGACATATTATGCTACACCAGCAAGTAAACTAAACTCATATTTAACTTCTTCATCATGATCAGCCATGTTCTTCGTCGCAGAATGGACTACGTGAGATCAAATGGCCAATCACATAAGTCAAGGTCGGTACCTAGTGACCAATCAAAGAAGTGGAGACATCAGCCACTATGCATGCCATCCCCGCCCCCAAAGTCTCAAAAATGAACTTGGCGAGCGAGCGAGCGTAAAACAACTTCGAGCGAGCGTAAAACAATTTCGAACGAGAGCAAAACAAGTTCGCACGCCCAAAGCTCCGTGCTCGCGCGGATGGTTCTCTGCTCGCTCGCGTCACAGGTCCACGCTCGCAGATGGGCTTTGTGCTCGCGCGGATGGTTTTCTGCTCGCTCGCTTCACAGCTCCACGCTTGCACATGGTTCTGTGCTCGCTCGCTTCATAGCTCCACTCGCGCGGACACTGTTCTGCGCGCTCGCTTCACAATTCCGCGCGCGCGCTATTTATGGAACTAAATAAACGCCATACATTTGGCCAAAGATTTTTTTATTGTGAAGATAGCAAACTTGTTTCTCGCTCATTATACAGTCGGTTATTATACAGTCTATGATTGGTTGGTCGGTCAGTCGTCGTTTCTTTCACCCCCCCCCTAAAAAAAAACTCTTCGGATCTACACGATTCACGTAAATGACCTATTTTGAGTTGAAAACGGCGAATTTCGCCGAAAGGTGACTAGTTTGCAGGTATGATTGTATAATATATGTAATAATTGTGATAGTTTGGTGAGTTAGGTTAGAATTCTACTTACACGTATGCAGGCACTCAGTTATAGTTGTAGCATCGATGAAGTACCCGGCGCACAGATAGCAGACAATATGTTCGTTCAGTTCTTTGATTTTCAATTGTGCTTCTTCCTGCGGATGAAAGAAGGCAACGTTTCTTTCTTTCTCGATAGACACTGAATTTAAAGTATAAATATATGGTTTAGCCAGAAGTACAACTTAAACAACTGGTATGATATTCATTGATAACGATAGCTTAATGTTACTGCTATATAAAGCGGATTTTAGCCGCATATTTGCTCCCATCTCATTCATCGTTCCTGAATCTGAGCTAATTAAGGCTATAAATGATATATAAGGCTAGGCTATAAATGATTCCAAAAACATTTTTAAGCAATAACCTGTGTCGCACTTTTTCAAAAACAACGCCATATCTATTCATTCATTATAAGAAAACAACCTGTGTAATACAAACACCTTCTCGCCGCAAAATAACCGACCATTCGCTTTTTACAGGTGCATTAACGGCCGTTTATCCTAAAACTATAATGCAATGAAAACAGTTACGATGATTTTGTGAATTCCAGTCTCTGTCTGCAGGTTAACTTTGAAGTCGAAAACCACCAAGTTAACGATATCAGCGAATATCAGTAACGTTATGATAACGTTCAATCTAACGTTAAATTTACTTAACGTTACATTTCTTAAACAGCCAGAGTTAGGTTATGATCGAGGCATATTTGCAACGAACGGCCCTTTCTATGCACAGTACAGCCTGGCGGTACTTGACAGTTTTGCGGTGTTTCTTGTGAAGCATGATGGTATTATTTCAGAAACCACGTTATACGGACAAGGCAAGTTCGTCAGTAGCTAGCAGTATATTAATATATTGAGACGATCATTTTGATTTATTTCAAATAAATACTGGAGTATATCATTTTTCCATAAGGGCAGAAAGAACACTATTCCACCCGAATAGAGATGTTTAACGTGATTCGAGTATCTTATCTAACGTTACGCCAGCGCGAGACCATGGAACTCGGTGCTCGTGCAGCGTTGCGTTTCGTCACGAGACGCTGATATTTAAACAAGGGACGAAAAACCACCTAAAACTACAATTATGTGGTCATTTCACTATATAGAACACAATATCACAGCAAAAAAAAAAAAAGGTGAACATCAAGTCCACTACCAAGTGTCCCAGATGCTTTCGAGGGCTACTCAGTGGGATAACGGTCTTTTTGTTCAACAATGGAAGCATAGGAAGCGACTCAAACGTCACTGAGCTACATATAGGCAGTTAGCTACAGTTCTACAGCACTAAAATAGAAAAGTGCCCATGTGATAAGTCTCAGCTCTTTACATAGACAATGTTTCAACATAAAGTACAAAGAGAAGTATGATGCCAATAAATTGATGCTTGTGACCACACTAACCAAACTATCCCGTACGCCTGCGTACTCATCACGAAGTACAACTGTCCATAGATAGGAAACGAACGTAAGGCTACGTGCTGGCAGTACTGCCGTCTCATTCGAGCATTTAAGATCCATTTTTGTAACTCTAGACGACTTAACGTAGCATAACGCAAAATGGGAAATATGTTAGAATCGTATGCTTACCTCATTTCTCAATGGGTCAAGTCTATATACGGACTGTAACTGATTTCTTAGCCGCATCGCTATCGCCATTGGTTCCTGCGCCGCCATCTTCGGCACTTCATTTTCACTTCCGGGATTGTGATACTGTTGTCATAACAACAGTCGGTAATCCACATTGAGATGAAAAGTACACCTTTTCTGCACGTGAGAAGAACCGGCGCTTCTTTCAACTTCCAAAACTTGGAGGAACTCATTGTGCTCTTAATGCTGCTATGTTTGCGTGCTGATATTGCCTAATTAGTAAGGTACGGGCGCATGTCCATAACAAATGGAAAACATAGATGGAAAATCTAGGTTCAGAAAGTAAGTCATCTGCAGTATTTTGTTCCAATCACCTGGATTTGCCAATTAACACAATTATTCAACCAGGAGGTAGAACTCATTTGTGAAATCAGCTGGCTGAGTTCATGGGTAGCCTAGAAGAAACACTTGGCAGGACTTATACTTTCTGACCCCTGGACTTTCCACCTCTGATGAAAAACAAAATCAAAGTTATCCTGTCCTCTTGATGGAGAGGTATTTAGCTAGACCAAACATTAGCTAGCCCATTTCAATTCCTTATCTGAATGTAGACCTACCCATTACAAAAATGAACTGCAGTATTACTTCAGTTTTATGAAGTGCAGTTCGCAGTAGTACCATATTGAAAACTTTTACTTGTTAAAATCCTTTTTAACTGCAGTACACGTGTAGTACTACTGCAGTTTTACTGTGTCCAATTTACTGCACTTGTAGCTACTGCAGCACTAAAAACTGCAGCATTACTGCAGTTTATATTTACTGTAGTACTGCAGTTCTTTTTTGTAAGGGATTGTAATGCATTTCATTGGTAATACTCAAGATGTTAAAAAGGGCAGCCAGTGTCACTTATTTCTGAGTTTCTTATTGTCATTGTTGTGTGCTCCTTTCTCCACCAAATTTAAAATACAACCTTTATAGCTTTCCTACACTTTGTTCAGGAAAGTTTGCATGCCTATGTGGATCTTATGCCATTTGGTTTCTGCCAATTAGCATTATTGCACAAGACGTTGCACAATCCTTGTATTAACACTAGACTACTGTACATTTCAAACAGGCTGTATGTGCAAGTAAAGTCATGTTTTAGGTCATTTCAAACAGACTGTTCCGTAAGCAGAAATAAAATAAAAATTAATAAAAAGGAGCAGGCAGGCAACTATGAAGTATAAACATGATCATGTTCATATACTGAGTGCACTGCACAGGCAGCGTCAGTAGAGGGAGTCATTAACTTGACATTAACTTAGCAACGGAGAGCACAATGACTCATCCCACATTACTGGAGAAACCTTTTATTAAAAAACGGACTAAAAGTGGAATTTGAAAAATCGAAATTCATGACTCTGTAATCAAGTTTTGAATATAGAAATTAAATTACGCAAATCAAACAAATCTTATTAAATTATGAACAGAGTTTTCTAATTTTGTATGGGCTATAACTAAAGTCCCAATATGTATTTTTTTTACTTTAAATATTTACATGAATTAGCTTGTGACCAATGGAGGCTTGCAAGAGAGAGGGAACATGGATTTAGTTGGAATCATTCTGCATTGCAGAGGCAATAAGAAACCCTTGGCACATCAATCTGGACTCAGTACACTTTAATTAACCACCGGCCCCACCCACCTCTCGACCTCCATTTCAACTGCAGTTTCCAAGATACGAGGTGCCCTGCTTCATTCCTTCCTCTGGCGAGGATTAAACAACAGACGATCGCTTGTATTTTTAACCAAAAGAGAGGTGCGCCTCTGCTGCCGCTGCTTTAAGGGAAATGGTGCTAGGGGATGAGCTCGTTGGCTGGAAGCCTCAATGTAGGTGTTGGAGAACTGTCACGGAGTACAACATTGTTTGTATGGAAGAAATGTGTGCCATTGCCACATAACGGTAAATTGTTAGACCACTTCAGTGTCAAATTTAAGCGGTGCACATACCAATCATTTGTCATTTTGCAGTTGTTATTTCAAGTGATTCAGTTTTTCATATTTTATGTTCTTAGAGTATGTACTAGGAATGAATACTAGAAAGGAAACATTGTCTTACTCCAAAGTTATGTTCTTGATTGTTCCTCGGTGTCCATGTTCAGTCGTGTAACTGCTGAAGGGATCCGTTGGTATGATGACATTAATCGTAGTAGGGTGCTGACTTTAGACTGCAGCTAATTAGTGTCATGAATAGTATTACAGTAATGATGAACTACCGGTATTTTACGGTAACTAAGCATGTACCCGCAAGCACGCATAGCCTACATATTAACGTCTAGGCTAGTACATCACTGTCCTGTTGAGATGACAAATGCTTCAGTTTTGAAAAGGCAGAGATGGTGTGATCTTGTGAACTAAAGAAGTGGCCAATAGAAGAATGTCTAATGACATGTATTCCTTTTGGCTGTTCATGTGAAGAAAGAGGTTTCAGATTTGGCCCAATAAGTTACGCCTCAGTGGGCCGTTATAATCGGCCCAGTGTGCAGGTTGCAGCCATTGTATGCCATTTCCTGTTCCTGTGTAACGTCTTATCTCTTGAGACCTGTGAGGTCAGTGATCATCTGATTGACAGCACCATCGCGCATTGAAATATCCAAATAACCTCAGGGCTAGCGATGAAGATCTGAGTGTTGGAAAGGACTTCAGCTGAGATAGGGAGATCTATTGAAAGAGAGAAAGAATGAGAGAGAGGCAGAGAGAAAGAGTGAAGGGGATAAAAGATTAGACTAGCTTTTTAATTTGTTTTACGTTACCTCACGATGGATGCCAACAAAGAACGCTTGTCCTCTTTTTTGGATGTTGTAAACTAACGCTGTATAAAACCTTGCTTTCCATTTCAAAATTAATCTTAAGTAGTCTTATTCCGACACCCTCGAGACTATACTGTTATGATGGGGGCGGGGAGATGGGGTGGTGCACAGTGCCTTCACAATGTTCTATATTTCTCCCACTCTTGCCATATGAACACAGAAGATTGTGAAGGAAGTAAATACAAAAGTATCCCTGGGAATGAAAGGTAAATGCATGAACACGTGCTATCGTGAATGAAAGGTAAATGCATGAACACGTGCTATCGTTTGGGTTTTTGCAGGTTACCAAATGAAGAGGGGAAGTGGCACATGTTTTATGGCGCCAAATGCAAACATATGTCTTGTACACATCCTATTTTTTTTGTTATTGTTCTTGGTGCGAAGAAGCCATAGCACCATAGAAAAGAAAACATTGCTATTGGTGTAAATGCTGGGAAGTCAAAAGCAACTTTTCACTTTAGAAGTAAATGCTGCTGTGGTATAGGCCTTTTGACAAGCTAAACAATTATCCGTTCAGGCCTTATGTCTTTTTTTTGGTTTATTTTTTACAAATGAATGTGCAATTTGAAATCTGCATTGACACAGAAAGGCCTGACACGTCAAATGCTACAAATGAACACACGCAAAGGGTATTGACCCCCCTTCCCCGCTTCACAAATGAGCCTCGGCCTTTTTTTTTTTTTTTGTTGATTACCGCCCGCATTTTATTTCCTACAGCCTCGGGCCGCCAGACCCAAGGAGAGGCAAATCAAGTCTGATCCATTAATACCCTGTGTGTAATCAGCTCTCACAAACAGGAGGGCCTCGTAGACTGGTGCGTCACCACTTCCAAAGCAATCAGAGCGTGCAGCCGTGGAGAGGTGGCTTTGGTTCCCCCCCCCCCTGCTCTGGCAATTAAACGCTGCATGACAAATTAGTGATGAAGCATTCAAGGGCCTTGGGCCAGTTCTGGTGTACAATTGGGCTTACAAGCTGAAGACCCATTATGATTTCATATATGGCCAATGGAATGGAATGGTGAGGGTGCTGTTCAGAATGTGGTCATGCAGCTCGGGAGGTAAACTGATACTGCATACTGTGAGAGCCCTTGGTCTGGCGTACCTGTGCAGTGCGTATTATTGTCCACTAGAGGGCAATAGAGGAGAATGTCCTGTGCACGTTAGACGACTGTTAGCATTAGGATGGAGAGAGACTTTTTCTTCTTAATCTTGTAGTTCCATGCCATTCATGAAGGCCCTTTATTTTGAGCGTTTTGACTTGATGAGCTGAGCCATTTTATACTGTCAAACACCCATTTCATACGAGGCTGCGATTACAGTGCAACATTACTGCATCATAGTATTATGTTGTCATTTCGTCAGTACAATGATAAAATGTTTTGCGTTAGCAGGGTGGGTGCTCAAGTGTGAATTGCGGCATCTCAACAAACCCCCCCCTCCTCCCTTTCTCCTTCTAAAGTGTGACAATTCCCGAGGCTCCAGCGATGGATTACATCAATGTCAGGAAAACGTAGCCCTCTAAACAAACTCAGGTGGTCCCGTCAAGTGCAATGGTTGGTTTTCAGCTGACGGAGGGCTTGTTAAGGCAAGCTGGAGGGTGTCCAAGGCAACGCTTGAGAGCAGGAAAACAAGGTGTGGTTTTGGCAGTAAATACAGAAAAGAGATGTGATAAATAAACGTACACGCTCTCGATCCAGCTGTATGAAAGGGAGATGGCTCTTCTCGTTGTGACATCAGTCCTTAGCTTTGCTATGACTAGCCATCTTTTTGTTTCCTATAGTTCCCTTCAAACACGTTGACCACCAGTACGGTGATCCGCTCTATTAGTAATGGTTGTGATTTCATATATTTCCATTTATCATAACCCTGTAATATCTCATTCTGAAAAACATCGCGTTGGGCAAAAAAAAAAGAAGCAATGCACAATAAATCTAATCAGGCCTTACAGTGTGTCAGAGCACAAGGTGTTGCTTAATTTTGAGTGCATTTTTTTTGTGAACAATAATAATAATGATACCCTCTCTCTCACACACACACGGACGCACACACCACTTTTCCTTGATTGTGTAAATTCAAGTGGAATTCTATGCATTTTATTCTCACTCACTTTCCTTGCGGAATAGCAGGATTAGAACATATCTAGTGTGTGCTCGGCCTTGGGCTAACCCTGCCTGCATATCCACAAGTAGCAGGTGACAGACAAGTCGACAAATGACTCCAGCACAAAGTACTGCTCCATAGACATGGCCAGTGCGTACATTCACTTTTGCATTTGTAATGGCGTTATATGTCGTTTGAAGTACCGCTTTTTATTATATTTTGATCAGCTCCCCATTTCCCGCTACTAAAACAGCACAAAGAGTGCCGTTTCCCTACCCTCAGCAGCGGAGTCCTCTTCAATTACCCCACGACTATCTCATGTTCCTGAACATTGAGGGGAATGAGGGCATAACAAAAACAGATCAACACGAAGCCTGACTGAACCGCGGACTCAAATCCCCGCGTAATGCAGGCTGCTCTTCGGTGCGCAACTGCCCACGAAGCTCGAGCGCTTCTCAATCAGGCGTCGCGCCGATAAAGCGTTCATCAAAGGGGACCGGACGCGCGAGACGCGCAAAAATGTAGCGAGCGCTTGGGGAGATAACGCCTGCCTTTGACGTTACCCAGCGGCGGTGTTTTCCTCGGCTTTCAGGGAATGCTGCTCAGAACTTTGATGGGGTTTAAAAAAGCGCCCTTATTGCCCGAGCTGCGTCAATAACAGCATTGTTTTGGAGACTGTATACCGCAGTCTGTCTCCTGTCCTCCGCTGGCCTACATGCAGGTAGCTTTTCATCTCGCTCGGTATCTCCTTGAGTAGCATGCAATAGCCGATCATTGTCTACAGCACCCATGCTCCGATCTCACGAAAAAGGCCTAGGAATTCAGAGCCAGGGGAAAGAGCGATGATGATGTCCAATGACGGAGGGAAACTCTTTTATTGGGAGGCAGCAAAGTAAGTAGCCTATACACATGGGTTAACCACAGTTTATCTACTTTCTCAGGTGGGAATTTGGGGAATAATACTTTATTTCCTTTTATAATTTTATTGAGGCCAAACCAAAATGTTTCTTTATGTGAATAAAGGTACATTTTATGTATGTCAAATCATGGCCTTTGTGTATTGAACATTCATAGCAACAAGCAATGCCAGAGACTGCTCTTAAAACATTTAGATCATAGGCCAACTTGATAGACATGATTTTTTCAAGGCATACATCAACTGATTTCCTTTGATGTATTATTTGATTGTTATGTATGTAATGTATGGGTTTCCCATTACAACATCTAAAAATCATTCAGACCTTCTCAAATTTGAATCCATAGCTGACCAGCACATGCTACCTATTGTAGCAAGACTGTGTTTGTGGATTGGATACATCACCTAGGAGTGTGTAGAGTCTTTCAAATATTCTCCAAATGTTCTGGGCCCCTGTGTGAATAACAACGTAGGGTAACAGTGTACACTAGTTACCTATCAGAAACAAAGTATGAATCAACAAACAATCAGCTATAGAAATAGAAACCCGAACAACCTTTTGCTGCCCCGATCATCTTAAAATGTGATTAGCAGCATGTGAATAACTAGTATAGAGAAAATTTTTGACCCAGACATACAGCGAAAAACCAGTAATCCTAAAAGCCACACCTACAACACAATGTCTCACTCTCTCATACACACTTTCTGATTTGCTTACTAACTTCACTCATACACGCAAAGACAAAAAGTATATACACACACACATCCACAATGAGGATGTACAGGTAGTGGTGAAAAAGGTGTAATTACTTTGATAAATGCCACAACGTATATTGCAAGCAGATGCTTCCACATAGGTGTGTTCCCGAGTAAATGAAGCAGTTAATATCCCAGCATGCATAGGGTTGTGTTCAAAAATTCTGGACAGAACTATTTGCCTATAATTATGACTTTGATGACTAGAAAACAAGATGACTTTCACTGGAATAATTGTTGGGCATATTTGGCAGGAGCTTCAGGGATGAAGGTAGCTCAACTTGTTGACGTTTAGTAAGGAACAGTGTCTAAGGTGATGTTGGCATGGAACTGCACAGGAAAGACATCATCAACAAAGGGCAACTGTGGTTGGAAGCGTATACTCCTAGATTGTGATGTCTGCTCATTATTTTGAGGTGCTAGGCGAAACAGGCGGCCAACTGTGTATCAACTGACTGCGAACTTAAATCGAGGGTGGGAGTACGCAAACCACTCATTGCACCTGGCAATGTACTTTTGTGAGAACAGCGGTATAAAATGCTCATGCAATGGACTATACCAAGCAGTGTAAAAATGTGATATGCTCCAGCTCACCCTTTGCTATGTTCTCAACAAATGAGTGCACGGGGCGGCTGTGGCTCAGGAGGTAGAGCGGGTCGTCCGCTGATCGCAGGGTTGGCGGTTCGATCCCCGCCTCCTCCACGCCATTGGTGTGTGAATGTGTGTGTGAACGGGTGAGTGAGAGGCCATTGTAATTTGGATAAAGGCGCTATATAAGTGCAGTCCATTTACCATTTATGAGTGCATGCATGGCACACACCTTAAGAAACCTACAGGCGTGAGTATTTGGTTCCAACAGTGAAGGGTTCTGGTGTTTCCATAATGGAGTGAGTTGCATTTTCCCGGCAGGGTTTGGGCGCATTCGTCCCCTAAGAGTGATCATCTTCATGACTTCATCCCATGTTGCAGCATTTCTGCTGGGAGGGTGTCTTCCAGAATGGTTTGATGAGCATGACGACAATATTAGCATTGATGGGGGATTCTGTAACAAAATCTGATACCGTGTTTTACGCCTCCGTCAACAAGGCATAACTTCATTAACTTTCTTGTGGAAGATTGGTGCCACATCCAGAGGTGGAAATCCAGGGGACATAAAGTAAAAGTCCTGCTATGTGTTTTTTCCACCCATAGACTCAGCCAGCTGATTTCACTAATTAGTTCTACCTTCTAGCTGAAAAAATATGTTAATTAGCAAATCCAGGTGATTGGAGCAAAATACTGGGGAGGACTTTTACTTTATTCTCCCTGGATTTCCACCTCTGGCCACGTCCCTTCTGCAGAATTGTAGACACTGGCAGATTCTATGCCACAGTGTATGCAAGCTATTCTGGTAGCACAAAGTGACCCAATGCCAGTCACCACATCTGTTACTAAAAGTGTTGGCGAAAAGGCTTTCAAATTTCCAGGCCGCACATACCTGGCTGGCAATTAGAAGTTTATAAGTAGTATGTTCTTTATATACTGTATACTAATTTGCATTACCTTTCTTAAGAGACTCAAAGCAGTATACTGTATCCATAAAGCCCTGCCTGCTGCAAAGTCTTTTTAAAGTTTCGTTCTAAAATTTAAAAAAATAAAAACTTGAAAGAACTGAACTGAGCTTGGCCCTGAACTCTCATCTGGGTTTGACTCCCCATATCTGCGGCCTGCCAAATACCGCTACAGTGAGAACTCGGTCTGAGAGGCTCAGTGACAGCCCACATTAATTGTTTAAAGAAACCCTTTTCACCCCTCACAGATTTCGAGCAGGTGGTTATTCCTGATGGTGAAAAAGACAGAGATCAAACCTGATGGCGGGTGCCAAAGTCAATGCACTCCCCGTTTGGATATTCACGCCTCTGGAGAGCTGGGAGTTACGCGCAGCAGACTTGGGTCCAAGGAGGGCCGGCCGTGACACGGGTGACACTCGGCCAGCGTGCCCAGGTGTCCAGGTGAACTTAAACATGTGGCCTGACGTCAACAGCCCGCGGCGCCTACGGGAAGGGGGGCGGGGAGAGAGGGAAAGAGAACACAGTGCTTGATTGTTTTTTTTTTCCGTTTTTTTTTTTGGGGGGGGGGGGGGGGGGGGGTTTCCAACAAGTCAAAGGAATAAAGGCACCTGACAGGCTGTCTTAAGAGAGAAAACGGGGCAGATCAAGGTACCGCCGGGTGAGGCCTTTCACAACAGAAACCTGAACTGACAATGATGATGGCTCTCTGGCAATGGGGCTGAAGTCTGGCAAGCCAAGTCAGAGAGAGCAGAGGTATAATTTTCCCTCGCACTTAACCAGCTGATAGCACAGGTCTTTGTTGTACTCTGAGAAGGTGTGCCTCTGTACAGAAATAAAATTGTACCCTTGCTTTAGATTCCCCATGACTGGTTATTGAGGTGTCACGCACGCGGGCTGTGAACAAAAGGCCAGGTGCTATAGGCTAAGCCAGGGGTCTGCTACCCTGGTCCTAGAGAGCCATCGGGTGTGCCAGTATCTGTTGTTGCTTGGCACTTAATTGACCAATTAAGCTGTTTATTATTCAGCTATCTCACCTCACATTGTTATTCGGATTGGTTGTTCATTTTAAGGTGAAAAGAAATAACAACAGATCCTGTGGCTTTTCAAGACCGTGGTTGCAAACCCCTGATCAAAAAACTATGTTTTTAAGTGAGAAGCTTGGCGTGGTCAAAAGCCACAAAAGACAGGGAAATGAAATGAACACCACCAAGCCAAACTTCAGCTAAGTGATGAGTTCATGTTGTTTGAAATACAGTAGACCAACATAGCTACAGAACTGTATAGCAGTCAGATACAAAAAGCGGAGTACTGGAAATCCCTGATAGTGTAGAGAGCTGAAGTTTGCAGTTGACTTGATGGTGCTCATTTGAGCACCAAAAGCCGCTCTTTTGCGGCTTTTGACCGAGCCAAACTTCTCACTTAAAAAATTGTTTTTTGTTATTAATTTCCAGGGTTTTTTCTCTATAAGGGTTCATCCAGTCCACTTAAAAATGTCCAAAAGCATTCTTTAAAAAATGTAATCATATATATATATATATATATGATATATATAATATATATGATTATGATTATGTTCCCATAGGGTTTTGGGCTCTTTTTTTCTAATTCTGTCATTAGGAAAAATCTCACATTGCACGAGACTGTTGTTCAACGGTAGTTTGAACTCTTATTTTTCTGTTGCTACCGAATTTATGCCCCAATGTTAAGTCAATGGACAATTATTTTCCAGTTTCGTAGAATTATAAAGGTTTATTTAAAAACTGTACAATAAACATAAATGTGAACCATCAAAAGCATTAGTCCATGTCATGCGTGACAAATTAGCTATGTCAACTTTAGAAATTAGAGTTATAGAATTTGAGCTAGGTTATTCGGGGGGAGGAGTCTTAATGTTAATGCAAAATTTTTAAAGTACTTAACTATACGAAAACGGCTGAACAAATCTTTCCCATATTTGTTTTATTATGAGATATTGATGAGATGAGTTGATCTGCTAAGTGGCTTGGTAATTGGTGTTTTGGTGGGTTTGGTGATGAAACAAAATCATTACAGGCTATATTGATAATTGCCCAAAAAATTGTTAAAGAGGCAGGGGAGGTGTTTAATTATAATACTGGCTCTTTCAAGAAATTGGGTAACATGGTGGTTATGTGTAGAAGACTTTCCAAATTAAAAAAGTTTATTTAATGCCACAGTCACATGTTGAAACAATGGTACAGAAATGCTCGGTAAATGTTACACTATACGTCTTCGCCTATGTTTTTTAATATCTGGTGTTTTGCATGTAAAAATGGTGTAATCTGATGATAATACTCACAACATATGAAAAAATGTGTCTAATTTTGACACACAGCACAATGCAATTAACATTTTCACTCCAAATAAATCCTATAAAATTTTATTATTTTTAGTCCTTTTATAGTAAGCCTTCAAAGTTGTTTTTGTAACGATAGCAATTTAATTGGTGACTGTAAAAATTAAGCCCGTAAAACACGCAACCGCTATGCAAATCCACCGCACTGCACCTAACTGAATCCAGATGGTATGTCCAGGTATAGGGCTACAGTGGGATGTTTCCCAAGTGTGTTGGGTACGCTGCATCACCTCTTTGTGCTCTGACGAAGGCTGCTCAGCGGAGCATGAGCAGAGTGCTCCTCCCTCCTCGGCTACATTATAACTGACAGGTGCGGCCACTGACCCTAGAAAAGAGAACCGATGCCCAAGGCCCTGTGCGATTGCGGAGATGAAGAAAATCTCAAGAGCCTAATTTTCATTAAGCGCACCTCTGATCTCTCGAGTTTCCCCGTAACAAAAAAACACAGACCCATTCATCAAATAAAAAGAATGAAAGCCAGAGAACAACGGCCACCTAGTCACACTGGACACTAGCTTTGTGAGCCATTTATAGAAGATTTCCCAGAGGGCTTTGGGCTCTCTTTTCTCAAATTCTGTCATTTGGCTCTTTTGATTGCATCTTGTCCTTTGATTGTAAGGACAGCGCAATAACAAATGACCTGTTCTCATGTAGCCAATGAATATACTATGTATAAACTGTCACCAGGCTTAGTTGTTCTGAAATGTCCTTATCCAACCTGGTCACGCACATGGTCAGTAAAACAATTTGTTAGTAACATAATTCTAAGACTGGCACAGCCTGATGGCATCTCCTAACATGAAATATGTGACGGCCGGAACGGAAATGTTATCGGGAAGAGGATGTAGAGAGTGTGATAGCGATAGGAGAAGGGACTCAAAGCACTACAAATGTGTACCAGCCTCACCCCTTGAAATGTGCATATCAAAGAACATCTATTTAAACAGTTTCCATCACAGTGACTATGGCTTTAGCCCAGCCCCACCTATTAACAGCATATTAAACACAAGTTTACAACGTCTGGCCCTTTGCACATGTGTATGCGCTGAACACCGAACTGCTTTTCATAGCTATTCTTATAGCAAGGGCTTTGGCGCTATCACTCTCCAACCGAATGAACCTACATTGAAATCTATTGAGCAGCATAGCTTGATATGATCATGATGTTATTTTCAATTTTGCTGCATGTAAGACTTGCTGGTTTGCTGGCTTGGCAGGTTTGGAAATGGTAACATGACTATTACTGTTAATTTTGGAGAATTACTGGAGGCTCTTGCCAGCGGATTTAGTCAAGCAAGTGACGCGCTTGTTACTCAAGCACAATAAATGAAAACAGGTTGAGCCCAATGATCATTTTAAAGGTCAAATAATCCCGTCCTTTTTTTTGCCCGAAGCAAACAAACCTAGGCCCGGAAGAACGTTTTCACAATGTTCTTTTAATATATTGGCAATGCTGGTCAAACAGTGGTGGCGGAATTACTGACCCAAACTGACAGAAGGTGTATTCTGGAGTCTCACATTCTGTAATTGTATTATCTGGAGCAGCGCTGGTGATCATACAACGTTGTGTGTCCAGTGTATTCTTTATGGACCTTAATTGTCAACTTTGCTGTAATGTTACGGCGGATAAATGTTTGGGTTGCGTTTGTGTGATGTTTGGTGCAGCTGGAAAACCTTTTGGGCCGAGAGTCTTAATCATGAAGGTCACAGCGCAGCACATCCCTCGCTCCTGTCACTGACCGGATTGGCTGGCCGTCCATGAACAAGCCCTGATACCATCTTCGTCACGGCCCAGTAGCGACCAGACGTAACAGCGAGGCTCGCCAAGGTTACTGTCCTACTCTCAAATCCTCCCCTTTGTGCACGTGTTTGGCTCTGCTCTCTCGTTATTGACACTGGAGCCAAAATAGCTTGTTATTTTAGATCTGATCTATATGTACAGTGCACTCCATAATGGTTCAGATAAGTTCTGCTACAATACAAAATACAATTAAATGCAACCCCTGTCAAAGTTAGAATTCATTAAAATTCATTTTAAACCAGCATGGCCGTCATACTTGTAAATCTGTTTGTCAAAACGCATGCCTCTTTTCCCACATTATCGTGTTTCCAGTTAGTTATGAGAGGAATCGGCCTGCACTTGAATGTTCAAAAACCGGCTCACAAGCACAATAGAAAGCATTACAAGTGTGTCTGGTGGTTTTGTACAAGAGTGTGCGCAGGTTTCAAAGTACCGTAATCACCCTATTCATGTTTTTAGCTGCGTGTTGACTGAGGGTCCCCCATGGAATGAGAGTGTAGCCTTTAGGAGTCTTATTACAGAATAAGATTACAGCTTCATGATAACCTGCAACTTGGTAATCCTTTGAGTGCTATTGCTGCAGTTCTGCTTGCATCTACTTCTCAACATAGGCATTCCTGTAAAAACACAGGAGTACAACACGGTTATCAAAGGGAAACAAAGAAGAAGAAGGAAGGCGCCACATCGCATGGGAGGTGGTTAAATCACCAGCAGGTGGCAGTATAAAATAATAACGCTCAGAAACATGAAACAAGGTGCGCCACTCATTTGTTTATGACCTTCACTCTGGTTAATTTAACCTGAGATGCCTACAATCCCTATTCTGCCTGGAACTGCTCTCTCTCTATAATGCTTTTGGACATGTATGAGTGTACTGGATGAACTCTTCTAAAAAATTTTTTTAGAAAGCCATTGTGTGAAGGTCAGTGTCAATAACATAAATAAATAGCTAAAAACAGTATTGCAGGTAAGATAAAAATATAATGGAACAGGATATAAGCCTTTCCACTGACAAGCCCAGGCCCATGTTATACCACACAGCTGTTGGATAGCCAGTAGCCTACCTGTCAAGACAATGAGTATAATTTGCAGACGCAAAACGGTTCTAATGATTTCACATTGTTCAGTGTGCCTTTTGTGAAATGAAGCAACCATTATAAAAAGCCTCATGAACTAGTGGATGGCCAGCAGTATGAATTAAAACCAATTAGTGGCCACATCACTATCCACCAATAAGTTATGTCATTGATATACAATGGTGTCAATATTAATGTGTTTATGCACTTGCCAAGCAATGTCTATTTACAGATAGCCAAAGGAAGGAGAACACAAATTCAATGTAAAATGACCGTACAGTATGGGGACATGTTTCTTGCTTGGTTTACAACATTCTGTCGTTCCACTTAATCTGCATTGTTGCCGAAAGATCACACAGTATGAACTTAATAACATGAAGTGTATCAACCAAATTTTGCCAGCTAATTGTATGAAAATACATTAAGCCTGGCCTAAAGTGTTCTAACCTGCCGCGATGAAAAACAAACAAAAAACATTTGTAAAATAAATATTCTGTTACATTTTATATGAATATATACTGTACATTTATATTCACATGGATGAAAATTAATTTGATCAGTCATTCAATCACAACAGCAATCTGCATTTTTCTGCTGTCTTATGGCCTTAGTTAAAATGAAATGTAAAAAATAAAAAACAGTTGCAGCCCTTGGCCTTTCCAAATTGTTATGAAACCAAGGGAAAACTGAAGTTCCAAAACTGTCGTGCACATGCATAGCTAAAGAATATCTGCCTCTCAATCTCTGCAATGCTATTATAGCTAAGAATGACCCTGGGTCTACTTAGCCGACTGTGATACATTCATAATCAGGGCCCTTGCATGCATGTGCTACAAGCATAGCAACAGTCTCCATCAAGATTTCTAAAATCCTAAAACAAAAAAGAAAATACCACCAATGAAACAAAATGGGTTGCTCTGTTTTCCACGGACCTTTCTAGATGTGTGTGGGTTTAATTAGCTTTGACAAAGGTATGGGGTTGGACAGACTGCCCAGGGCTCCGCCCGCCATCTGTTTATGGAGTTAGCGAGCCCCCGCGCTCCTGGGTGAGGAAATCAGGCCAGCCGGCGGGAGATGGAAGGGAAGGGAGGCCGCTCTGCCCCCCAGCCCCTGTTGTGGGGTACAGAAGTGGAGTCAGCAGCAGAGGTTCTGCCGAGGGTCAGCATACCGCCGAGGTGCGGGGCTCCGCCGCTCCGCCGCAGGTGAGTTGTCTCACAGCCGTGACAGCCCTTCAGCCCGCGGTTAGTCTGGCCAACTGGCTGGCCCCGGCACGGCTAACCATGGGAACGCATTAACCTCACGCTTTCCAGTTGGAATCGGCACGGGTACTTTCACGGGGCCCAGGGGCAAGACGTGGATACCTGATACATGCTCGCAACCAGGTCGTGCTCATAGAAAATCCAAACAGGACTGCACGCTGGAGAAGATGCGAACAAAATTTATTTTTGTTGTGGTTCCGGAATTGCAAAAGCACATTCATTTTCAGTTTAATCTCGTATTGCATAATTCCAGTCAGACTCAACTGAACTTTCCTGTTGGTATGCTCCCTATCCTTTTACCTCACTCATTCTGTGCCTAATCCCTTTTAGACAAAGTCCTGCTTTATTTTAGTTGGCCCACTTTTGCAATGTGCATTTCCACTTATCGCTGATACCTGAGCATCGCCAAACATGTTGAGGTTTTGCCACAGCTGTCTATTGTCTCTCAGACAAAACTGTGCGAAGAAGATTAAATCCCATTGGAAGGGAAGGCAGAGAATCCAGGACATCTAGGCAAGTGAACATTTATGAGCTGTCATAAAAGCACAAACAGAAGGGTCATTAACTATATCAGCACCACCATCACTACAGACAGGAGATGCCAGGTATTGTAGGCATCCAGGCTTATTTACAATTGGTAATACCGGGAACTTTTAACCATCCCCCCACAAATTCAAAATGACAAAGATATGCTGTAAACATGAACATTGTATAGCTCATGACGGAATATGACTATTGGTGTGTGTAAAAGTTGCAGTGCAGTCAATGTTTTATAATAGTCTCAAATATTCTACAATTTTGCAAGTGTATAGGCGAAAAATATCATCAGCACAGCGCTGGTATAAAAGGCCTTGAGAAACTAATGACTTAGTGTAAAGGGGAACAGCAGAGTGCCAAGAACTGACCCTGGAGGTGTGCGACTAAGAAGATGTGCGACTAAGAAGGAATCTTGTTAGAATACTCTTTTAAGAAGGAACTTTTATACTTTATTATTTCAATGAGACGTGTGGCCTACTTCTTGTTTCTTTTTGTTGTACCTATGTACCCCTGTCAAAATCCACAATAAAGAGATTATCGCAAAGGAAGTAAGGAATCCAAGAGCAATTAGAGAGACGCATTGTTCAGATACACCAGGGAATTAGTCTTATGTTTGGCACAGAGGAACATTATCCTCAACTGGCCCATCAACATCACTTCTATCAGCAACCTATTCCCAGGTCTCTAAACTAAATACTTAAGTTCAGTCATCAAGCTGAAGAATGTCAAAGGGTGGTACTGCATGGTTAATGGATAATGCACATAATTTAGTATAACTGAACATAAACTCACATCACTAAAATGCAAACTCATGTATTTATCATATTGCATACTTTGCAATAACACAAAATTCGCAATAAATATGAAAAATGGCACATCAGTTTTGAATTACGTGCAACTGAAAGTCATCTCATAACGTTTTCCCACGAACTAAGTATTTTTCCATAATTCATAATTCACTCATTTGTTGCCACATTAACAAGTACATGCTTCCTACTCACGTGGTAACCTTCAGGGAATCTCCAGATTATAAAGATATGTTAATGCATATAGATATACTACTGGTGAGACCTGTCTAAAAGTCCCAAAACAAAGAATAAATGTGTACTTTTATCGCTGAAAGCTCAAAATACTTGCATTAACTCTGAGACACCTGCGTTAACATCTGCATCCGCTATCTTATCAGAAGAAGAAAAGAACAACATGAGCAGAATTGAAAGAAAACTTTTAAACAAAAGTCTCTCTCTCTTTCTCTCACGGAGGGGAAGCAGCTGGCTATGCCCCACCAGTACAGCACAGTGCCTGACAAACAGGAGTCTTTGAAAACGGCGAGAGAAGTTCATCTCTCAGCAAGACATGTGCTTTCCCTAAAAAGTCATAAACTGGTTGAGTGGTAATGGCAAATTCAACATTCAGAAACCAAGGGATAGATACAAGGCTTACATACATAAAAACAAGACTTACAGAAAACCAATTACTCGTACTTGTTAATGGTTAAGAGAACCACTATAAAGCAGACACCATAGTAACCTGTTGAACACGAGTCACCACTACCCGGCCCCAAATGACTGTATTATCTGTATTATCGAAAAGAAATCCACATGCAATTTACAGGATAACAATAAAATCTGTAACACTATGCACATTACTATAGGGATTATCGTGCATTGATTAACCAACCTAATACCACAGAAAATGCATGGAATGCATCATCGATATTGCAATACATTGTGGTGGCAGCCTGTGCTATTCCAAAACTTCAATTAGCAATGTGAATTATTATCTGTGATTTAGGCAACCCAAACTAATTTGGGTAGGCCATGTTACGTTGCCTTAAAGTAAGATTCCCACATGCATCATGGGATAGAATACCTCTTACACCTCCGTACTAGCCAGATTACAAATGGGACATATTTTTATAAAATGAATATGTCCGCCTGAATGCTTTCTTACTTTTATTGCAGCCGATAGATGTGCACCGGGTGAATTTTTTTGTGTGAGAGATTACAAAGGCGGAGACCCATTAAAGCCAAGGGCCGGCGGCGGCGATGGCGCTCTGTGCGGGGCCGCGGCTGCATCGTCTCGCCAGGTGACAGCCCTCAGAGAAGCTGTGATGCGATGGAGCAGCTGCACGGGGACGGCTACGCCTCAGCGTGGACGCCGTTTCGGAATCGCTTCCAGATGGCCGCAGGCATTTTTAGCGTGCGGACACACTAACGACAGGGGCGGCGCTCGACGTGACGGGCGGGCGAGGCAGGGTGTGAGCGAGCTCTCCTGCATGCTACTGTGCTGGAAAAATCTCCTTGTCGTCTCAGTCAGTTTTCATTCCGGTCATTTTTATTGGAAGACGTTCCCGTAAGATAACTAAAGCAGGTGCTTTCACGTCATAACAGTGGTTTTGAGATCCGATGTTCTGAAAAATGAATGTGGAAAAAAGACATCAACTATCTCCGGCCTGTCTCATGTAAGCCCTCTCCTAGCTAGCATCTTCATAGCTTGTTTGGAAAAGCTGTATGTTTTTCAACTCATCCACAACGTTGAGAAAATGTACTTGTGTCATGCAGTTCGGTTGTCTGGTTTTAATTTTTGGTCTGAGTGGTGTCTTAATGTTAACTATAATTTTTCTGTCTGTTACAAAGCTATTTAAAATACAGTTCCACAAATGTTGAAAAGGGCTCCCTTAAAGCCAAGAACCCAAATTATGATTATACCACAGAACCACAGTTTTGGTCATAGGTGAAGCTCAGGGCATGACAATTGAAATGAGTGTAAATCAGCTTACTGGTCCATATTTTGTGGTACGTGAGGCGCCGACAAGCTAGGATGATTGCTCTTGGGAGTACCTATGAGATGTGATGAAGTCTCTGGCAAGCCAGTAACCTTTGCTAGAATCACAGTGTGTCAGACTCTGTGAACCAAACTTATGAGCAAGGCTTCTAACAGCCAGTCAAAAGTGTGTGATCACTTGTTGGTGGCTGAATGAATCTTTCCTTGCAGTAGGCTAACACAATAAGAAATACGCGGCAAGAAAGAGACGCAGTGGCAAGACATGAACAAACAAGACTAAAACAGTTGAGAACTCGGGGCTTATCGAGGTGCAGGGAGACTTTAAGGTGTTTTGATTATTAAAACTCCTGGTATGTTGTCAGCTGTGGTATGGCAACTCTGACTTCAAAAGTTCCACTGACAAAAAAAAAATTTGTATAGTTTGACAGGTGTGATTACAGTGAACTCCCTTACAATGTTAAAAAGTACTACGTTCCAGGCTTGGCCCAAAATCTGTCTCAATCCTTTTCTCGTTTTAATTTCCACTTGCACTAATAACTACACTCAGGCCTTCACTGTTACTATACTGCTTAATACTGCACTGCCCCACATAAAGAACAAAATGGAAATTAATCAAAAGAGAGCCATTGTAAACTTGTTTTCTCTCTCAGTTTTTCTACTTGGGGTTTTCCATACCCTTAACATGGAGGAAATAATATAATCACAAATTTAGCTAAACTTCACATTCCTCTTCACCAATGAATACAATGTTATATGCTTTAATGTTTGTGTCAGTAATGTTGGTGTTATGGTGACTATTCATACTTTACTCTAAGTAGAAATATAAATAGTCCCTTATGGTCATTGTGTTTATTTAGTCGTCATCTTCCATGACCTCAGGCAATACGTTATACAAACTCGACTGCAATCGAATCTACCTCTACAGGCGAGATTGTGACAGACATTGGCAACACAAACATTTTAAACATCGGGAGAGTCGATCTTCAACGTATAAGATACAAGGACTTGGCGCTGAGTTTCTTTTTCCGCAGTTTTATCGCTTTACAACATGTCGTGTTATCTAAAATAAACACGCAGGTCATATTTCCTTTAAGTGAACTTTACATTATTTTTCTTATTGATTATTAATGTATTAATCATGTGGGTTTAAATGGTAATGAATACAGTGAACAGGCTTTGCTGAGGAAAAAGCTGCATCGGTATAAACTGATTTATAAAGGCAATAGTGCAGCCTTTTAATTATAAGTTCTGAGGTCTGATATCACAAGATTAATACAAAGGGATGATATATATATATATATATATATATATATATACCAGTCACATACTGTATATGTATTGTGGTCATTTGACTGAGAGAACAGGCGAGTGAACAACAAAGTAAATAGCAATACCCCAGGTGCTTTGTGATAAATACAGATTACTTAAACTGCATATTACTTCATGTTTTCAGGTCCAAGTCAACGCAGAAAAATTATGGTTATAACAATTATTTTATAACTGTTGTTAGAATAAAAAAGCGGTTAAAATAACCCGATTTGACAGTTTTTTTCTCGTTGTCATTGAAATACAATGCTGTTCTTTGATAACTAAAAACATTACTGAATAGAAGCAGTCCCCACCCTGACTTGCCTCATCCCCCTGCCAGCTTTCAAAGTAATCAAGAATTAGTTTGTATGTTTTTCAGATTTCCCATAAAAGTAAAAATCACTGAAGGTCCACTTCCTTTTAAGACATGTTTCCTAACGTAATTCCAACTGCATAGTTATGAAACTGTGGTAAAAGTAACACAAATGCATGAGCTACAGTATATGCTGTTACACTCAAACCCCAAAGGTGCCATCGGTCCCTCCAAACGCTTTCACAACTGCTTCTCCCTGACTAAATGCGCCTGCCCCAGTCTCCCTATTCAACTCTCGGAGCATTGGAAGCAATTCAAAAAACCTACAATAGAGCCGGGCGCATCCAGATTGTTCCATGACAGTTATGAACAGTCTGCAAAGTCAACAATGAAAAAAGGGCCAATGAGGTGCCGCATACCTGCGATATCTCAGCACACGCTCAAACTCAGACTCTCCTGACCCAAAACGTAATTTCTTTTCAGCGTGACAAGTAGATTTTTTTGTTGGGAGGGGGGGGGGGGGTGTGTCTATATGGTTTGCCAGCCTTTTTTTTGTCACTGACCGGATCGTTGACTGGCGTGTTGATCGACTGCCTTCCACAAGCTCATGCGTGTACCTTACACACGGAGTTAGTCCCCGTCTCTGATAAATTAGAAGTTTTTTTTTTTTGATGTGCAGTTTTGTGGAGACGTAAATTGGTTTGACCACAGTTCATTGTTTACCATCCTGTGGAGATTCATTGAAGAGAGGGAATGTGTTAGGGGTGCAGAGCGAATTAGCTTTAGCAGCTGCGTCCGGTCACTCTGAACAATGGGACCAACACCCCAACTACCACCGACACCACTGCCCAGCCCCCTATGCAAGGGAGAGAGGAAAGGGAGGGGATCAATGTGTCACTCAAAAAAGGTGTATGTTTTTAGCCACTCTACCTTTCTATTGAGGTAAAAACATTAAGCATTTCTAAAGGTGAAAAGATGTGCAAAAGCGATGTGTTCATGTGGTGGTTGAGATATTGTGATGTTAAAGCGCACCCCCACCCACCAGCCCCCCAATTCCAGGAATTATACGAAAACCGAATGCCTGTTAAAGAGTTATGAAGCATCTCTGGAGAAATGCCCTGCCTGTGTGACTGCTGTGACTGACGTGCAACCGAGGGCCTCAGAGCCTTTTCAGAACTTTTGTCCCGCCCAGGTTGAGCTGTAAATCATAATCAAATGCAAGGTTGCCCTGAGAGACAAAAACATTTGCTCCGCTTTTTTATGTTTTAAGTGCGCTGCCGTGGATACTGACGTAATCCAGGCGAGCAACCAATTACTCAGCGACAGGCCTCGGTGTCACCGAAAGGGGCCTGGGTAAGGCCGGCCGTTCCGCTCGCGGGAACCTCAGCTGGACGACTTCACCCGGCGTCGTCACATCCCGCCCCGGCCCCTGGCCCGTGCGCTAATCGGGAACAGATCTTGGGACAGCTGTACCAAAGGTTCCACGGGCCCTCCGCTCGCCGATTCCCACTAAGAGAGCCAAAAACAGAAATCCCGTTTAAGCCCCTCACAAATGACGGAAATGTGCTGACTTGGTGATTTGAAGCCCCCCTCCCGCATGAAGGAAACTAAACAAAAAAAAATACACATCAATAAGAACATTTTAAACGTTGATTCCACGTTTCGGCGCATCAAAACCACTGCTCGTCAACTTGCTCCGCTTTACAGCTGCAGAAGGGTTGGGCTGCCGGGCCCGAGCGTGTTCTCTCCACGTCCCCTCAGTCCTTTTCACAGGCCAATGTGAGACTGCATCATGCTAAACAACAGAGACCCAAAACACAGAGCCCGGGTGTAGGTCTACTCCCATGTAACAGGCTAACTGATTCCAAATGCCACAGCGACATTCGGTTCTGTCCCTCCCAATGCAATTAAGGCGAAGGCATGGGGCGAGGGCGAGAGAGAGAGAGAGAGAGAGAGCGAGAGAGCAAGAGAGCAAGAGAGAGAGCAAGAGAGAGAGCAAGAGCACCAGCACCAGAGAGAGAGAGAGAGCGCACCAGTGCTCTTTGGCGGGTGCTTGGAGGAACAGCGCCGTAGCTCCAGGGTCTTGTAAAGAAAATAATGAACTCCGCCTGCATATAATTCTTGGAGGGTGCTGAAAGCCAACGCTACAAAAAGTAATCCCTTATCACGACCAAATTCCATGTCCATGATGACAAAAACGCTCGCTATGATGTAACTTTTTTATATATTTTTTTTCAGTCCACGGGAAAAAAAAAAAAGAGGCCACTGGAAGACAGATGGGGAAGTGTTGTGGCGGTGTGTTGATCATCAAAGTGTTCCTCTGGATGCTGTCGCTGTGTAAATGTGTCCAACACGATACAGGCTGGAACGCCCCATTCCCGCAGCCGTAGGGCCCGAGGCAGGGTCAGTGAACAAGCTTGTCTCGTTTAATGCTGAGAAAGAGAGAGGCCTCTTCATTGTTGACTCATTAGTGGTAACAGGTGTCTCGTGAAAGGCTGAGGCCTTCGTCTGAGGAGATTAAAGTGTGTGGCACACGTGTACAGATAGAGCCAAAACCCTAATAATCTGTAGCCAACCATTTTCACAGCATTCATGGAAGGGAAGGTGACATTTAGTATGGAGAAAAATCCCGTCCTTTCAGCTAGATGTCCCTTCAGAAGACTGACATGTGCCAGAACTCTTTGTTTTTATTAAAATGTTTCTACAGACCATGCCCGCCCGGCAGCGAGTTAGAAGGACAATATTAAAGCAAACTTCGGCATTTTGTTGTATTGTCATATGCTTTCCTAGCCCAAGTGACCAATAGAGGTCATTCAATGCAGAAACCACCTGTGTTGGAATGAGTGCACTTGAGTCTTAAATGGAGCCAATTGATAGTGAGTTATATAAAAAATACATGGGACAATTACTTCCTAACCACTGTGTAGCTAACTATTAATTTGAATGTTACTTCAACAATTAATATTGGCTGCAACAAATATGCTCCAAACAAATATGATGTTGAATGTCCTCTATTCATACAAAATATTGAACAGAAATACTGCTATATATGTAAACCACGGGTGACACCTGTTAGGGTTTCTATTGCATGATTTTCATCATGCAACGTGGTTGCACACTAGGCCAAACAACTTTGCCATTTCACTATGCCTTCAAAACTGAATTGAAGGGCATTGAAGGGCATAGATGCAGCTAACAGTTTCAAGTGAAGTGCCTTTTCCAATGCTAAACTTTTACAGTGATTCAAGGTGTTTTGTCTCTTATGTACTTCCGCTTGATAGCGCAAAAAAAAGGTATTACAACAGCAGCAAGTGTTGCTTATGTAAGGTAATGCTTTGGGTATTTTAAAGCCATTGATTGGTGGCCTTTCTCCAAATGTTGAGCGGTTATTCCTCCTCGTGCTTTGAACATGAATTAATGTGGATTTTTCTGTTTGTTGTAAAGTCTGTTCCTGACGCACTGACTCACCAGTCTCCTGGAATTTCGTAGGGGTGTGTGAATCTTACAGTAATGGCATTCCTGCCTGGCTACATTACTGCTATTTCCCAACAATCAATCACAGACAGCAACAGTGTGATACAAGTGGGAGAGATGAGGGGCGGGGGGATGTGAGATTTGGGCAGATATCTGTGTTTTTTAAGGCCTCGTTTTCAGACGGACATGATAACGTTCCTGATAGCTGAATGGCTGGATGTCAGCACTAAGAGTTTGAATCTGTAGGCAACTGACCACAGGGAGGCGTTGGTCAGACCCGTTGAAGATTTGAGGTCCAAAGTGTTATGGAAAAGCCTTTTTGACTAATAATATGTTAAATGTACTGTAGATAGTGCCTTGTGCACAGCAGTGCTATTCTCCTGTGTTGCAAGCTGGTGCAGGAACCAGTGCACTCCAGCAGGATATAGATAGATGCTTTATTAATGAACTACATCATAAAGATAAAAACCATGGTCTATTTATAACCGGCTGGAGTGTGCCGGAGTTTTACATTTTTACATTTTTACTATATTAAATATATTTAGTATAGTAAAAAAAAAACGGAATAATCAGGGGTTTTACAATCAGTATTATTAAGCTAAAATACTGAACTAACGTGTTTTCAAAAGTCAATAAACACCCATAAAAACACCCGGGAAAACATTCTGGGAAAACTGGTGTAATGAGGAATTATTACTGATAATTTCTGTTATTTTTAATGTAGTCTATTGTATTAATATTGTATTCATTCAAGTTGTGTCATACATTACTTAAGTTCTCCCATATACTACATGCTAGATTTACTAAATGCTAAATCACGATAAATATCAGGAGAATATGTCCCCAACCTGTAGCAGCCTTCACCCTCCTTCTGTAAGATCACAAAGGGTGCTGGTCATTTGGACGGCCAATCAGAGAGTTTATCTTCAACGGTCCTTGAAGGACTCCATTGCGTGAGAGAGGTGCTCCATAAGGGCGGGGTTCAGATCTCTCCTCCTGACAGTGATATTGCACATACTGTACTTTTCACACCTCTGACACTCGGCATATGTGTTCTCTGCGAGCGCTTTTTGATGCCATCAGATCTTCCAGAGTCCTGATAAAAGCAAAGAATGAGGTAAAGCAAAATACATTTTGCACTTTAATGGGTGTTTTCGACTTTCGTTGCTGACCAAACACTGTGTAGTAGGAGGATCCGGAATATGAAACCAGTTATATAATAATAACAGTGAGATGTTATGCTTGCCCTAGACAAATATATGGTGGGATTCAAAATATGGCAAAGCTGGAATTATAACAAGAGTCAGACCCACCTGCTAATCATGAACCGTACAAAACAGATTCAGTGTCTCTTTACGCCTTCTTTACTTTTGTTTAAATTCCTGGCATTTAGGTCAAGGTTTTTATTCTGAGCCTTAAATCTCCCGCTCTAGGCGTCTGAGACCATTCATTATGTCTGACCTGCTAATCTAACAGCTGAAGCTTCAAGTGAAAAGGCCACTTTTTTAAAGGTCAGACGCAAATATTTCTCGATGTGGCGATGATTAAAATGATTGTTTATCGCCTACTGTATGTAGGCAGTGTTTTCTGCACCCCTTGTCCAGGTGTGTTGGAAAAATCGCATTCCGCACACGTACTTTAACCGGTTTAGGGGAAAATACCACAAACGTGGAAAGTACAGCTGTCAACATGTAGAGGTTCCCCAGATCCACATTTCAGTTTTCATTTTGAGAGGCCTTAAAAACACGTTAAATCAGCACTATCAGCGGCAGACGTAAAGTAAGGCCTTTATCCCCCTTGTGTCTCTTGTTAATAGGACGCATTATGCTGTACTGTAGCTTGTGAGGTGAATTTAACGGCGTAACTGGAATGTCAGAGCAAGAAAGTAACTTAAACAAAACAATAACAAGGTTCCAGGTGTTCCTTTACTGAAAAGGCGCTGCTCTGAGGAACCTTGAGGAAGTCTTGTTAACAAGCCGGAGGCATGTGCAGATGGGAACATATAACCAGGCAACAAAAAAATTGTTACCGCAGTAGATGGTTTGACAATTATAATTATATTTCGCAGAGAGAAACCTATTTTCTGTCACTATTGGAAGCTGACAAAACAAAAAAAACAACAAAAAAAAAGGGCGTTCACAGAAGGGTTTGAGGGTATCGTAGCTGAGAGTCTGTATGTTTTCTTACAGTATCTGCAGCTGGGGGGCTGATTGCGTTACAGGACACTGTGATATACAGAACACATGTGCGCGGCGGTGATTAAAGCGCTTCACCAGAGATAGCAGCCAGCCGCTCATTACCCGTTCCAGCTCCACGCCCACCGTTCCAGGGAAGGAATGCTGGGCAAACGGTCTCGCGTGATGTAATCTGACGTAAGCATTTTGGAATCGGCTGCGCGTAGTTCATTACGGTGGGGTCATTACTGAACGCCGGCCTTGGTATGCAATCAGAGATTCATGTGATGTGTGCCGCAGCAGTATAGGCACTGTATGAAGAGACTGACACCATGGACACTGGACACTGTATTTCTGAAGTATGTCGCATGGATGATAAACAACATTGATTTGAGTTTTTCACTGATCCTTGGGTTAATATTGGGAAGGGTTGCAAATTGCAGGTCCAGAGGGGGTTCACAGGGTTCACAAGAACTGTCTTCAGACTCCAGTGAACTCCCCCAGCAAATGCAGATCAATTGAGTGTATTCGTATGGAAAATATTTCATATTTCAGATCAAATTTATTGTGTCCACTATCCATCAGTCCAACCCAGTAGACAATCCGTGTGAACCCCTCCCCCACCACTGGTTGACAGCTCGTCTGCAGTTCCCCTAGAAATTTGAGCAAAATCTCACAATCTGCAGTCTTCGTGAAGGGTACCCCCCCCAAACACTTAAAATCCTGGATCCACCCATGGGTTGAATACTTAATATCCTGCTTCCTGTGGTGTAAATATCAGATTGTAATATTTGAAGACATGCAGATAACCTCTCTGAGGACAGATTCTTTGAATGAGTGCACGGTTTGTTAATTGTCCAGCGTTTAATCGGGGTGACGCCATGATTCTCTGTGATTAAAATTGCGCACCAATGTTGAGGGTCATCTGACAGAACATAGGCCACTTTTAGGTCTCATATGTGCACGGCTCAGCAGTTTCAGCCCTTAATCACAGTGCTGAATGCCTTTCAATTCCAAGTAGAACAGAGTTGCTAAGTCAAATATAAAGTAAAGCAAGCAGTGGCCTCCAGTGTATTCATCACATTGAATCATTCTTTTTTTGTTGATGTTGTTCTGCACAGGCACTATGCATGGGCTACTTCAGGCACTATACACGGGCTACTTCAGGCACTAGGAGCACCCTTTCATATTCATTCTAAAGCTGAGATTTTTTTAGTATTTGTAATTTTTTGGGGGAAGATCCCATTTAGCAAAATTCAATACAATTAGTTTATGTCTGATACTAGATTTTTAAAAAATAGGATGGAAAATGTTTATATTTCAATGCTGTGTTTAATTATGCAAGAATGCAACTCAGATGGCACACCTGTGCCATTATTAATTGTACTGGATTTGAAAGAGAAGGTCACAGAGTCCGCAATTTCCATGTGCAAGACAGAGTTTTTCGACCGCAAGCCATAGAGGGTTATTGGACCATTTTTGTCTTCGCGGGTTACAAAGGAATAACTCTGTGATCCCAGAAAAGGCTTCACACATGAGGCATTCAAGGGAAAGACCTGGGCCGAAGGAAGAATGAGTCCGGTCCCGCTGCTCAGTGATCCGGTACAGTGCACACGAAAGCCACTGTGTACCAGCGTAACATGCTGAAGAATCCTACCAGCCAACCCGAATGGTAAGCAGTTTTGAAGGCGTTTACATAAAGGGGCAGGTTCTGCAAACATGTGAGATCACTGCTCTTTTTTTATGGGAAACACTTTTCAGAAGAGACCCGTTGGTTTAACTGCTGCCGTTTCCTTTCTGCGTGAAACGAGTCAATAAAAAACAAACAAAAAAATACTTCTTGAGCGATAGAGCTGCGCATCACATGCACTGGGTGTCTTTGGTCCTGTTATCCTGTTGTGATCAAAGAGACCATTCAGATTTATGGTAATGGAGATGAGTGACTGCTTGGGTATGGCAAGCACCCTGTTATTTGGGAAGGAACAAAAAGGGATCGGAGGCCTTTCATGTCTCCCTGATCAGTGAAATTGTTTGTGATTCAACAGCCTTTAACAATTTTGAACTTGGGTGTTTCAAAAGCAGCGAGTGCATGTACACCGATCCAAAGTATTTAATTATCTTCATTTTTGCTGGTGACTTATTCATTTTGGGAAGTGTAAAAATGCCGTTCTCAAGCCAGAGACCGTTTAAGATCAAAGAGGGTTTGTACCCTGAGGTATAAATACTACCACATAACAATGTTTCTGTTTTTATCATCCTTGTCATTATTATCTCCACCATTATGATTATTATCATCCATTGGTCAAGTAAAATGTCATTTCTTAGAAAATATAAATATGTCAAACAATGTTATAATACTGCAATATTGTTCAATAGAATAATTTAATCTTTATATGACTACAAAGGATATTTACCCTCTTGCTACATTTGAATCTCAGTGTGTGTGCTGTTTGATTGACCAAACCACATGTGAATCGCCGGTTTTTAACAACCGAGTACATCCAAAGAAACATCTTTGGTTTTATGTTCTCATAATGTAACCCTTCCCTTTATTTGGAAAATGGTCAAGCAGCCCTGATTTTCAGTTGCTGCTCTTGCCAAGTTTCCAACTATTTATCCTTTCATAAATCCATCAGCCCTTTGAGAATCTACCCCTATGTATGTTCAAGTATGCTAATCACCTCAATCCAATAATACCATCCACAGTGTTGCTCTTGTTGGAAATTCCATAGCTAATGTCAGGAAGGCGTGACCTGTTGAAAGTGTAAAGGAAGAGGAATCTGTACAAATTCTGTGTCTTTAATGTGCAAAAGGCTGTGGTGCAGCAATTAGGGCCAATCTTTTCGCATACCGAGAGACGTAAGTGCAACGTCAACCTGACAATACGCCATTCATTTCATCTTCTTGACTCTCTTATCAAAATATTTTGCTCCGGCTTTCATCAAAATATTTCGGTAACCTTGGAATCTGTCAAAACATTTGGGTATTTTGAATGTACCTAATGGTGTCTGATTGCTTCCGAATCAGTTCTGCAAAATGTTCCTACGTTGTAGATTAGAGTGTTGGGTGTTTTGTCGAACAAAGGCTGACTCGAGAGCGGAGCCTGGCTTCTCTCTTTGGGCGTCGGTGTTCTCCTGGAAAGATTGTTTCCTGACTACTTGGAGAGCATGTCACCAGTGTGAAACTCCATCCCCTGCAGACTTACACTGGGCAATATGTCCATCCAGCTCATCTCCACGCATCAAGTATTGTTCAGGGTAGGAGGGTTTCAGTCATCACACTTTCCCTGTCTTATGAGCACCTTTTTTCCACCACAGGAACCTTTTCCGGTATTCAAGAACTTTTCACGGAACTCAGGAACTAAAGCCCCTTTTCCAAGGAATCAGGGCCGATTTTGGTTCCTGGGGCATGGTTCCTATCCCCCTTTTTAGTCCCTGCTCGCGAGGTAGTAGCCTACTTTTTCGATGGTTCCTATTGGTGCAGTTAACTACTGAACATCACTGATCAAATGCAATATTCCCTTGGAATATTTACGCATCTGACACACACTGACAAACTGACAGCGGTTGCCTGCTACCATTGATTTTGAGTCTCATCTAGCCTATTTCATGTGAAACTAGTTTGATTTTATTCACGATTAGGCCTATGTTATTCTCACTACTGTTAAAGACTTGGTGTGTATGGAATTTATGGAAAATACGGAACAAATTTAATCCCGTATTGATTCAATAAGCAATTAACACAACATTGTATTCTTCATACGGGGCGGTTCCGAGTGACAACCCTAAACGAAATGGGTTATGAAAAGCCTTTTATGTATTTAGCTGAACTTGGCATAGACCACTCAATTAAACAGTGCTGGGGAAATTTTTAAAACTGAAGCAGGATTACAAAAAAATTAACTAAACTGTAGCTAGCGGTACTCCATTCACAGGATGTACTTGGAGTGTGCTCCAAATGTGAAAGGATGAAATAGGCCTACAACAATTGGGAATTCAAAATAACGGATAACAAAAATAAAGGAATAAAATGATGAAAAATAAAAAAAGTTTATCGGAAGTAAATATTTGTGGGACATTTCATAAAAGGTCTTCAGATTCCTCCTTAATTTGAACCGCCACCAATCTGTCCTCCAAGACGTCACGTGACAAAGGCTGATTTGCCTGCTGGAGGCTCATCTGTGGCTCAGTATCTCCCCCTCTACAGACTCAAGGTGCTGAACAGACACAGGTTAGTTATCACAGGGACAGTGGGAAAACAAACAACACCTTTTCTATAGGCATTGCTTGGCAATCCACAAGCTTTTGGTTTTTACCCCGTTTATTGTAAGGGGGCTGTTATGGATCGCGCCTTCCTTCCCTTATCTCCGCACTTAGTATTCCGTTTTTTCATCTACCTGTAAATCTATCAAATTTTTCTGTGTTCCGCTACGGGTTTTGCTTTCGCCTCGGTGATTAGTGAGTTCACCTGTCCTGCATTTCCTCTCATTATTTATACCCTGCTTCCTCTTTTTCTCGTCGCTTCCATGTTATTTCATGTAACATTCTAGCCGGTAAAGGTATAGGAAGTTGTACTGCTATCGACTCGTAGGTTTGTTGTCCACCCAAACCTACGAGTGTTTTTTTGTTCACTCCAATACGGGAGTTAGATAAGTATTACTTTCTAGCGGGTAAAAATATAGAAGTGTGCGTGCTATCGACCGCTTTGCTGCTCTACGCGGTTCTTGTTAGCAATACAATTTATAATATTTAAAGTGCGCTCCTTTATTTCAGTGCAGAGGTTTTGGTTTCTTTGTTTTCCTCTCATACCTATGAGTGTTCTCACCCTAAGGGTTAGGGTTATTTTTATTTCTCTTCTTCCTTTCTTTTTGTTCACTCTACTATGGGAGTTAAATAAGCGTGACTGCTTATTTCTTTTGTTTTGCTCGGATATCGAGCTCCTCGCTTTTTATCGCAAGGTTATTTGTGTTCTCCTTATTTTCCCCATCCACTACGGATTATTGTCCGTCTTAGTGGTGTTCGTTGATCACTTTAAGATTCCTTATCTGTTGCACCTGGACCTCCAAAATTTCCTCCGTGTCTCTGGCATAGAGAACCCCTACAGGGGCCTTGTTACCTATGTGCATGGAGTGACCGTTCTTCTTGAAGCCTGAAACGGTGAGCAATCACACAGTTTGTGACTCCTTAGTAATGCTATATATGATTTTTGCATCTACAACTTGTGAGGGTGTCCAGCGGCGGTAGTAGCAGTGAAAATTGGCGAGTAACAAAACTTCAGTTCACCCAGGTTTATACACAATTGGAGTGCAGGCAATCCCAGAATTCAATACGTACAACTGATGTTACGCTTGATACCGAAGCTTCGGAGCATGCGTCGAAAATGTGAGGCAGTTTAATCCAAAGCACTGTGCCGATTGTACGACCGGAAGTACGTGATCAATGACGTCCGAAGCTTCGTTTCGTCAGACGAACACGTCACTGGTTTGGTTTTGGTGTCGTATTTTTGCGTTGGGTTTGAAGCACGCTTTATATTTGAAGACGTGGTGTGCTACAAGCACAAACAAAAACATTTCACGGCTGAATTGAAACTCAATCACTGTCATTCATGTGTATTTCACTGTTATTAAGCCTTCATACATTTCCTGGCAACATACTTAAACAGAAAAACGTGTATATATTTAAAAGCATGTAGACTAAACTTTTGCTACAGAAATAAACAAAGATTCTAACCCTGATCTCTCCATGCTTATTGCTGTGCGCTAACCTCTCACCAATATTATTCAATGGTGGTAGTTGTAGGCCTACTTTAATTAAATGCATATATAGCCTACACGTAGTAGATATAATGTTTTGTTAGGGTGTGTGTTCACTGGCTGTATGAATAGGCTTATTTGAGAATTATTCATACCCCAAAAATAATAAAAATATAATATATTCTTATAAATAATTTATAAAGTTTTATGAATTAGGCTAGGCATCTCATTACATTACAGAACACTCATAAAAATATTTATTGAGTTGTTACAGTACAGTCATTGGTTAGGCTACTAGATTAATATATAGCCTATGATATTAGTAGGTTATATTATATGAATATTACATTATATATTATTAGTAGATTATAATACTGTATGTATTTGCTGGGCAACATTTACTGTTTAATGTGCACGCTGCTTCACGTCCAACTTTAACATATGCGCTAAATTGTTCTGACCAGCAGATGCCACTAGTGCGCACTGTGTTAATCAAAGCTTCGAGTAATGAACCAATTTTGAACACAATGGGCCGGAAAGCTTTGTTGCTTCAGAAAGCCTTTTTTCCCCATCACTATGTACATTTACATTACATTACAGGCATTTAGCAGACGCTCTTATCCAGAGCGACTTACACAACTCTTTTTTGCATTTTTTACATGATATTATCCATTTATACAGCTGGATATATACTGAAGCGATTCAGGTTAAGTACCTTGCTCAAGGGTACAACGGCAGTGTCCTACCTGGGAATCGAACCTGCAACCTTTCGGTACTACACTGCCGCCCTATATATACAACACACACTTTGACGAAACGACACACTTAAATACAAAATAAAAAGAAAGCAAAAACAAAACATAATTGCCACTGTTGGCTATGCCAGAGAGGCCCTACTATAGCTGAGGGTAGTGATGTTACGTATGATACCGAACATGTGTCGAGTACGTAGGGCAGTTTCTACTGAAGACTTGCACCGAAGTGGACTACAAGTTGGACTACAATCATTAATTCATTATTTTAAAAAATAAAAATTGGAACATGCGATATATGGTCTATATCCTTATACCACACAGGCGAATCCAGGAACGTTTCGGCTCATTCTATAAATCAGATTTCAAGAAATAGTCGATAGTCTCCAAAGCACGTTCTATCTGTCATAGGGAATATACGGTGTATTCAAGTGGCCAACTTGGGAGGACTGTGAGTGATGTTTGCTGTGACGATGTCCCGTTTGTTACGGTAAAGGTGTTCAAATGGTCAGCGGCAAAAAACATGGACGCCCGCAGAAAGCTGATGTTTGTTTGGTTGGCCTCTGAGAAGCATTTGTAGTTCCAAATGTTTTAAATAGCGTATACAAAAACGATTGAAGGTGAAAACAAACACAGAAGGTGAAAGACTACATACACCACGCAACGGCTCTCTCTAGCTCTAGATCTCCCTCATGTTTACAGATGCTCAGCTGTTTACCCTTGACCTCAGGGGGTGCCCGAGTAAAAAGTAACTAAATAGAAATAAACCAGAGGTACTAAATGACACATTAGGTAAATCTATGCAATTCATATATTCCTTCGTTTTTTACACTGTGGTTTCACCCGAACATCCGCATGAAAAGCCCAATGATTCTGCTCGCGTTCCCTTTGGAAACCCGCAGAAACTTCTCTTTCAATAATAGACCCTATACAAACACTGATAAGTAGATTTATATTATTCTGTTCATGTGGCTTTTATACAGATGTTAAAACACAAGCAGGTTTTATTTAAAAACATTTTTTTTTATTTAGATTTTATAGGTGTGTATGTCCGGAACGTCAGTGTCCATATAGGCACGGTTTAATCCGTGACACACTTTCTTACTCACAGATCCCACTTGAGTGAGATGCACTGCTAAAACCGTTTCAAAAACTAAAGGGGTTTTACATGTATTTTTTCTAAGATACATATGGATGCTATGGAAACTACATGGATTGGCACAATCTGAGGCAATTTGTGATTGATGTCTTTGATCTTGAGATTGGTGAAATTATAACCACTTTGAAGTGTGACCACTGTAACATTCTCACATATTTATCAAAGAAATGTGCATTTTTTGTGGCTTTTGCAAGACACAATTCTTTGATTTACACCGCACTTATCAGAGATAGCATGAGAATGTTTTTATGAAAAATTCCCCTGGTCTCAATTCCTAATTCCTGGGCACATTTTGCTTTAAATCATATTAAATGTTATTTCACAAAATGTTTACAATTGCCATTCAGGGATTGTAGGAATTTCTAATCAAATATATGTTTGAGTCGCTACAAGCTAACTATGACTACATTGCAATCAAATGATATGCAATATGGTTATGGAGCCAAATGGCCTGCTAAATAAAATTAGCATGGCTTAAATTGCAAACATTATTGTTTAAGAAACATTGCAGAAAGAATTTTATATATATAAAGCCCTCCACTAATATTGGCACCCTTGGTAAAGATGAGTAAAAAGGATATAGAAAATTCACCGTTTTTTCACAAAAATTTCAACCTTTAACTGAAGTTAATTTATTATGAGAAAAAAAAAATCCCTCATCAAGAAATTTATATTTTTAACAAAACCACTTGTGCCACAATTATTGGCACCCTAGCATTTATATATAGAATAAAGTAATCATTTTTAATATTTGGTCACATATTCTTTGCATGCCATGACTTCTTGATCTCTGTGACCCAACAACATCAAAAGATGTTTGATATCTTTTGATATCTTATTTGATATTTCTTGATATCTTATTTTCTGGAACTCTTACAAGCGACAGCATTGTGACACAGTCACTTATCCCAGGCACGCATGCAAACATTGCGAAGATCACATTCTGGGGCTGCAATTATTCCAGCAGATTATTTCACGCCGCGGTTTCCCCAGCCGTAAACCTCACACGTTCGGCTGTAGTAACGAGCGTGTGCAGCCCCAGCCAACACAGGAGTGACGTAAAACGCGTCGGTAATGGATATAACACGCAGCCAATCGGGAGAGAAGTGGCCGCTTTGCCTTGGCAAGGGCCACAGTCTACCTGAATCAGTGAAGGCCAAGTCACGACAGAGCTCACTTATGATTTCAGCTGAGAAATATGCAAACATTTTTTTTGTTTCAGATTGCCAAGAGAGCACTTATCCCTTCCTGCAGAGATGTACTGACATTTGTCATATGGGTCTGCAGGGTCAATGGGTCTTCCACTACACTTAAGGTGACTGCATCATTACCTAGCAAAGTCTGTGCAAAGTCACATGATCAATCACATGATAAGGGAGACAGTGACCTCATTTTTACACATCGCAGACACTAGTTTCTTCCAGTGTGAAGACAAACCAGTGCCTTACATGTAGTTTTATAAAAAATTACGCTTTCGTAAACACAAGAAGACAGAATGAGTTGATTGCACAATTTGCTTTAAAAAGGTTGCCAAAATTCTGTGAAGTTGGGATCTTTGAGTAGTTTTTACCTCACTATTTATTGATTTATTTATTGTAGTGCCTTTGTGCTAGAATAGCATCTCTATAAAAAGCACTATACAAATAAACTAGTCGATTTGCATCTTTTGTCACACCGCCTCTCAAATCTACGCCGAACACTCGCAAACCAATGAGAGAAGCATCCAAATATTCAGCATTCATGAGAGCATTTTTCTGTATACCTTACAAGACAAGAAACAGATGGGCTTTCTTATTTAAACATCTGAACATTCTTCCAAACAATATCCGAACATTGCATGCACATGCGATACTTTCACAGGCTGCTATTTAAAGGTACGTGACGGGCAAGGGTTATCTAAAAACAGCTTCCCGCTGTAAGAGAACACTTACCTACATTTAACGTATGCTCGTCTCTTAAGATGGCTTTTTATTTTGTTATCTTTTCAAGACATGTTCAAATTGTAGCTTTTTCAAATCGGGTAGAGATCATACAAAAAGTATAAATTCAAGCACTGATGCCTATAGTAGATCTATAATATAAAAGTGCATGGAGGCATACCATAACAGCAAACCCATAAAATACATAGGCCTAATACATAATCACCAGCGAGTTCATGATGCATGGCATAGCAACATTATCTAAACTGGCTTAGGGCATGGGATTCTTTTTAAAGTGAATGAATCATAATGAGTATGACATAAGGCAACTTCTCACCGTCTGAGGAATGGTTGTGGTCGTACTGGAAAGCCCCAGTCAACAGGCAAAGGAAGGAAGTTATTGTCATTGATCTGATATTTCCACATCCCTCCTTAGCTACAGTGCACATGCGGCCATAAAATACCCACCCTTTTTGTAGCCGGGGGATTTGAGGTTACATTACATTACACTCTCTTAGCAGAGATTTTTATCCAGAACAACTTGCAATGCTAGAGAATATAAGCATATAACATGAGCAACAGTGCCACACCTGGATAACCGCATACCCAGACCAGCGAGTGTATATGTAAGATCTTAAACATTACTGAAGGACATTTTGATAGTAATTCAAATCCGTTTTTAAGTGTTAGAATCAGGTGTGAAAAATACTTTGTTGCCGTTTTTCATAAAGGCTCCTCTGATAAAATGTTACTCACTGCCTGACGTGGAAAGTCCAGGTTCAGAAAGTAAAAGTCCTCCCAGTATTTTGTTCCAATCACCTGGATTTGCTAATTAGCACAATTCTTCAGCCAGGAGGTAAGAACTAATTTGTGAAATCAGCTGGCTGATTTAATGGGTGGCAGAAATACGTTGCAGTACTTTTACGTTCCGACCTCTAGACGTTTCGGCCTGTGCTCATTTCAGTAATTCCAATGCAATAACATACAAAACTGGATCATCAAATGGGTTACTGCGTTTGAGACTCCCAGCAGCAGAGCCTTTAAACACATACCATCTTTGTAAAGGTCTTTTTAGTGGTAGGCCACAAATGGGCTCTCAATCATACCTGTTCCACTAACTGCCCCTTTGTGTGAAATGAGAGCTGCATCATAACCACAGAAATTGTAAAGATGGAATGATGCGCAACCGATAAGAAAAGACGAGTGTGTGGCACTTCAGAGTAAATATCTGCGCATGCCTCCCTGCCAAACAAACATTGAGGTTGCAAATTATACGTGACAGGCAACACAATTCATGTAGCCCGCCATTGGGCCAAAACGGCTATGCTGCCATTTTGTTTTCAAGATACAGCCATCTATGTGTCAGCTTATACCCTTAAATGAATGTTTCTTGTACATGTGCATGTTTCAAATACATAACCTAAACCTGAATGGTGTGCATCCCCCCCCCCCCCCCCCCCGCCTCAGTATCCAAACTGTAAGGTCACCACAAATTATCCATTGCAAGACGGCAACTCCTTGATCATTATATCACTCCCTCCGAGACCCTCTTGATAGTTAGATTATGATCGGAATTTGGCTGTTTATTTTTTTAACAGTTGCACCTTCCAAGAACCTGACTGTGCCGTCTCCAGAGCCCAGCTCTGTCGTGCAATCTTGTGCCTTAATAATTCAGCGGCAAACGCGTGGCATCACAACCCCTAAACGCAAAGTTAACTTAAATCAACTTCACAGTAAGAATACTGGATAAACAGACACTTAACTCTATAGAGCGCATTTTTTACTGGCATCCGGATAGGAATGAATTCAAGCAATGCTTCGATAGTAAATAAGAGAGGATCTTTTCACAACTTTTTTTCCCTTCATTTAGGGAAAATACTTGGTTACTTTGAGCATGTATTGAGACGCTCCAGTAGTCAAGTATATTCAGCTGTTCTCAAAAACTAATATATTCTCTCTGTCAAAAGTAATTTGCTGAATATTAACCGCAGAGTGCAGGTAAAAAAACAACGAAGAAAGCACTTTTTGTATGAGGTTAGGGCAGGGAGGGGGCAAGGAAGAGAGGTGAAAGCCACTTGCAGTGGACACTGTTGATTCACATTGCTCTCTTCGGTCCACTACCTTGCTTTGCACAAGACGGTCACAGGTTTCGTTGTGCATCATTTTCTTCTACACAGATGTACTGAAGGTAAACTGATACTAAGGGAATGATTCCAGTCATCAAAGGTAGTCACTTAGAAGAGGGTGGCTTGTGTTTTGGGCCAGCCCAAGTGGCCAGGCCATGTGCTCACTCGCCCATCTGAGAGATGCTTTAGAGCGGCTCCTCGAGATAAGCGGCCACGTCTCGAGCCAGCCCCCATGGAAACCTGGCCCTTCTTCAGACAAGTGCCATTCGGCTGTCAGGCGGCTCTTCAGACGGGTGCAGGTGGGAACTTTAAATATAGCATCAAAAACAGAAACAGACTCTGGCCTTTATCGACAGTTGATGGTTTTGAATAAAAGGTTTGGAGGCAAGGCCTAATGCGCTATACCAAATCGGTAAGGTCAAAGATTGGTTGGGGGTGGATTTCAGATTCAAACCCCTTTCCCTTCCAAAATGACAACCTCCCTGATATCTTTGGCTAATTTCTGGCTATGGCACTGGCTATGCTGGTTGTGTGTGTGTGTGTGTGTGTGTGAGTGTGTGTGTGTATGTACGTGTGTGCACCTTGTGAAAGAGAGTGTGAGAGATTAAAAGAACAAAAGTGACTGGAATAGAATGGAGAGACAAGGAAGAACATCGGATGGTTTTTGCAATGCAAAAGATAATGAAGTGAGTGTGTGGTTCAGACTGCCGCATTTACTGAATTCAAAATTAGAGAACAAAGTCAAGGGAGGGGAGAGAATTTGTGAACATTTTGACACATGCTATCAGTGTGCCTTATTTCACATACACATCTTTGGACTGCACACGCCGTGAACAGCTGCCAGTAACTTACTGGGGAATCCCCATAAGGGAATTCTGGGCAGTGTGCTGACTATTAAACTTTAGATTGATGCATAGGAATGTTTCTCATAATGGCTAAGAGCCCAAATTTTGTGAAGGGATGTCAAACTCAATTTCACAGGATCACATGTCTCCAAGCTTTCACTCCAACCACTGCTCTTCGCTTTCTTAAATAGCCCGGGCCATTTATTTGAGAAGATGAACATTTCTGACAGTGACGCACCACAGCAGAAAATAATATCTCTGAGTTTAAAAATATATATTTTTCTATGCAGGTACAAGGCGATGCAGAGGTGTAAATATTCGCCACTGGCAAATTGGGGAATAATGCCTGGAGCGCACTGAATGTGTGTTAGAGTTTCTGTTTGTTTGAGATCTTCTCCTTGTTATCTCCTGCATGGATCTCATTAGGATGGTCTTGACCTCATGTGGGAAGGCTATAAAACACACACTGCTTGTTAGATCTGAGTGCTCACCTGCTCAGTACCATGAACATAACTCTCCCCCCTGCCATGTTAAATATCCAGAAGTGGGCATCATTTTCCAACATTGAGCAGTTCACAGAATGCTGAGCTAATCACCAATGTTTTGATTAATAGACTCCAGAGCGTCCCAGAACAAGAAGTTTGGAATGAGAAACAAATCATGGCATTATGTGGAGAAGGGGTGATGACAGCAGTTCACACACAGCCTCTTTCAGAGTGTATGCATATGTGTGTGTGTGTGTGTGTGTGTGTGTGTGTGTGTGTGTGTGTGTGTGTGTGTATGGTGACGATGGAGATGATTGTGGAGTCAGTGATTAAAGTTTTGTTTTTCTACACTTTGCATTGGCCAAAAATTACCATTTTTCATAATTTAAGAGCCAAAGGTGTCTTTTAGCCTGACAAAATTGTGGCAGTCTTCCACGTCTACATCAGTCAAAGTAGCATAGCCTACATTACACTAGCTGGGGCAGGTCATGGTGTGAGAGGATTGTCCATAACCGAAGTAGCACTCTTATTATATGCAAGCCACACACACTGGATAAATGCGATCCTACAGTACTTATTAGTGCTGATACTTTCATTTACCCAGCAGGTGGTGTTTGCTGAAACCAAAAACAAACTTCCAATATGAGTCCAATGTGATAACAGATGGGGTGGGAAGACTTTTTTAACCAATGCCAGCGTTGTTTCACAAAGCACCCTATCAGAATGTGATATGAGCAATAAGCCTATCCAATGGAACTAATCTGCAAGTGCCTGGTCATAGAGACAAGACAAGACAAGAGGTTGTCCGCACGTAAGAAATACCCCCTCACACACACGCACACACACACACACACACACACACACACACACACACACACACACACACACAAACACACGACCATATGATGATTCGAAGCTGCAAGGCAGGCCTGTGGCACCCTGCAGTCCTGTGCGCCCTGCTCAACAGCAGGGTGGCACTCTGTGTGTTTAAAACCCACAGGAGCCCCTTTTAGAGTGCTGATTACTGTTGTTTTAGGACATACAGGGGGACACAAAGAGGAGCCCTGGGAAGCGACGTGTTGCAAGGGACACCAATTATGGCGGCAAGGACACAGGCCGGCTTGTCTGTGCTCAAGAGCATGTCAAGCCCCTCCATCAAGCTCGCTCAGCAGAGCTAATGGGGAGGCATCTTAATTAGTGTGGGGCAAACAGATTTTGCCACAGAGTTGCAAAGAAAGCTAAGTAGCTGAACACTCACATTGTTCAACCTCTGACCTAGGGTTGGGGGGCACCCCTCAACATCATCATGCTCTGTTACTTTGACTAATCACGTCTGACTGCTCTGTCCTCAATGGCGGATGAAACTGGTACAGCAATTAAAAACAATATTTTGGCAGCCATGGCCCTCTGATTAAATATAATGCCAGGTTTTTTTTTTTCATTGTGTATGATGATACGATAGTAGAATGAACTGGGCGGTAAACAAATGCGGGAGGGTCTACGCATCTATGCAGATCAGGAATTCCTCCACTCTATTAGTTATGGGAAGTTCCCATAACACCAAACTTGTCTTAGCTTCTGCTATGGGTAGAGGTTGGTATTGTGTTTTTTTAGGGACCCATATCCTTTGCCTCCACTCTCAAAAAGGTTCACCAATTCGTTCACTGCTCTAGTTCAGACTCTCATTCTAATTATCGTTCACTACTCTCGTTCTGACTCTCGGTTCTCGTTCACTGCTATAGTTCCGACTCTCAGTTCTCGTTCACTGCTTTAGTTCCTACTCTCAGTTCTCGTTCACTGCTTTAGTTCCAACTCTCGGTTCTCCTTCACTGCTCTCATTCCGACACCCTCGGTTCTCGTTCACTGCTCTAGTTCCGACTCTCGGTTCTCGTTCTTGTTGACCGACTCTCGTACTTCTAGAACGAGACTGAGAGTTATGCAGAACTCCTCAGAAATAAATCTGCCACTGTCCTTTGCAAGTGAATTCCTATAGTAGCCTAGCATACACTGTTATCATGCTATTCACTGATCTTTTCGAAACATTCAGCTTACATTTAAATAAATATACATGGGCATGTTTTCAGACAATTTACTCATGTAGGATTTACTGTTAGTTACCAAATACGTGGCACGAGTTATTATATAGTCTAATCTATTTTATTTTATTAAAATGAGCACAATATTTAGCAGGGACCATTTCTAATGGATGTGTAGCTATATTGGTACAAACACATTAATACCATGTTCGATAATCCAGCCAAATTTACGCACTGCAGCATGTTTGCTTCTTTCACAGATTTTTTCCTCAATGTTGTCGCCGCTTTTTCCTCAATGTTGTCGCCAACATGCCCTTAGATGCACAATGCACTCTGTAATAGGACACAAAGTCCTGTGAGATCTGTCAGGATTAACACCTGATGCTTCCTAGCCAACAGTCCTCTCCTCCTCCCTCTCCCCATTTTCTTAAAAATATATACAGTATTTATGGCTGTAATTCATGATAAAGCCTGGGTGTTTGTCACAGAAAATATTGACTAAACTAATGAAGCGGTCGCGGCAAAGTTGAAAATCACGGTAAACTGAAAAAACACGAGTGTTTTAAGAACATAATTTTTTTTTAATAGATTGAAATGACATGCGCAACTGTAGCTACAGGAAACGGGCTTGAAGTTTTAAAGAAATTCAGCGTGCAGTTGCCCCTTGTAGAAAATACGAGTAAAATACATTGATGATAGGCTGGTGCATTTCACGGAAAGAAAGAGCATGTTTTTTTGTTCCTTAATATAAAAAAAATTGTTAGAAGTAGCATGGTCAAATTGCATTACTAAAATAATAAAATGGGGTTTCTTTAGTTTGTTTTGGTTTTTTGTACATTGTGAGGTTTGAGTTTTTGAAGGAATGCCTGTTGTCACTGACAGAAGTAGGGCACGGCATCAACACTGGTGACAGGGGCCATCAAACATCTGATTGCAGATTGACAAGGACGGGAAGCTTGATCCTAGCGCATTCCAGAATCTGTATGCAATGTCCCAGTGACAATGACAGTTACCGTACCATATAGGCCTGCCAAAAAATCACGGAAAGCACAAAAAATTGGGGAAATCGCGGAAATGGCAAAAAATGTGATAAAAGTCACAGATCTGCCAAAAAAAGGGACAAAAATCACAGAATCCGTGACACCCGCAGCTTCTGTGACAAATACCCAGCCATCTTCATAATATAATGATATCTATGATGCATTTTCTGGTTTCATAGGTTTAAACTGGTTGCTAATTTATTTTGGAGGTGAAAACTAAAACCGACAGACCATTTGACTGTCCAGGACTAAAGTTGGCCACCCGGATCTAGCCTGTTAAAAACCATTTAGGCTTTATAAAAAGCTTTTGCTTCAGTGGTGATGAGGTCCAGTAATCCCATTCATACCCTGAGAACGGTTAATCACTGGCAGCCTCCGTGGTTCCTGCATGACTGTGGAAAACTGAGTGAAAAATAACTGCATACTGCATCAGCCTTAGCGAGCATCCATGATTGGCCATGAGGCTTGTCCCTCAAAGCTAAAAGCAGCCAATCCAGTGGTCTCCACTTGTGTAGATCAAGCTGTTGTAAATCCAATGCCTCGTGATTGTGCACATAGAGCAGGTGAAAAGCTATTTCATATGAAAGTTTATCAGTCCATGCCCAGGCCTTTCTGCCAACGATCAAAGGTCAAAGTTAAGAAAAGCCCAGCTGGAAGGAAAGATGAAATTAGTTCTGTTTCTATGTGCCAAGTTTTTTGAGAAAACGTGCTTATGTTACAATGCCCTCTTGAATTTGAACATCTTAACTCTTATGAATATGGACTGTTATCTTCTGTCATCCAGGTTACTTTAGTACTTTAGGAGAGCTATAATTACCACCCATTTAAACAAATTATAAAACTAAAGAACCATTTAAAATATCACATTGCACCCTCAGGGTACAAAATTGGCACAAGCATACAAAAGCTGAAATAAGGGCCATTTTATTTTAAACTTTGTTGCAAAATTAAATCAACCGAAAGGACAATAGGAACCATGGAATGTTCTGTACGCCCTGCAGATCTTTTTAAGGCAAAAACTTTTACTTTGAAAAAAAAACACTTCCTCCATCTTGGCCGTACCCCACATCCTCTTGCTGGCCTTTGTGCTGAAGATTTTTGAGATGCTCACAGGACAAACCACAGGGCAGGCGACTGAAGTGTACAGTATGGTGCTGAGGAGATGCACGTGTCCTTTCATGCCCACAGTGCTGCAGAACCTCGGACAATTTCAAACTGAATAAACATCTAAGGAGACTGGTGGACCATAGCCAAGCCCTGCGAAGGACTCTCTCGTAAGATTGCATGGTTCTGAAAGATAAGCAAGTTCTTCCAGTCAGCTAGCTTGCGAGATATACTTCATTCTTTTGTATGGCCAAGCACAAATACAGTATCAAAGATTAATATGTGTCAATAAGTAAGGGAGCAAGTACAATCAAGTAACTAGTAAGTATTGTTAGTATGCTAACAATTCTATTTTATTTTTTTCGAAATTACCAATAGACGAGACTTAGAATAGACTAGGTTAACCTTCTCTCTCTCTCACACACACACACACACACACACACACATCAAAAGGCTTTGTCCAGCAAAAACTGTAATTGGCTGAAATAAGTTGGTTGATTGTTGACAGTTGGTTAAGGTCTCATACCCATCACGGATACCTTTTATCATCAACAGAACTGGATAATTAATTTCATTTCTAAAATTGCATGAAATTTTTCTGTTGCAACAGCTGCCAACATTTTCTCAAACCGTGAATCCCCTGGTTGTACATCATCAAGTGTTCAGTTTGTGTATAAAACTAACGGCCATGCTATACCATTTCTTGCCACCAAGGTAAGAAAGCAAAGGCGCAGATACTGAAAATCACACAATCATCCTGCTTCCTCATTAAATATAGTCCTCACTTTATTAACATGGCCTAATAAATTCAACAGGTTGTATTTACAAAGAGAAGCAATAAATATATTACCATAGTCATAAAAATATTTTGTATACATTTTTAAATCATAAATGTGTCACGCTGTTAGTAGCATCTCGTACAAAGTAAAAAATACAATGAAGCATGTAAAACCTACTGGCACTGTGGGTAAACCATATAAATATGGCTGTCTGTAAGCCCAAAGCCTTTTCTGAGTCCCACAAATCCAGTTACCCCTCATTTTCTCCGTTGTGCCAGTTCTAACAGGAAATATTTAACCAGTCTGCGTATTGTGAAGCTCAACAGATGAATAAGGTTTCTGGGCAGTCACTCCAAGAAATGCACTTGATTTATTCAAATTGATTAAATTTGAACTAATTAAGTCATAAATAATTACATTTTTAAATGTCTGGGATTTTTTTAATTTCTTTACACATTTCTTCGGGTACAAACCAAAGCCCTCAAACAGCACTACTGTGACATTGATGCATGGTGGTAAATGACTCCTGTGGATTTGAACTTTAGAAGACGGTCAATTAAATATTAGTATTTTTCTCCAGAGCCTACTGCACGTAAGGAGAGTTCTTAGTTTTAGAAGAGGAAGAAGTCAACATTTTGCTTCACAAATCATAACTTAATCACAGAATGCTAAGTTCTGTCTTAAGAAAAGATTGGTGAAAACAGTTTTAATAAATTATCTAGCTTTCATAAATAAATTTAAGGAGAATCGGAGAGATTCCATTCGTGTCCAGTACAAATGATGGAGCTTTTTAAGCCCTTGAAACCAAGTGGACAGGAAATCCTGTGTTCTTCGCATAGTCTACCACTGCAATGGGAGTAGCAAATGAGCCTTTTCATACGCTTAAACTCCAGCGCTCTGTTTACATGAAATGCAGTCAGCACTGCCGTCAGGCCAGTCCAAGCATGCCGTGTCAAGCTGAATCACAGGTTGCACAAAAATGCCAATAAAAAAATAATAATAATGCAGTCCACGGTGGATTCAGCACATTCCACCCACCAGATTGTAGTTAGGTTGCCAAAAAAGAATGTGTCACAGAAGTTATCTGACAAAAAAAAAGAAGAAAAAAAACTTAATTAAAAAAAGTAAAATTATTGCACTTAAAAGCTAAGCAGTTACCTAAAGTGTCGACGTAACATGCTATTGTATTGCTCCATCCTGGTATCCATGGCATCCAATCCCAGTGCATATTATGGGATTCGTCCTGTAAGTATCCCTATGAAATGGGGGGTTTCCATCAAGTGGAACTCCCTTTTCCAATTAAAGGAAAGAAAATATTCTGTTCATTCACTTCTTGAAGTAGCAACATAAACATGTCGGTAAGGTCTTTTCCTTTCTCTATCCAGTATAAATAGCAGACATAATAATAATAATAATAATAATAATAATAATAATAATAGTAATAACAACAGTAATATCCCAGAACCCTCCAGTAGTGAAGGATGTTTCATACTCCTCAAGTATAAAAATAAATCTTTTCCTGTTTAGTTCAAATGATAGTCTTCAATGTTTGAGATGAGGTTTTTATGGAAACCCAGAAGTCAGTTAACATGGGGGTTGGGCTTTAAGCGCCTCGCCCTGCGTGTCCTTTTGGTTACCGTGGTGAAACGGAACTCTTCCAGTGGGTCCACTTTGCCCTTTGGGTGGCGCTTCATGAAGTGCACTTCCTGTTGCGTCTGCGTGGTCCGTGACCCTTTCTTGGGCCTCCCCTTTCTGTTGAAGCCCAGGTACCACCCTTTGTATTTGGCCGATACCAGAGCTGTGTAGTTGTTTTCCAAGAACTCCTCCACAAAGACGCACTCCTCGCTCCCGCCATTGAGCTGCAAGTAGAGCACAGTCTGTCACATCATCATTTATGCATTTTTTCATTTTATCCCAAGTTGGCATACCTAATTGCACTCAAGAACCACACTCATTGCTACAACCTCCCCTATTAATTTGGAAGTGTACAGAAAAAAACGTGTGGCACAGACATGAGTCAGAGGAACACTCTTCATGCACGACTTGATGAAAGAGATGGTGAGAGCCCAACTGACCAGCGGGGGGTTGCTACAGTGTGATGAGACAATAATCTTACTAAAACCCTCTTCCCCTGAGTGATGCTACAATTATGTCACCTTGCAAGTAAAATGTCAGAAACCTGTCAGTCTAAGCCCCTATTTTTCCATAATTGGCACCAAAAGAAGCTTCCACATTGACTTAATACCTAATGATGTACATAAAGAACCGAGACTAGTGTTGGCTGAAAATAGGGATATGATTCCCTGCAATGACTACAATATTTCAGTAAGGGTCAGACGAATACCTCTCCCAAGGCCAGAATTAAAAATATATATATTTTGACGAGGTATATCATTATATTTCTATAACTATGTCCCAATGGGTTCATTTTGTATGTTGTGTTTTTTTTAAATTTTTTTTAACTGCTTCTAATTCATTTGTTTTCATAGAGCTGTTGAGTGAGTACTAATCTGGGTTTGAATCTACCTGACAGTTATTTGCATTAAGTCCTTGAAATGAGATACGTGTTGTTAGAGGCATGTCTGTGATAACAGAAATACAAAATTAAAGGTATTTATTCAGCTATTTATCAAGATTCTGCCCGTAGTCTGTACTGGTTTGGTTTGACTGGTTTAGTAAGTCAATGTAACGGATCAAGTCAATCTGTATGACATGTACTAATTTGTGCAGAGAACAAAAATTTGGAGAAAAACACTTACTTGTGTTTTTGAAAATAAATGAACCTCATGACATTTCTTTCATAAAGACCTAGCAGCACATTTACTCTGATGACAGGCCCAGATCGCTGTACATTTAACAACCCTTGTCAAATGTAACTAATTAACCTGGAATGAAAACCCATACACCCAGTGTGCCCTCAGGACAAGGTTTAGGAAACACAGTTTAAAAGTACATGAAACAAGCCAAAAATGTTGGAATGTACTGTTCATAGCAGAATAAAAGGGTGGCTAAAATGCATTTGTGGGCTGGCTTGCATAAGACGCCTGAAGCCCCAGGCCCATAGTTGGGTAGTTGCTCCGCATTTAAAACTGGGACTGTGTTATGCAAATGGTTCGTTTTAAGAGGTCCATTTACATTGCTATCCTTTACAATACCTAAAGTCCTTATGCACCTTATATTTGCAGTTCCTTATATTTAAACACATTTGCCTCTGAATTCAGCACATTACTTTAGATTGATACGTATAATTATTCACTGAGACCTCATGATCAGTGAAATCCGACGTATGAAAACTTCTGAGCGTGCAGTCGCTTTTTGAAAAGGTGGCGTAATTACAATTTCAAACCTCTGTTAACATTCACCAATGTAGAAATGTTAACTTCAAGTGAACAAGACAAAATGGTTGCCATGTTTTCAAAATCACATTTAATATTGACTTTTATAATTGTACCTCCATTGTCTCTTCGCTGCACACAAGCATGTGATGTCAAGCCACTCATTTTTACTGCACTGTTTACCAGTTTGAACAGGCGTTGAGATGGAAATGGACATTTCTGGTGTAGCTTGTGCAGACTGCAGCTGTCTGATTGACCAAAGGAGGAAAGCTAAGGCATCATGAGACAGACATCCCACCCTCCCTCACCAGGTGACAATATGATGAACCATGTGCCCCCTACAGTGCTACCTGCCGCAGCTAACACTGGTCCAGACCATGGGGCCTATCCACACACTATAGCAGTGCCTTACAGGATGAGCCACCCAGCAGTCCCTGACATCATTGCAATCCATTACAAAGCTTCCCATTGCTTTATTCTTGGTCAGATGAACAATGTTCACTGGACACAATGACAAGCAATTTTTAAATTCAATGGAAAAAGTTCAGTAAATAAAGGTTAGTACATCTCTGACATCTTAAGTAAACCCATACCTGAGAGTCACGCTGTCAAAGGTAACATTTTTAGTCACACCCAACACTCAGTTCACCCTCTTTAATCTGTGTGGTATGGATTTACAAATGTTCCATTTTGTGTTTGGGGGGCCGAAAAACTGTTTTGACCAGACCAACATACTCAGAGTCACCCTCAGAAATGTTAAACGTTGACAGATTAATGGGCCTTTGCCCATTCGGCACGCACCTTCCCGATGACTTTGCCATTCTTATTCATGCAGATGTAGTGGCCGCTCTCCTTTCCCCTTATTCGAATGTGGCTTCCAAACGTTTCTGTCTCCACCACCAGGAGAGCTGAAAGGAAGGTGTTAGATTAACCTCAGTGTACAGTGTTAGATTATTGACCTCTGTGTACAGTGTTCTATTATTGACCTCTGTGTACAGTGTAGTGTTATATTATTGACCTCTGTGTACAGTGTTATATTATTGACCTCAGTGTAAAGTGTTAGATTGACCTCAGTGTACAGTGTTATATTATTGACCTCAGTGTACAGTGTTAGATTGACCTCAGTGTAAAGTGTTATATTATTGACCTCAGTGTACAGTGTTAGAATGACCTCAGTGTAAAATGTTAGATTGACCTGTGTAAAGTGTTAGATTGACCTCAGTGTACAGTGTTAGATTGACCTCAGTGTACAGTGTTAGATTGACCTCAGTGTACAGTGTTAGATTGACCTCAGTGTACAGTGTTAGAATGACCTCAGTGTAAAGTGTTAGATTGACCTCAGTGTACAGTGTTAGATTGACCTCAGTGTAAAGTGTTAGATTGACCTCAGTGTACAGTGTTAGATTGACCTCAGTGTACAGTGTTAGATTGACCTCAGTGTACAGTGTTAGATTGACCTCAGTGTACAGTGTTATATTATTGACCTCAGTGTACAGTGTTAGATTGACCTCAGTGTACAGTGTTAGATTGACCTCAGTGTACAGTGTTAGATTGACCTCAGTGTACAGTGTTAGATTGACCTCAGTGTACAGTGTTAGATTGACCTCAGTGTACAGTGTTAGATTGACCTCAGTGTACAGTGTTATATTATTGACCTCAGTGTACAGTGTTAGATTGACCTCAGTGTAAAGTGTTATATTATTGACCTCAGTGTACAGTGTTAGAATGACCTCAGTGTAAAATGTTAGATTGACCTGTGTAAAGTGTTAGATTGACCTCAGTGTACAGTGTTAGATTGACCTCAGTGTACAGTGTTCTATTATTGACCTCTGTGTACAGTGTAGTGTTATATTATTGACCTCTGTGTACAGTGTTATATTATTGACCTCAGTGTACAGTGTTAGATTGACCTCAGTGTACAGTGTTCTATTATTGACCTCTGTGTACAGTGTAGTGTTATATTATTGACCTCTGTGTACAGTGTTATATTATTGACCTCAGTGTAAAGTGTTAGATTGACCTCAGTGTACAGTGTTATATTATTGACCTCAGTGTACAGTGTTAGATTGACCTCAGTGTAAAGTGTTATATTATTGACCTCAGTGGACAGTGCTAGAATGACCTCAGTGTAAAATGTTCGCTTGACCTGTGTAAAGTGTTAGATTGACCTCAGTGTACAGTGTTAGATTGACCTCAGTGTACAGTGTTAGATTGACCTCAGTGTACAGTGTTAGATTGACCTCAGTGTACAGTGTTAGAATGACCTCAGTGTAAAGTGTTAGATTGACCTCAGTGTACAGTGTTAGATTGACCTCAGTGTAAAGTGTTAGATTGACCTCAGTGTACAGTGTTAGATTGACCTCAGTGTACAGTGTTAGATTGACCTCAGTGTACAGTGTTAGATTGACCTCAGTGTACAGTGTTATATTATTGACCTCAGTGTACAGTGTTAGATTGACCTCAGTGTACAGTGTTAGATTGACCTCAGTGTACAGTGTTAGATTGACCTCAGTGTACAGTGTTAGATTGACCTCAGTGTACAGTGTTAGATTGACCTCAGTGTACAGTGTTAGATTGACCTCAGTGTACAGTGTTATATTATTGACCTCAGTGTACAGTGTTAGATTGACCTCAGTGTAAAGTGTTATATTATTGACCTCAGTGTACAGTGTTAGAATGACCTCAGTGTAAAATGTTAGATTGACCTGTGTAAAGTGTTAGATTGACCTCAGTGTACAGTGTTAGATTGACCTCAGTGTACAGTGTTAGATTGACCTCAGTGTACAGTGTTAGATTGACCTCAGTGTACAGTGTTAGAATGACCTCAGTGTAAAGTGTTAGATTGACCTCAGTGTACAGTGTTAGATTGACCTCAGTGTACAGTGTTATATTGACCTCAGTTCAGTAAATGTACATCTTTGCAATAGATTTTCTACACACGTAAATGAACAGTGTTGTACAGCATTCTTCATTACAGAACATCGAGGCTTTTGTTCCATGAATATGAGTATTTTCAGCATTTGTGAAATAAAAAAGTAAGTTACATTTGATAAAGTAGTGTGTGGAGGCTGAGCTGCCCTCTTCCTCTCTCTCTCAGTGACCTCTTTTAAACACACATACACACTGTCTTCCCCTACATCCCCATGAGGAAACTCTCCATGGCTAAGAGATCTTAGCACAGCTTGGGTTCTTCAGGCTTATACTTCAAACTGAGGTCTCCTTATTCCTTACTCACTCAATTAAAAAAACTCAAGTTAAATACTTTGTGCCTCTGGGGGGCAGATCAGCCAAGGGCAAACCAGGCTTGACTGATTGCATTCTTCCACAAAAAATTGGCTTTAGATTTTTACCATGTTTTAATGTAAACATTACAATTTACCATTTAGGCATTTAGCAGATGCATTCAGTCATAGCAAACAGAAGGTGCATTTAACCCAGCTTGACTTACAATCAATTTCATGCCATTGTAAAGATGCGGAATTGCATCTTTGCCTGAAGATAAATGTTGTATTAACCCAAAAGGATTGTTCATTCTTTGGCTTTATTTTGGGATGTTACAGGTGAAATGTTGCTGGTGGTTTTTAATTCTGATTATAGCTACACTGGTGATACTGTTGACTACTGTTGAGGTATGAGCATCTATGTATCGTCCCTATTATAAAAGTATCTTTCACTGTATCACTGCCACATCATGCTAGACATTTTCATTAGAGATTCCTCACTCCCACTTTGCAAAGAATTTATTATTTTAGTAAGAAACTGTTTATTCTGTTTGTTTCACGCCTTAAAGCTGAAAAGAACATGCCAGTATGATGTGGAAAAAATACAACCTCTTAATGTTTGTTTTTCAAAGTTAAGGCCAAGCCATAAAGTAGGACTGAATTTCCTGAAATAAGCACACTGTCCCACACGTAGGTAAAACCAATAAAGGAGGTAAGCAAATTGGCAACAGATAGGTCGATTGCTCCAAAAAAGGCAGGTTCATATACATAAAATAACAGAAAGGCGGGTTCATATGAAAAATATAAAAATGTGGTTGTATCTGTTGAGCTTTGTCTGTCAGTGTTTGTGTTGGAGTCAGGAGTGAAATGCTAGACATGGTGCAATGTGCTGAGGGAGTTTGCATTTTTTTACACCTACTGCACAGGTGACTCTTTTTCCCTTTAGTCTTTGATCTACAAAAGAATTTGAGCTGGCAGCTGTATTCGGGACAAGTGTTTAAGCAGGCATGTTGATAATACAGTTGGTACCCTTTGTAAATTTCCATCCCCTTCTGGAATTAATATTTCCACTTCTACAAAAGGGACCTGTTTTAATATTAGCAGAACAGTATAGGTAGTTGTTGCTATTATGGTCATACTGGTCAATTGCCTGGCAGATGAATATATGTATGTGTATTTGTCTTGAGTAACCATCCACATAACAATCTATGCTTTTCCCCCACGTAAGGCAAACTTATTTGTCGTCAGTATTATCTATGCGTTCTTATTTGCTGCATACCTCTCTGTTGGCCAGTTTTCCAAAAGCTCCTCTTTGTAATTGGTCAAGATACATTCCTCATTCTTACATAATATCCAGTTGCTCTATTATCAATAGCTGGTCTCATACTGGTGCAGTTCAAATCCAGATTCTTTCAAGATTCAAACCTGCAACCATCTGCTCACAATTATATTTCCTTTACCGGTAGTGTGCACCGTTTCCCTGTTGTGCTGTCCTGACTCTGCGGTGAGACTGTAAGATTGTGCCTCAGAAAATGATCAGAACTGGGCCTCAGTTGGTTTCATGTTAATGAATGTCAGTAGGCTCTCAGGTCTTGGTTCTGGGGGAGGGGGGGCGTGTTGGCAGGGCCCATGGGAATGCCTGGCTCTGCTTCTACTCATGCTCTGACAAGCAGGCGGAACGACACCCCCACTCCAGCCCCCCGTGGGTGTGCTGCGCACCTCCACTGCTTAGCACAGCTGTTCACCACACCTGCAACCAGCACATAAGCTGAACACCGCTGAGCACAGCTCCAGCAACAAGCACTTGCTAAAAGCTACTAAACAGTTCCCCACCAACCAGCACACGAGCTGAACGAAACTGAACATACTAGCTCTTATTCACCAATCATTATGCACTTATTGTATCACAGTATTATATTAATGCTACATGGTTTCACTGTTGAACACACTTTTTGCATTGTTCAATTCTGCTAAACACATTTAGCATATACAGTATAATGAATGCTATTGAAATTAACCATCTCAATTTCTCTAGTAGGTTAATATGTTGAATGACACTTCAAACTTTAATCCCGGAAAACGTATACCGATTAACTTCAACAGAGAGGTTATCCACATGTAATCTGAAAATCTAGTAATATGATAAGACAAAGAACGTTGTTGTCAAATGCTTTGCTACACGTAAGGGATGGAATCTGCTTCCAGGTTTCTGAACGGATCTACAATGTTCCAAAATGGCTCAAAGCCCTAAAAAACTAAAGGTTAAATCACATTTTTCAACACCTCCCTATTTATAGCTCCTTGCTCACAACAACATGTTTCATTTTCTCCAACAAGTTATAAAGCGTATATATGAAACAATCTTATTTCCCCTCCCTTCATGAATATTTCAACTCCAATGAAGTTTTCTGCAGTCATTTTATCAGCACATTGAGACAATATGACAATAAAATATGATACTCTCAATACACAGCACAGATAAAATAAAAAAACATTTGGAGAAGTTGGCTCTTTGCATCTTTGCTTAAAATTAACTGTGAAAGAAGAGCCATGTACAATAGGTAGTGTAATCATGTGTGATGTTTGAAAGGACATTTTTTTTTAACAGGAAAAACAAATGGGCAGTGTTGTTGTTTCTGAAATTTAAATAGAATGAATTGCTGACAATTCACAAATCCCCTAAATTAGTACCCAAGTACTAATATATCCATACTGCATTAGCAGTATGGATATATTAGTACAACCTGACAAATAACGTTGATATTGACAATCAGTGTTAACACTATATACTACTTACCCCTCAAACTTATCACTCGTAAAATAATATCCACATTATTGAATGCAGAAAATAAAGGACAATTCAGTCTATTCAGTCAAGCAAACCCAACCTGAATTATGTTAAAGCAATGGTAGCCCAACCTGACCCAAACCTGTTGGGTCTCGACAGGTTCGGGTAAAAATGAAAACTCTATCGTACCATACTTGCCCCCATCCTCCCCGTTGGCGTTGACCCTCTTCCCCAGGATTTGAACGTGCTTGCCGGTGGTACGGCTGTACAGCTGGTAGATGCGGATCTGTTTCCTGCTCAACTCATCCGGGTTTCTTGTGTGGTTCACGATGTAGAACCGGAAATCGGCCGAACTCTGCTGAGACTCCTGGAAGAGAACATACCACATAATAGTAGTTTGTTTCAATTCGTTATTTGATCACTACCATTAATTTTAAAAAAAAACGAACGTTACATCCGCTGTGAGTATAATCTAAAGAGTGAATCCCCTCTTTTTTATACGGTACACTCATTGAAGTGTAGCATAATTATGGTGGGATGTTTGGATAGAACTTTGTTTGCGGTAAGTTCACATGTGCATTTAGTCAGGTTAGGAAAGTAGTATTGAGTCACTATTCTAACTCGTAACTCATATCTTAGCTCAAAGTGAACACAGAATTTTGAGGTTAAAATCAACACTCATACACTCATGTCCCGAGTCATAGGCTACATCAGAAACCATAATGTACTCTGAGGATATGGTACTAACATCTTTCTCCAGGAAATGCACCCTGAGTGGGTCCACCTTGAGCACATCTATCCTCTCAAATGTTTCCCCTGGTTTGGTGCTCTGTTCGATCAGTTTGAGACGGTAGCCAAATTAGGACCACTGATCAATCCCAGAAGACTAGCGAAGGTTCCGCAACATCCCGTTATGCATTTGCACCTGCTGACTGATTCATGAGCAGATGGTGCAAGAAAATGTAACATTCGCGGTGTTTTTCAACTCCTGGAATCTCAATCCATGCCAAGACCCAGTCCACCAGCTGTAGTGCAAGCTAATTATACAGCGGTGGCCTTTTAGATAGCTGCTCTCAGCTGGCTAATCTTGCACACATTCACATACTCTGGATTTTTTGCTGTTTTACTGTGCTGTTGAGGCCATTTCGCTATGTCAAAGAGTACATTTTCTATACAAATTGTGTGACATGAAAATAACTCTTCTACTGATTTCCGTTGGTTCATCTGCTCTGAGCTTCTGCTGCCTCTCGATTGTCAACATCAGCAGATAGCATTAACAGATCACTTCATTGCCACTGTGTTTTACATAATATGTATGTCTATTGTTAGAAATTAAAGCCACGCACCTTATTGGACAATGGCCGTGCCCTACCCAGGATCCAAACCTGAAACCTTACAAGCCTCGAATCGTTGCCATTAAGCCTCCCTGCCACAGGTTTGCTATAATGCATTTGATACGTGATTTAGCAAGTGATGGCAGCGACCCACTCTTCTTTCAAAGGGCTTAAATGAAAACTATGCTCTGAAGAAACTGTAACAATGTGCAAACAATCACTGCTCTGCGGAGAAAGCTTGGAATTTAAACAACTCAATTATGTAATGCTCATTGGCTGGCTTAATATGCACAAACGCATTATGTAAGTTCCCTTTCAATGGTGGCCCCATACAGCTGAAGTCTCATTACAAAAAGGCTGGCCTCATAGTCAACACAAACCTGATGAGGCCAACAACTATTTCTGCCCAAAAATCTGGAAATTAAAAAGTGCCACAGATGCCACAACTGACCCATCAGGCAGCGCCTGATGACAGACAACCGCAAAGGATGACAGACAACCATATCCCCTGAAAATACAACTCCCAATTAATTCTAGATAACGCTCCTGCAGGTCCACGAATAGGCATGTCAGCTTTGTGCATTCTCTTTCAGTATGTTCATTTCCAAAAGGATGAGGTTAACGCCCTCAATATTTATACAACACCTATCATACCACATTCTTTTCACATGCCCAACAACCTTCAGGTAGATGAGCTTCTAAACGTGCCACTAAAAACAATTGTTTCAGGACAACACTGGCCAACAGCATCATCTCTGAAGACACATAGGTCTTTCACAAGTCAGGGTGGTGTTTTGGGGGAAGTGCATTAAGCCTACATTAGTAATAAAAACCAGTTCAGAGACAGAGATTGGCCAAACTTCTGGCCTGATATCATATTTATTAGTCATCGTTTCTGCATCATATCAGAATGGAAGAATGTATTCCTGTGAAAGCAATCAGTCAAACAAATTATATAAATCCCATGCCCAATCTAACAAACAGCTATGAATATGTAATTAAAGTACTAGTATTGTAATTACTGCCACAAAAAGGTTAATGATGAAATATATACTGCTTACACTAGGCTGTTGTTTGTGCCAACTCCTTTGGAGCAAGCTGAGCGCATAGTTACATAATCAAGTTGCATTTAATTTCCTTCAACCCGCACAGTCTTCATTCGTTCTGAGGAGGCCTCATCAGATAGGCTATGACCTCTTATACTGGTTATAAAATGGGACGCACTGGTTTGACGTATTTGTTTACCTCAGAAATTAGGTCCATTGGATGGCTCCCATATATTTGCGCATGGATTTAAAATCTCCAGTCCTCTTTAAACATGCATTGTGTTTTGGCTATAACACTGTGAGGACACGTATATGATCGCACACTGTTACTCAAACAATTGTTTCATCAGTGTGAATGATCTATCGTTTTGAAGAAAACAGTAAAATACTCAGTGTTCATTTCAAGGGATGGTCAAGGGATTCTAAAAACTTCAAATAACCACAACATATCACAGAGGGATGTATCCGCTACACACCCACCAAATATCTTTTCAAGAAAATGTGAATAGGTATATTAATATACATCTCAAAGTCAGCTAATAAACTCAGTCTTGAAAGGACTCAGGATTGTATGGGTGTGGTCTAAATCCATGCCCTCAACCCGAGTGCCATCGACGTCATCCAGCCCGACTGTTATTATACAGTTCTGTGGTTTGAACCATAGGTTTCAACCCGGCGAGGAATTAATGCAATCAATTCAAAATAAAATACAGTGTGGCTGCTATGAAGAGATACATATCACACGCAAGTTCGCAATCAAAGTTAAGTTAACTTAAATGCTAAGCAGAGTATTGCAAACGTTTGATCTAACATTAGTCTATTTAAAGCAAGCTAAATTGCAAATGCATGTTCCACACAAATCATTAAATAATGGTAGGTTTTATCGAGTTTTAAAAAATTTATTTATAGGCCCATTCATTAATTTTGGTTGCTAATCCAACGAAGATTACGTGCATGGCAACTAAGTAGACTACATCGGTGGATAATGTTTCTTGTAGTATTTTTGTTACTGTAACCAGCCACTGAACAATACGACAAAGCCATTTCCAAGGCATGGTTTATTTGGCAAAATCTTAACTATCTATTATTTTCGATATATTATCTGATGAATGAGCAGTGCACCAAGTAAAAACGCGTGAGTGATTTGTTCGTTACCATGCTGAGCTGTGCAAGGAGCAAGCTAATGTTACTAGCTAGCACCATGGAGGGATGGATAAAAAGGTTAAAGATTGGGAGGGGGATAAAATTGGTATAGGGATAACGAGAGCGGGGGAAAAAAACACTTTAGCTAACTAACTATTCCAAACCCAAATGCTGATAACGCAGACAACTATTCTCAAGGGCAAACACAACGAGCGTTTGGTTAACTTCAGACAGGATTTCTTAGTCGAACAGGATGGTTTTTTTATGCCTCAAACTATGGCAGGAGTTATGTAATGAGATCAAAGTATGTATTGGCTGAGGTTTCACGTCTACGTCACCATGGACCCATTTTCGACTCCACCCTTTTTTTCAGCATACGGGAATAAAGAGATATAGAAATTTTACGAGATTGCGATTGAATTTATTCCTTGCGCTTTATTGGGGCTCAATACATACATTAATAGCCATAAATAACGTGGTTATAAGCATATTACAGATTTTCCTTGACCGTCACTTTAAATGGGGTAAAATGTACTTTCCACAGTGCAATATACCCCGTTGCACTTTATTTAACACTTAAAAGTTTGCCATGCAGGCCGCCGCGGTGGTACAGCGGTAAAAATTGAATTAGAATAGGGGTTCAATTGGCTACTAAATTGGGAGAAAAAGGGAAAAATCATAAACAAATTTAAAAAAAAAAATTTTTTTAAAAAAGTTTGCCATGCAAGTTTTTTGCTCCATTGTACGAGGAGGAATGCTCTGGCCATGTATTCCAGTAAAGCTATGCTAGGGCTATGTATTCCAGGCAGTTACCCATGTTCTTAACCATGCGTGGTTAAACAATATTAGGCTTCACATTTTTGCATATCACATATGTAATGTTTAAAGCCTTGTAGGCATTCGATCATCAGTGATCTCTGAATTGTTTAAAGCTTTGTAGTCATTTGATCATTATATCTGAAGGATGTTAACAGATGCAGCAGAATGGTACGTTCCCCATGCAAATGTGGTTATAAACCTTCACAATGACAATGCCAATGAAATACCTCATTAAATTATAAAGACTGACTGCTATGTTTGAAGTGCATTAATAATGTTGGCCGAGCTTCACAGGTGGTAAATAAATGTGATCCATCTCACACAAAGGGATGTCACTGTCAGTGTAATGACTGCTGTTGAAAACATGTACACTTTGTAAATATGGGGAGTGATAGCCAGTTTCCTTTTCCCATAGCCTTTTATGACTAACCTAGGTGTCAGGACCTTCAAGGCAGGCCTGTGGCACGGAAGTTCTGAAATTAGAATGTTTGAGTCACACTATAAGTTCACACGTTCTAAGTTTATAAATCAAAGACAGTAAACGTTCAGCAATACAAATCTGATTAAATAAACTGTAGTAATACTAATACTAATAATAATAATAATGCGTATTTATCGTTGTCTCAACCTTTGCTGTTTTATTTCGCTTTTTGATGTTGTTCGGTATTACACGGGGAATACGTCACGAGACTTGCAGTGACGCTGACAGAAATGTTTTCTTCCTCAATATGGCCTATACAAGACGGCAACATACTGTAACATGCTCTCCGTTTTTACATTCGTCTCCATCAGTCATTCAACAGCCATGAAACTATAACTTGGCTAAACTGATTATTTTTTACGAACGTGCACAAAAAGATTAAACTTTGTACTCACATTTGTGATGTTTCATGTTGCTTTAGATAAAGCTTATATCAAATCGATTTAGTCAACTGGTTCACATTAGATACAGTGCAGTCCGTAAGTATTTGGACAGTGACTAATTTTTTGTTGTTTTGGCTCTGTACTCCAGCACATTAGATTTGAAATGGAACAGTGACTATGACGTTAAAGTGCAGACTTTCAGCTTTAACTTGAGGGTTTTTACATCCATGTCGGATGAACCGCGTATCAATTGTAGCCATTTTTAATCCTAGTCCCTCCATTTTAGGGGATCAAAAATAATTTAATATTTGGTTGCATATCCTTTGCATGCCATGACTTCCGGATGTCTGTGACCCAATAACATCAAAAGACTCTTGATATCTTATTTTCAGGTACTTTTACAAGCGATTCTATAACCTCTCTGCATTTGAATGGATCTCTGTAGGAATTGGGGGGAGGGTCTAGATTAAACTGTAAATTACGCTGGAACAGTATGGATTACATAAATGGCTGTAAATCATCATGGTTCTGATGTATTAAGCGGGCCTCCAACCAGATATCCAATAGATGAGGATGGATCATAATTCATAATGAATAAAATCATAATGGATCAAATAATGAGGATGAATTTTAATTAGCCTACACGAATAAAAATACGTAAGAGAAAGGGAAAATACGTAAGAGGATTTTGAGACTGTTTTAGCTGCCCCATAGAAGTGAATGGAGAGCGACAAATACCCTATTCTGGATTATCACCCCAGGGGAGCACAGAGCACCTAATGAACATATTTCGCCACCATTTGGACTCACATCATGGCCAGGTAACTACATAACCCAAAGTTCTACCAAACTTTAGTTGTGCTTTAAGGTTTTCTTCTCCTGACTTATTTTTCCATAGAGTTCAATAGTAGGAAAATGAGTCGAGAGAAACAACCCTTAGTGATCCATCCATATCTACTGCATATCTGGCAATAGGGTAATGTTTTGAGGCTTGATTAATACCTCAGACCCTTGATGACTTACAGCCAACCATGTGTTCCATACTGTTGCAGCATAACAGTTTAATGTAGCCCCCCCCCCCCCCCAAATTCCCATAGAGATCCATTCAAATGCAGAGAGGTTATATTATTGCTTGTAACAGTACCTGTTAACAGTACCAGTATCAAGAGTCTTTTGATGTTGTTGGGTCAAATATATCAGGAAGCCATGGCATGCAAAGGATATGCAACCAAATATTAAATATGATTGCTTTATTTAAGTTCATGTTAATTTGTCCATTTACTTTTCGTCATAAAAAGGGATACAATTGCTACATGGTTCACCTGATATGGATGTAAAAACCCTCAAATTAAAACTGAAAGTCTTCACTTTTAACTCATAGTCACTTTTTCATTTCAAATCCATTGTTGGCTATAGAGCCAATACAGCAAAAAATGTTGTCACTGTCCACGAATTACACTGTAATTACACTGTATTTACCAGAGGTGTAAATCCAGGGGACATAAAGTAAAAGTCCTCCCCAGTATTTTGCTCCAATCACCTGTATTTGCTAATAACATAATTATTCAGTGAGGAGGTAGACCTAATTAGTGAAATCAGCTGGCTGAGTCTATGAGTAGAAGAAACACATGGTAGGATTTTTACTTTATGTCCCCTGGATTTTCACCTCTGGTATTTACTGACTAAATAGTTATCTTTATGGAGACGGTCGTTTAGGCTAGGGGTGCACAACCAGGGCCGATCCGTTTCTGGATTTTGTGCCAACACCTGCTTGTAGTTATTTAATTGACTCAATCATATCTCGATGATCTGACATTTGTAGGCTATAAGCACCAGCTACAGCCGCAGTCTGCTAGTACAGGAGTGAACGAGCGTATGTTATAGAGTTGTCTGAAAACTAAAACTAAGGTAGGCTAATTGGTTGGAACAAAAACCAGCACGCAGATCTACCCTCCAGGATAGGAGTTGTGCACCCCTGTTTTAGGCTACTTCTTTGAGTCGAGCCCTCAGATGAAATCATGAGTGAGAATTTTTTTTTTAAATAAATAATAGTAGGCTAAAAATAAAAACCTGTCTGAACAAAAACAAAAAAACTTGATTTGACACGTTGAGAACTTGCCACGATATTGGACTTTACCAATGTTGTATTAACACAACAAAAGTGCAGATCTATTGATGTGTGGAGGCCAAACGGCGCGAAGCAACGAAAATTAGTGAATGGCCTGTTCAAAACTCTAAACCTCGATATAAATTGACATCACTGCATGTTCATAAAGGCTTTCATATTATGTCGCCTACTACATGGACGTCTGTAGGTTGAAAACCCATAAACACATCAACTGAACTACCTGCTGATAAAGACGCACTAATGGAATATCACCAATTATAAATCACCGTATGTGAACTAAAGAGACTACAAATGTAACGGCATTACCATTGTAAACCTATACACGTGGTGCCCTTGAAAGAAAAAAGTTTTAAGAATTGTTAACCGTTAGAGCAATCGTAACTGCTTTTGAGAACACTCAAAACGTGCAAATAGTTTCCACCGAAAACGTTTTCCACCGTTTGCAAGCACCTTTTTCTTTTTACTTTTAGAAAGTTTCTTTTCCATAGTTTTCATTCAATAACATCAGAATCCAAAACACTTCCATATATGACAGCAATACCATAATCCTACCTGTATCTGGAAATAGAGGGCTAGGAAATGTAAACACCTGGGGGACAAAAAAAAGAACAAAATAAATCACAGGTAATTACATGGAATTAATACCTGAACAGCGAGTAAAAGCTGGCTTTGAGCGACTTCTATTGGCAAGAATGTACGCGCGATTATCGAAAGGAGTTGAAAATGGAATCCTTACACATAAATGAACCTTGAAGGGAGAATGGACATCTTGAGTTGCTCAAATACACCTGTTTCCAGCGTTTTTAAAACCCCAGGGAGGAAGAGTGTATGGAAATTCCACCGGTGTCCTTATACAGAGAATCCTGGAGGAGTTCTGAAATCCCAGCGGAATAGCAAATTAATGAAGTAAAACCGTACCAGTGGTTGCAACATTGGGCGCTTCCTAGTTTTTTCAAGTGTATCAGAAGAAAAATTGAAGATTTTGTTTCGCTCCCCCAAATCCTCTCAGTCCACATCCGCGTTGTCCGTAACAAACGAACGGGCACTGTTTGTACAGCACAGAGGGAAGGGTGCAGTTATACCAGCGCCGTGCAGGTTACCCTTTAAATCCAATGAGTGCTGCTTTTCCCTCCTTCAAGCGTGCTGCGCCAAAGATCAGAGGAACTCAATCCCAAATGTACCTGCAGGGGATATCTGCATGTACATATTGGGTGGGTCATTTTAATCCTCCAGTCTTTTGTTTGAAGACAGAAAAGTAAAACAGTTTAAAACTAACAAGCATAACAGAATGACATATTCTCGCGTTAAGTATAAACTTGATTTTTATCCAAGAATTGTCAAAAGGAGAGGTTAACAAAGCTGAAGCAGCCGGTTCTTGTTGCACGGGAGATGTTGTTCAGCCTGCCTGCAAAATATCTGAGGTTTGGATTTGGGCACAGACTTTTTTTCCCTCTGTTGTTGGTGGGTGGAAACTTGTCGGCGGTTTGCACCTGATAGGGTAGACTATGAAAGCACATCATATCGAAAGGATTTTTATCTTTTTCTATTGTAGACTCGTTAAAGATGAAGACTTGGGAGATATCTCGTTCACAAATGTTCGCTAATATAGATTGTTTGCTTGTTCAAACGGAGCTTTGACTGTTCTGCGGGCATAGCCTAGTCCACAGGTTGTAATTGATGAGTCAGTATATGGCCCGTAGTCATCAACAGAAGGTATTTGCATGCCATGAAGTCAAGTGTTTCTCTTCCTACTCCTTTTAATTTATTAATTTCGGTTGAAGGATTTGTAGATGGAACATAATTTATGATGTAATCAAGTAGCCTATAGTCTACCTAGTGTAGTGTTTTTTGTAATTGGTGGCAATACCATTTTTAAAAATGTTACTATCAATATTTCACTATCATTGAAATGCAGCCGTTGCATGATATGATGGAGGATATTTCCTTATTTATTTGTTTGTTTATCCATTTGAACAGGAATGCTCAATATTTGTATTTGGTTTTTATTCAGACTGTGTTCTTACTGGAATTCATCTCAATGCAGGCATGGGGTAATTGAAGAAATATGGATAAATAAATAAATAAATAAATTGTAATTGAGCTTGGATTTTAAAAGCCATCATTTGTGGATCATCAAGAAATAAACATAAATACAACATTTGAAGGTTTGCCATTAAGACAAAATGCAGAATGAAAGGAATTTAAACAAGTATAAAGTGTGTACGTCATAAAAAACATGATTGTACCATGTCTTCTGTGATATGCTTCACCTCACTGGATAAACCTCATTATGCTCTGTGAAATCATTTGAAAGGCAATATAAATAAACAATTGCTAATCCAGCACGAGAATAAATGCCCCATCCATCAACATTATTGTTGCAGTGATGGGACATAAACACAAACATAACTATTTCCATTAGCAGAATTATATCTTAGACATGTACATGATTTCAAAAAGCTGGAATTATTCCACTTGGAATAAGATTGGAATGACCTACTTTACAAAGTCAAAATGTGTTGTGTTAATTTAACTCTACGAGAGTTTATATGAGTGCTCGAATGTACTAAATGTACTAATACAGTTAATTTTATTTTATTGTGTAACGTTCCAGCACCAGAGCCCTGCTAATCAAACTTGAGAGGACTGTCACACAATGGGCCTGATAGCTGGTATTGTTTTTTAAACTATCGGCCTAAAACATATAAAATGCCAATACAGCCAAACGTCATGATTAAAATAGCCCCCGCTGTCCCGAGATGTCCAATGTCATCAACCAGTCCAACACACAAACTCCGCCTCGGCGCCTCCACGACTTTCCTCCATAAGCTACACGCAGTGTAGAGGACATAGAACCAGGCTTGTATCTCAACTATTGCAGGATTGATTCCTCGGTGAGGTCAGGTGTTGGTGTTGTACCCTTGAATAAGGTTCGTAATGGTAAACGGAACTCAATGGCTCTTTTGGCACTGAAAGTCGAGACAACCCAGTAAAATGTCCTTTGCTGGTGATGTAGAACATGTATCCAGTGGGGGATCAGAGTATTGGCAAGATTCCATTTGCAGGCAATGATCATTAGTTTCCATTGTCTTTCCATGAAATACACAGTTGGACAAACCTAATATGGCCAAACACCTGTTGACCAGAGACTGGTACATTAGAAGAGCCCAATAAATAATTAACTTGATTCATTGGATTGGTTGGTGTGCTTTGTGATGTCAACACGTGCCACCTTGATTGGGTAGCAATATTTTAAACACTATATTGTTAATTAAACAGCCTGTAGCTCCCAATAGCTGAGAATGGCTGCATGGTCTTTCAGAATGTTCAGTATCTTTACAGCAGAACTGCATAGCCAATTGGGATACACACAAAGCCCACATGAGTCCTACTGGGCCATAAAAAATAAGTTGGTGACCTGACCATGTGGCTGATGAAAAGATTAAAAATCCCTTGACAATGTGTAACATGAGTATGTACAGCCTGGAAAATAGACATGTATCAATGCAGACAGACAGCCATGGTTACTCTGAGTATATCTGTATATATCAGTATATCTGCCCAAGGTGTTTTGTAAAAAGGCTATATAAATGTAATCATTTATAATAATAATAATGTGTGGATTTGAGTGCCCTTAAATTAACAAAAGATTAAAACTGCAACTAAGAAAGAGTGCATGAGAAAATTACCTGAGAAATGCTTTACAATCTTTTAATCCTCAGGACAAACTAATACAATCCCTTATGTAATGCTCAGCTTATAAAATCTAATACTTAACCTCTATATTCTGAAACAGTCTCTGTATTCATTTCAGCTCAGTATAGTTTTTTACTCTGATGCACTTTTTTCAAAATCTTGTTTGTGGGCAGAGGTATGCAATGCACATCTTTGCCATAGCCAGCAATGAAGGTAATACGCTCGCATGTTGGCGCATGTCGGCAGAGGTGCACTTCGGCTCCTTCTAATAATGAAGGTCTGCCGTAGGACCGACGCTGTATTTACTGGCTGGGGAACCTTACCAGCAGCAATGACTAATGATTTCTCATCTAAACACCTCCATCTAATGTCTACTTTCTGAGACTATTAAAGGGTGTCTACCATCTCCCTTTTATCTCCTGTCCCAAGTAAACATGCACAACCTGCCTGAAATGGTCTGAGATCAAGCAGTACACATTAAGTAAAAAAACAATGTTGACAATGTCCTGTGGACTACAATATTGTATATTTAACACATGTTTTCAAAATGTATAGCAAAGCATACAGTAAAACATGGACCGCAGCTGAGCTCGCAGACATAAATATGTGACGGATATGTTCGTATGAAGCTGGCCTTTGTAATTATGCACTATAAAACATGGTGGTACCTACAAAGCTAATGTTCCACCAACATGAACATTTTGTTGATCTGATAATTGTCATATGCATATAATTATAATTTTGGAAGGTGGTTTGTCTGCAAGTGCATGCACTATATTTAATGAAACTGAGGGAATATAGGTATGCGTATACTGTATATTATATAAGTATGTCATAAAAACTGAAGCATGACCTACAGAATTTTAATGATGAATAATGTAACAACTTTGTGATGTGAGGTGTGTTAGGTGCTCATTTTGCATCAACTATGAAAACCAACTATTTTAACAATAGTAGGTAGATATTAGAATAACAATCAGTGTAAAATCCTAACCTCTGGTATGGTCACTGACTGACAAGCTAGAGGCAACACCCAAAATTCACACACACACACACACACACGCACACACACACACACTGTCAAACCCAAATTTTTCTTGTGTTGTAATAGCTCTGTTTGACGAATCTGCTCTAACTCCATGCTCACAAGAGGAAAAAGCAATCTCTTGAGAATTTTCTGAATCTAGTTTTGTTGTTGTTGAGGAAACAGGATTAAAATGAATGGAAGCAAAAACAGTATAGTCCTGAGTGCACATCGATTTTCAAGATGTGCCATGCAGAGACCAAACAAAATGGACACAAACATTGACATACAATATCCCAGTGACAGCATAAAAAAATTTATACAACTACCCTTTGATATGTACACAGAGTTATCACATGGAACAGACAAAAAAACACTCAATGATACAGATACAGAGATACCACAACGCATTGACAGAGACAGCACACCATGGTGCGTACATATATATATACCACACAACACTGTCCAGAAGACACTACACCCTACAAACATACACGGATACCAAACCACACAAACATATATACCGCACCATAGAAACATATAGATCTCACACCAAACAAAACACACAGATACCAAACGTTACAAAAACACAAATTATGCAAGCTGACTTTTGACATGGAGGTACAAACAATATTACTGCACAGACATCACACAGAATAGTACTAAAGATATGACATAAGTGGACCTTTCAAAAGCTATGCGTGCAGAGATTATGTGTTACATTGGCACTGCATTGTGAGAAGGTGACTGAAGTCAGGGAAATATAGGCCCACAGGATCCATTCACACACATTTTAGATTTACACTGGCTATAAGAAGCATCACTCAATATTCTCATATGCTTGTTTTACAGGAGTGACCCAATGTGTTGCAAAGCAATATCTCGAGCCCCAATTCCACTTTACAGGTTATTGCATTTTTAAAACATGACTCTCATATAAAATTATAAGCAAGCGAGTGCCACTTTTATCATATCACCCGCTCTACACAGCAATTTTCCACAACAAAAGTGAACTACACTTTTGGGTCACCAGGAATTTAATGTGTATTTGTACGCTGCGCCATGCTAACAACTATTTTCATTACCTGCCTCTTACAGAACTGACCACTGCCGATGTTAATCCTGTTTGCAGTCTGAAAACTCGTAGTTTTTAGGTGCAGTGAGAAAGTAGTGCCTGGGAGATATGCTAGCGGACTGGAGATATGTAAATTATTATTTATTCAAAAATGATTTTCTCGCCCTGCGGGGAAAGTCGTGCCCCGTACTGCATAGTTTGGGTCGTAGCTTGGCAGACAAAGAGGTAATGGGGCACTCCCCTTATTGGCAGCCATGCTTTCTGTTCCAACTCAGAATGATGAGCCGACAGATTTGGGAGGTGGGGGGGGGGGGGGGTAATGGATCTTGGGAAATGTCCAGGTGAGCCAGGCGTAAAGTGAACACCTTTTGCGCATGTGGTGGCAATATTTTATGAGGTGCTGTCTGTCGACATTCACTGTAAGCCGATGCTCCTGCCCTGGCATCAACAACATACTGCAACAAGCATCTCACAGGTTTGGTGATGCATGTTATGGACATAACTTCCCCATAAACAATGTTTATACAGAGCTGGGGTTGGCGATAAATAGGTGGATGCTTATGATGTCAAGAATAATATCAGTCTAAATGAGGGGCTTAAGCAAAGCCGAGACTTTGAATGTAAAAATTGGATACGTAGTCTACGTGTTTTCATTCAGGAGGTATGAGAGCGTGATTGGTATGTAGAATGGCACAAAAAAAAAGAATTTGCGCAAAACTAAAGTTCTGAAACAAAGAAACAGAAGGGTGCAAACAGGGTTATCTACGTGCGTGGCTAATCCTGTCAGCTCAGCATTCTTTAAGCAAGCACACTGCATATTAGGTCACATCCAAGACTTGTACTTAGGGGGATATTACAGCCAGGAGTTATAGAATTACAACCAAAGTCTTTCTGCTTAGATTCAGACGTTTAATGACAGTTTTGAAAATGGTATTGTCGACGCTGTCATTCCTGAGCCCGCATGAATCCCAAGCCCAGGTGATGATGCAGCTCAAACCTGATGCCCCCCTTATGTCTATACACATCCTTGGAGCGACAAGTCGAGCCCTGGCTAACACAACTCTTCTTATGGAAGGGGGATTTCCACACCACCTTCCACGAACCGTGAGGCAATTTGTCAAAAGAAATTCTCCTCTGAGGCGTGGTTTGATTCCAGGTGGTGCTCCCCCGTGTGAATGCAATGCATTGCTCAATGTTTCTGGGGAATCATAGTTGAAAGTGACAGGGGAACGTCAGGTGAAGTGTACTTTGGCGAGAGTACACTGTGGCTCTGAGCCTGCTCTTAGGAATTAGCGTAACTTTATTCCCACCTAGTGGTGGTTTGATGAAATGTTTTTTTCTTCTTTGTCAGTTGGGCAACTTTATTTAAAATACGGCTAATTATTAACACAAAATAATCTACAAACACTTAATCAGACTTTTCAACAGACATGTACCAGTGCCAGATATTTTCTAACTGACTTAACAATAACAACAACCATTAAAAATGTGAACAACAGTTTTGTGGGTATGTCTTCTCTTCACATTTTAATTTGGCATATTGAGTTACAATTTAGAAACAATTTAAAAGATATCTAAGGAATTTATAATGCAAAATGAAACAAGAGAAGTTATTTTGTCATTTTTACAAAGTGAGTTTTGTAATTGGTATGGTGTTTGCTTGGCAGCAAGATGTTTTCCCTGGCTTTCAATTTCAGACAGGTAAGAAGGTCAGCTATAATTTTAAGGGAAATTACTGGCCAATCTACAAATCCCAATTCCAAAAAAGTTGAAACAGTAAACGGTAAAATGCATATAAAAGCAGAAAGCAGTGATTTGTAACTTGTTTTTTACATATATTTAATTGAAAACAGTACAAAGAAAATATATTGAATGTTTTACCTTATCAACCTTATTGATTTTTTTAAATATACGGTAATTCCGTATGATGCCTGCAACATGTTTCAAAAAAGTTGGAACGGGCAAAAAAAAAAACTGGGAAGTTCAAAAACACCTGTTTGGAACCATCCACAGGTAAACAGGTGATGCTATCATGACTGGGTATAAAAGGATATCAAAAGACTCTTGATATCTTATTTTCAGGTACTCTTACAAGCGATACTATAAACTCTCTGCGTTTGAATGAATCTCTATGGGAATTTGGGGGTGGGACTAGATTAAACTGTAAATTACACAGGAATAGTATGGAACCCATGGTTGGCTAAATGGCTGTAAATCATCAAGGGTCTGCGGTATGAAACGAGCCTCAAACCATCGCTCTGCTGCCAGATATGTAATAGATGTGGATGGATCACTTTAAGGGTTGTTTCTCCTGACTCATTTTCCTATTGAACTTTATGGTACTCTAAGTGATCTACTGCATATTTCTGTAAAGCAATGCAACTGAGTAATCAGAGATTGTCACACCTTAACCCTTTGGTTTAACCTCAACCTTGAATGGTAAAACTTTATTACAGAGCTGATAAACAGACCAACAGAAGGGCAGAAAGACAGAGCCAATAGAAGCACATTCAAGGCAAAGCTAGTAACATTTTATAAGGCAACAATTTCTGTTTTTCATTTTAAAAATTGTCTTTTCATCAACTGATAAATAATGTCACAACATTAGTGATTGTAAAGAGCGAGTGTCTCTGCCACTGTAGTTATTTCTGTGGGAAACACTGAGAATTCCTCTTGATGCTGCATGTGGCAAGTCTATAACTTGGTTCCTGCCATCCTAATGATTAGATTTGGTTCCATTTTCAATATTAGAACAACTATATACTTATATGATTACTGCACCTGATCGAGAGAGGGGGGTTGGGAGAATGGGCTAATTTAAAAGCTGTCTTAATGGCCCGTTTCATCACTAAGGAGTATGACTCAGGCTTACTACAAAGCACAGCCGTACATATTGGCAGATGATCAATGGACACGGATGGTGGGTATAGTATAAACGTATACATACCACAGCGTATGAGGAGCACGGCACCTCGTCAGAAATGCATCTGACACAGCTCCCTTTGGCTTTTGAACCAAAGCGGTCCACAGATGTTTCTGCACCGGGGATCAAAAGATATTTATCCCTCGCAAGGCTTTTCACCTGCAATCAACCGCGCGTGACGACACCACGGCCGTAATGGGAATTTTGGTTGAACGGTCGGCGTGATTTATCTAGACAGCGCATTCCTCATCAAAGACAAGTTCGTCAGACTTTCCCCCTTTAAATCTTTTTTTTTTTTTTTTTTTTTTGCCGCTCAGACGGGAAGAGAAAGGTTGGTTTACCACAGGAAACCATTTAGAGAGCTTGGTTGTGGCTCATCGTCCATTTACTTAGCTTAAGCACCAGTTTACGGCGTTCTTTATTATTTGGGTCAACCAAATGACAGTGCTTTTTTCATAATGCTATGCTTAACGGACATTTCAGGACTGCTCCAGTTACTGATTTAATTACCATTGAGAGATATCAGGTGTGAAGTCATGGTTAGAAAGTTTACCTGTGACTATATCAGGTTGGAGGTTCAGCCTCAAGCTGCAAGTTCTAGTATATGCTACCCTTGAACTCAGAACTTCTCAGCTGCTTCAGAGTGGGGGAAATGTTAGCAATTTCAGTTGTGTGGATAAATAGATCTGTAATTAATAATGTAATGTTGCAAAATCTAATTTTGGAGTTGTTGGGTGGCTCATCCTGCTAAAGAATGTACAACTGTTTTGACACACACCACTGTCTGGGAAACTATTCCCGACAGTCTCAATGGAATCAGTGCTAATTACACAATAAAGGTATAGTGCCGCACATAATAATAATAAAAATAATAATAATAGTAATAATATCCGACTGCTTCACCTCTTATATGCCTATGCAGCATGCCATCTTTGACCGCCCCTCCATTTTCAGCTCCTCTGGGACATTTGAGAAACAGACAGCCAACACCTTCTGTCTTTATGATACAGTCCAGACACATGATTACAGAGTCACAGGCCCTCACTTACATGTGTTCACTGGCACGCAGCTGTGCCGGACGGCAACGACCTCTACACCCTGCCACCTCATATGAGGTGATGTCATTCCAGCAGTTGTGGAGATCTGTCTTGGGGACACTATAAGGTGCTGTACCAAGCAGACGCAGTGGCAGTCAGTAGTGTAGCCAGAAACTTTGACCACATATCTACTAACAGCTACATCTCTTTTTGTTCAAATTGAGTTTGGGAAATAAACCACCTACAAACCGCAGAGCTGGCCTGGTCTGTACCTCATGAATGAACAATGAAGTTAACAATGCAATTAAAAGTTTTTTCTTCAAATGAGCGTTCAATAAACAGACTTGATTGTAATTGTTTGCCTAATCATCAAATTTAAGTGAAGTATGATGACGTATGATCACTTTCACATATTATGATTAATTTTGGGAGGCATTTGTATGTGTGACCTCTGGCACATCAATATCTCCTTTGTGTTCTTGGAGTAACTCCTGGAGGTCAGAAACGTACAGTTCAGTAGCCGTACAACGTTTACTTTTTATATATTCTTCTCCTCGTTTCCTGGTTACAACCTGAACTGATCTAAAATGTGTCTCAAGGACCAATGCATAAGATGTTCAGAGGCCAGAGATTCGCCACACCCATGTCTTAACCTCACAATTAGACCTTTGCTCTTATTAGAGAACAGCCGGCATGCTACCGCGTCAATTTGAAAAAACCGCACGCTCTGCACTTCAGCCCTTAATAATATGCTTTTTTCACAGCGCAGCATATGGTAAGTGCTATTTGAGACCAAAACGGTGGACAGAACTCTAGCTTTGAAGTCAGTAGCTCAGATTGATTGCAGGGGGACCAATATTGCCGTTCCTATCTGCTGCTCCGCCAGCAGAGCTGGGTCATTTCTTACATCAGTTTTCAGCTTCCAGACCGCCATGCCAGATGACCCCTGGCTAATACCGGCAAACCGTATGGGAATCAGCTGGTATATCCTCCTGGGGAGAAACACAGACACACAGAGACACGTAAACCTAAAAAGCACATACTGTATGCATCTAGCCTCATAAGTAGATGAAGAACAAGAGAGCGTTGGTGCAACGAAGACAGAAAGAAAAATAGAAGATGAATCTGAGTTCCAAGTATCTTCACTGCATCCTGCTCCTAAACGCCTTGGGACGACTGCTGTTCTGAGATTACAGAGGAGGATATATTAATTATAATGAGAACACTGTGTTTTAGATCCTGAAAACCAGATGGGCACAGAGGGATTTAAAAAAAATATACATATGTATCTGTATGACCTCTGTTTTAAAGAAAGTAATACAGTGGTTCAAGAAAATAAGTGCAGTCTAGACACTTAATATTGCACAAGAACATGTCTTCCTGTTTGAGACCCGCGTCTGTCACAAGGTGAAGAATGAATGAAATGTATCATCTGTATTTTCCCGATTTGATCTTAGTCAGCGAATATGACAAATATAACAATAGACAAATCTATGGTGAGAGTGAACCTATACAATGTTAAACAATGCAAATGTCGAGGGTGAAAACTATTGTTGGCTATATCCATGATAAATATATATTAAATTTTGGTTTGAAAAAAAATAAAAAATACTTGAACTAGTAATTAATGTTATTCATATTTCATACGATATTAATACGGGGAGCGTCCATGTTTCTTTAAGTGACAAGTCTACATTCCCAGTTTGACTACCTACAGTCCTTGGTTCATACCATTTAAGAAGTGAACTGTATTTTAAATGACATGGTAGGCTGGCAAGAGCATAAAGCCAGCACTGCTTTAAAGTGGGATAATTGCTGGATACATGCTACAAATGATTGTTGTGACATCACCACACTTTCTTATGCAGAAATTAAAAGTTTTTGGTTGAGTTAGTGCATCATTAGAAGGATCATAGATCTCCCGAACTCCTGTGCAGTTTCCGAGCTTCACCTCTCTACACATCGTCTGAGAAACACCTCTACTTTACCTGATAAAACATTGACACCTACTGGACATTTTAGTTTATGCACCAAAAGCAACGCTTGGTTTCCAAAACTCCCAAAATGTTAAAAAGCTGAAGATGATAATAATATTAACAACGGTGAAGTAGTGTCACTGAATTAGAAATACAGTTTGCCTGATGGGAATTGTTACAGTCTTGTGTAAATGGGTACAGCAGGGGTCTTCCGAGGCTCTCCCATGAGGCAGGAGTCTTGTCTGGCAGCGGGAGATAAAAGTAGGGGGAGTTTTTCACGTCACTCGTCCAATCCCACACTGCATAGCGCTCAGCAGGGGAGGGTTTTTTCACTAGCACACCCACACTGACTTAAAAACATCAAGACTTTTTATATTATTTATTGCTTATATGCTGGTGGGATAAAATAAAGACCAAAGTAAACTTGACCATAGCTCTAAAATGTGAGCTGGGAGATGATTAGGTAGCCGATTGAAAGAGCCAGGTTGGGAATGGATGCAGGACACCGGGGAAGCCCCTATTCTTTGTCACAAGTGTCATAGAATCTTTAATGACCACAGTGAAACAGGACCTCGATTTAATGTCTCATCTGAAAGATGGCATCTCCTACAGCACAGTGTCCCTATCACGGAACTGGGACATTTGGGGTTTATTTGACCAGAGGGAAAATTGCCCCCTACTAGGCCACCAACACCACTTCCTGCAGCAACTTTCCCTCTTTTTTTTTTTTGAGTAAGCAATATAGCTCACTAACTTCATTGTTGATTTTAGGGGTGTGAATAATTTAGGAGGGCACAGAATAAAGTGAGTGAATTCTGACCACGGAGGCCGATGGCCCATGGTTCATAACCGGGAATATGTGTTCAGTGTAGCACTGAACTTTTCTTCCTGAAGACCTTCTGCATGTACTGACTGGGCAGCAATAGCTGCATTTCAGCAGTTATCTAAAACACCTACATGATTGCACAACTCATATCAGCATAATGTAGGCCGGACTGTCTCAGAGAAGCCGAAGAGCACGTCTGCGCGTGAGTTAAAGCTTCCAACATGTCAGTCAACAGTTCCCGTGGTGATGGAAACAAAACAAACCAGCCCTTAAGTGTGTCTCGCCGTTGAGCTGAGAAGGCATGTCGGAGGATTCGTGAGGGACGTTGTGTGCCTTTATACTGCTTTAACACAGCCATGGTTTTTCATGCAATTGATGTCTAGCTTAAAAGCTTCCTGATATTTGACAGTCAGTAGCTAAGTACACCAGTGTTTTTGGTTGACAAAACATAATTATTATCATCATCTATCAAACCATAATAATGGATTGCTGCCCTTCGGTTCCACTGTCCTTGCACTCTAACAGCTGCAAGTCAGCTTCTGTTTCTTTTTTTAAATTTACTTCAGATGTTAAACCATCTTTTAAAAACATTTTCCAGCCACAAAAACATAAACCTTCTTGCATTCTTGTAATGTAAAAAAAAAGAAAAAGGAAGTGAGATGTGTCTCTGGCTAGTAATACAGTAAATAAACAAATGGTTATAATGTCAGATTTCTCTAAATTTTATGGAAAATTGTATATTATATGGTAGCAATTTTAACAAGGACAAAAACGTACCTACCAACTTATTTATATTTATATGACAATAAAGAATTCAAAGTCAGTCTTGCCTTGTATAAGGATTTCCACGTGGACTCCACTAGATGACGCCATTTAGTTTGTTTGTGACCATGAGCCATTAGACGTTAACAAAATGAATGTCCCGTATTTTATTGCATTCTAGATAATGTGCTGACTTAGGTTTATGTAGATTATACTGTACCTTGTTTGGGGCGCAGCAGCTATTTTTCTAGTTTGTAGGCAAATACTGGAAAAAAAATAAAAAAGTTGTGTGCCTCGTCTAATTTTTCACACAACAATAAAGTTGTACCGAAAAAATGTTAATAAAATATACAGATTCTTCACCTGTATATTATATTATCGTGACGGTCTAATTTATGTTTTCTTTCCTTTCTCTCAGTGGAAACTTGATATCACAAGACTGTAGAGGAAGACAATATTACTATCCCAGAACAGCTGTCGCCAAGCAATTTTCTCCATTTCTGCAGGGCTTCATTAAAAATGTGCAGATGTGGGAATGCCTGTTCAGCATCAGTGATGACTCAGGGGACATCGGTGTGTTTTTGCCAATAAATACTGTTCATACCTTCCTATAGTAACCTTGTCTAAGCTCACAATTCACTGAGTCTAACCACCCTTTATCATGTAGACTGAAAATTAATTAGCGTGACAACATACACCATTATCACCTCATAATAAATAAATATATATAATCAGTGGATCTTTATAATAATTACAGATTTATAAAATGCATGATATTATTTTATCATGTATAAAATATACCTCATTGTGAATTATTATTTTTGGAATATATACATTTGAAATAAAAAATAGCATATACATTTACATCACTTTATTTTACATCAATTTAGTTGGATAATATATTTGTTCTGGATGTCTGCATCACCTTTTCTTGAAATTTTTAAAATGTATCAAACTTCTTGGAAGTATTTTTTTTTTAAAGGAATATTTTTTTCCTTTGATGGTATTTGTATAAGTACCATAAGATAGAAAGGATTTCTGGGATCAACAAATATGATTTTCTGTCATACAAGCTATGTGACACAGCCAAAGAATGTATATGCATTCTTAGGGTCGCATACCTGACTTTTGGAGGTGGGCTTGATATGTCAGTGAAGATATTCCATAATTCTTAGGTTTCACAAAACAGCCATTGTCCAAGAATCAAGCTTAATTTCAGCCATGTGTGCTGCCTCACAATGTAGAACCACTGACTAGTTTATACCAAAGCATGTACATTAAACCGTCTTTGCACTGCTATACCGGTAAAGAATGCCAGATTTGAGCCGGCAAAAATGAAATGATGACCAATTTACAGACATTATTTTATCGCCTTTTACCCGGTATGCTCTGTGTAAAGATGGCTGTACTAAAGGTTATTTTCTGCAGAACGCAACACACTTTCCATTCCAGAAACTACTGGACTCATGATGTTATGTAAGTAAGAAAAATAACCCTTTTTATGTAGTTTTGCACAGCTAACACTGCAGATAAACTAAAGATTCTGTATTAAAAGATACTGTTCTCTCCAGGTTGGCAAAAAGGAGGCTTTAAAAACGTTCTGTAAAAAAAGAAAATCATGTAGAACATTGCTTTTTATGAGAACACATTATCGCGCTGATTGCCTCTCATCATCTTTTTATTTAAGCCTGCTTTTCTTTTCCGTCAACATCTTTCTGTCCATCCATTTCCAGTGACTCCGTTAATCTTTCGGTGGTCATGCTGAACCACTGCTGAACCCAGCAGGCGCAAGACATAAGACAGAGCAACACTGTGGATGCAAATGGCAGATGCACACACACATACACACATGTGCAAACACACACACACACACAAACAGGACACACATGTATGCACAAACGCACATGCACAGAAGCACACACACATACAAACACACGCACAGGAAAATTCAGACACATCAGCTAATCTTTAAAGGCTGTCGTTGGTTAATTTTAACAAACCAGGGAACCTGGGAAAAGCCCATAAAGAGAGAGGACATGCATACTCCACACAGAACTAGTTATTAGTTCTAACCTTTCCCACTATGACACCTCTCCCATTGACATCAAAATAAATATATCACATGAACGATCATTACAAGTAACTGCTTTGCTGACAGAGTATTCTGGCTTAACAAGACCCAAGACAAAGTCAAAGCATGTAAAACAATGAGCACAGTCTCCTTTGCCCAGCATTGCTCCAGGTTGTCTTCTGTCATTCAGACACGGAGACATGTTGTGCAATTCAGACGTGGCGTCAATGTGTTCCTCCACCCTGTCTCATCAACATGTTCAGGTAGCATTTTCACCCACTGTGCAATATTATTCTTTCTAGACTGACTTTGAAACATCAGTTGATTTGTAGATTACCAATTGCCATAGTACTGTGTGTGTGTGTGTGTGTGTGTGTGTGTTCTATACTGATCAGGTTATGTATCACAAATATAAATATAATAATAATAATAATAATCTTTATCAATAAGCAAACCAAATAAGCATTGGACCCAAGATCTTTCAAGAACTGTTACGAGTTGCATGAATACAAACAACATAAGAAGACAACATTAGAACAGAAATATATACGTATATATATTTTATTTTTTTTCAAATCTTGAGACTCAAAAATCTACCTGGAATAAGGTAATAATGATTCACTTCTTGGGAGAGAACTATCACACATGGCGTTTTTCAACATAGTCATCATAATGATGGTTTTAAACACAGGTGAAATCGATTCAGCAGCCATTTTATGTGTTGTCATTTTTCTCTCGGCATCTGTAGCATTCTCTTCTGTAGCGTGATTTCATCAGGAGTGAAGTATTCCTGTATCATAATTATTTATTTATTGCTATTCGTGCTAATACTTACTATAGCGTGTCCTGTATATTTGCACATCTCGGGGTGAAGATAAGACGATTTTAGCACACGCAGATACAACCTTTGTTATTGTTGAAAATAAACAGATTCATATTCCCTTTTCATGCTGTGTATTGCTTGTTAGCCTACTGGAGATTAGTGCATGTGTCCGAGAGTAACACAACTTATTAAGTTCCCAATTATATTTCTCAATTTCTTATAAAGCAGTATTCCATTACAATTCTGTTCTTGTTCAGGGTCATCTCATCCACCCCAACCTTGAGCTGGGTGAACAGTCGGGCTAAACCCAGATTGCATGTAAATTGTCTCCTGTATGCCTACTTCCTTAGCTCCATTCGGACCTGCAACACATTTGCTCTGACGTTTAGCTTATAAGTAGGCTATCCCAAGCACTACTATGATCATTCCAATTTTCGTTTAAACGAGACTATTTAAGGTTTACGATATAAACTACAGAGGTGAAAGCAAGATAATATGTTGCCCTGTGGCGCCCTGTGCGGCGGAATTTCTTTCGATAAGAACGAAGTGCTCAGATTGTAGACTGAAAAAAAAACTTCCCATCGAAGAACGTCTGTAAGCACCTGTAGTGAAACACAATGCGCAGTTTTGAAAACAGAGGGTCGGAGGAATTTCGGAGAAATGGGCCGAGTCATGTTTGCATGGTGGCTGAGACAGAGATGAAAGCGCCGCTGCCTGACAGAGGAAATGGTGGGCAAGGGGGAGTCTTCCGGAGAAATGCCTCCAGTTGACAGGATCTTAGCCAGCCGTGACGCGAGCACAACTGACAAAACACCATGCGCTGCGCTTTGAACTTGGTCTTCAGCACGTTGCAGCAAGACGTCATTGATAACATAAAATGAGGTATAGATATTTTATATATAAATCTCTTCCGTGTGTCCCGTGCAGTGGGGTCTCTCATGAACGCGGTTGGGGATTAACTGGACATTCGATATAGCCTACACAGTTCCGTGTTGAGCGCCAAATTATTTTTAAAAATATATATACGTATATTTTCCATTTTACGCAAACATTGCCTCTTTTACCACTCACCGACAGCAAAGCAAAGTTAAAAATGTAGTCCTGCTTGTCTGTAAAATGTGAAAATCTCAATGTTTTTGTTGGGGTTTCATTTTGAAAGGTAGGTTAGCTTCCCAGTTTGTAGCTGAGGTGTGTTGATTGTCAAAAGTTAATATCAAGTTAATGTTAAAAAAGTATGAAATATGGCAATGCTCCATAAATAGCAATACTTCTGCCATTCACAATTTATATTCAGTGGGGATGGGTGTTCAATTTGTGTGAAGTACATTTTTACAATGTGCCATTTAGATTTTAGTTCATTCAATGAGAATGATCTTGCATTAATTGCAACAATATTTGCAAAAAGAGCCTAATACATTTAGATAAAATTATGTTTCTTAGTGGGAAAGCCATGAATTCTGCACGATGAAGGTGGAGAAGAAGAGGAATGGGAAATGTGAATCGTCTTCAGTCATAAGGGACAGAATCTTCCCTCATGGTAATTATTTTGTGGGCACTCTCGGTTCTGGCCATTGGATATCTTGTAAAAGCATAGCAGATAAGCTACTACATCAGACACAGTCTAGCTAATATATTTGTAATATTTTGTTGCATCATAAATGTTGTTTTATTTTTCATAATTATGTTTCATGAATGTTCATTTTTGTTTATGCGGCAGGCTGGTCTCCCAGTGGACCTAAATACTGAAGGGATCTGAGACTCTAGCTACACTGTAGCCTGTCTCTTAAAGGAGGTGTTTCAAATGATGGAAATTTTCTCAAAATTGTAAGTAACATCATAACAGCTACAAGCAAATGTGTTCAGGGAAATGTGTGGTTTTGTTGTAAACTGGGCATCACCCAACTACAGATTCAGGGAGACACGCAAAATGGAAATCCTGTCTGGGCTGGACTTCAGTATGGGTGATTTTACCAGGGTGATAACATTGTTTATGTTGCATTGTGCTTGGGTAGATGGTCTACAGATAATCAGAAAAAAAACATACCTTTGTCCCTGGGAGTCTGATAGCACAAGGTGTACAGACACAGAGTGTATGGACCTGCCAACTCAAACCCTCCCATCCTAGGTACTACCTTCTTGCCCCAGAGCACACCCTCCCATAGTAGGTACTACCTTCTTGCCCCAGAGCACACCCTCCCATAGTAGGTACTACCTTCTTGCCCCAGAGCACACCCTCCCATAGTAGGTACCACCTTCTTGCCCCAGAGCACACCCTCCCATCCTAGGTACTACCTTCTTGCCCCAGAGCACACCCTCCCATCCTAGGTACTACCTTCTTGCCCCAGAGCGCACCCTCCCATAGTAGGTACTACCTTCTTGCCCCAGAGCACACCCTCCCATAGTAGGTACTACCTTCTTGCCCCAGAGCACACCCTCCCATAGTAGGTACCACCTTCTTGCCCCAGAGCACACCCTCCCATCCTAGGTACTACCTTCTTGCCCCAGAGCACACCCTCCCATAGTAGGTACTACCTTCTTGCCCCAGAGCACACCGTCCCATAGTAGGTACCACCTTCTTGCCCCAGAGCACACCCTCCCATCCTAGGTACTACCTTCTTGCCCCAGAGCGCACCCTCCCATAGTAGGTACTACCTTCTTGCCCCAGAGCACACCCTCCCATAGTAGGTACTACCTTCTTGCCCCAGAGCACACCCTCCCATAGTAGGTACCACCTTCTTGCCCCAGAGCACACCCTCCCATCCTAGGTACTACCTTCTTGCCCCAGAGCACACCCTCCCATAGTAGGTACTACCTTCTTGCCCCAGAGCACACCCTCCCATAGTAGGTACCACCTTCTTGCCCCAGAGCACACCCTCCCATCCTAGGTACTACCTTCTTGCCCCAGAGCGCACCCTCCCATAGTAGGTACTACCTTCTTGCCCCGGAGCACACCATCCCATAGTAGTAGACACTGGCTCAGTCAGCATGCAAGGCTGCATGAGGTATCACTGTTCAAGTATGTTAAAAACGGATCTCACCATAGTTGTGAGAGCACTGGAGAGGTGCTGAGGAAATGGTAAATGTGAATACAAAACAAAAAAAAATAAACATTTTTTGACTTTTTAATGGCATTTGATCACCCCATTATTTTGTATGCATTCATTTTTTTTGCATACATTTTTATAAAAATTGGATTGTTGTACTTAGTACAATACAAAATACACAAGCAACACAGGTTAACTCTTATATTCTCAAACTGGCATTCGGTATCAACGGTTCAGCAGTTCCATTCGTTGCAATGAGGGATATAGAAAGCGAACTAAAAAAAAAAGAAGAATAGGAGGCGCTGACTTTGTCCAGTCTGTTATATTTCTCCTGTGTTAGAAAAAAAGACCTATATGCACAAAGGGGCTGTAAATCCCCACCGCAGTTTCACGTATCGAATGCAAAATTTGGGAAATGTGGAAGGGGTGTGCATAGTTCATTTACGTGAATTTTGGGCTGGTCACCACCCCGTTCCACGTATTCATCCTCCACCTTATGCAGTCTGCGCACACCGTGCCCGTCCCCTGTGTCTGGGTCAGACCATGTGTGGATGGAACAGGGAGGTCAGACCACAGACGCGACGGAAGTGACGGAGGTGACCTTGTTGTCCTCGGCCCAAGGCTGCAGGTTCTGCAGGGCGTAGAGGGAGGAGTTGTGCAGGCAGAGGGGGTCTTGGTGGAGTGGCTGCGCCAGTGTCTTCTGGAAGGCCTCCTGCTGGAGCTGCAGCATCAAACGGTTGGCCTGCTGCCTCTCTGCCTCCCTCTCCTCCGCCGTCTGCCTCCTAGTGGCGGGAGGAAGAAAAGTCAGGGGCATTATTCATTTGGTATTTTAGTTTACTTGTTGCAGATAATCTCTCACCAGTCTCATTAGAACAGGGCTTCCCAACCCTGTTCCTGGAGATCTACCATCCTGTAGGTTTTCACTACAACCCTAACAAAGCACACCTCATTCAACATCTCGTTGAGCTGCTAATTAGTAGAATCAGGTGTGCCAAATGAGGGTTGAAATGAAAACTTGCAGAACGGTAGATATCCAGGTACAGGACTGGGCAGCCCTGCATTACAATCTTAGAAGCTCAGAAGCTTCTTGTAAACTCAGAATATGTTCTGCTCCACATAACCAACTTAGCACCAAGCCTACGCTTATGTTAAGGAGTTATAGCTGGTTGGTATTACTACAGGAGTATAGTAAATTGTCAAATGATGCAAAACGCAGTTCTTGGAGTGCCACATGAATGCGGCTTTCATTGTTCTAAATAATTTTACATATACATACATGATTTCCACTAAAAATATATCAATTATCATTTTCATAAAGTGAAAATAAATATTAGTTTCATAATAGAAAAAAGGAAGATAAAAACCTAGCATACTGTACAGGCAACCCTCAGGGCATAATGTTTGACACCCCTGGTTATGCAGTTCAGACAAGAATATGCATCTTTGATTATGTGCAAGTTGACACAGACCCAAGATGTGTCACCCTCATCTTGGGTCTGTGTCAACCCCCGCTCCCCCCCCCCCCCACCTCTCTCAGTGCAGTACGTGCAGAACTTTTGAAGTGTTTTTTGGAAGGCATGTCTGTGTTGAAAATAGTTGCATTGAACCATGGGCACGAAGCTTTCATCGTAAGACCTCTTTTCACCTGAGGGGAAAAATGGCTTATCTTTTTTCATTTGTCAAAGTGGCTTCTGTCTTCATGGATCAGGTCCTCTCCTGTGCATATTTCATTTGTTTAAATACCTTGGAAACCTGAAAATGTCCTCATCATTTTGTTGAAGACACAAGGAGGAATGCAATCGCATTAGACCGCGCCTCGGTGCAGAAGCACGATGGTTCATTGATTTGTACTGGGTGCTCTTGATTATTATGTAAACCATCAACGTTAAACTTGCACTGCAATTTACATTGTTGATTTTTGGTGCATAAAATAGAATAAAAAAGAATAGAAATAGCATTTCCAGAGAAGTGTGCATTGTATCAGTATACCTTTCATTTCCGTAGATATACGGTATAAATACGGCGAAGCGTATGTTTGTTAAAGCAATCACGGCAAAGCGACGATCACACTTGAGATAGTCTCCTATCTAAAGCTGCACTACAAATGTTTATCAGTAGCAGCTATATGGTAGACTTTCCATAAACATTAGCTCCATGACTCCTTGTTTCAATCCACTTCACTTTTGTCCATAATATTAACAATTTATTGCCAGTCATCCATAGCACAAGATATGCCTACCTATAAACCTCCACTGAATTATGAAGCTTAGCGGCTCAGTGTGTTTTACGGATACGTTTAAGGTTACTTTTTCTTTCATGTAATTACATGGTGCACTTCTTTAACTGCGAAGCACATTGTTCCGTGTAAAATCGACTGATAGATTATACATGTCCCCAGTTGGAGTCATGTGAACTCTGTTAGAGTTGGCTTAACACTGAGAATGTTGCTGTGTAATGAGTGCCGTAATTATGACTGCTTAAACAACGATAAATTACCATGCGTGTGATTTAATATATAATATCCAATGCAAATATTTTCCGCTAAAGATACTGCAAGTTACACATCTTTCTCCATGTACCTGAGTGGGAAAATGAAAAATTCCATCAACACCCATTTTTTCCTCTGAGTATATTGCACACTGTACTTGATGTCCAGAATTTTGTAACACTGCTGGGTTTAATTAATATCAGTGATAAAACCAGGCACATCTCTGGCTCCGCACACATTCCCGAGTCTGCTTTCTAACGCGCCATCCACTACCCATTAGCCACACATAGCCGCAAACAGCATTACCGTAATGTGATTTCTCATCTGTTGATTTGATCTCGCCCTTGTTACACACACTAGCTGCATGCAGGAGGACCATCTCTGCATGCTCAGCCCATACACAGCTTTTGGAGAAAAAATAAAAATAATTACGGAGGAAAACCATAATTAAACGGCACCTAAACCAGACCCTGAAATATGTGACACTAAGATCCAGCCAGTTGTGTGCTTAACGTTTCAGTTTTTCTTTTTTTTTATCTAAATGCTATCGAAAATAAAATGTTTACGTCCTATGAAGGACCTTTTTTTGATAGGAAATATTGATAGTGCCATAAGGGGTCTGAACTCAGAAAATATGACTATGATCTCAAGTCAAAATTGCTGGAGGTGGAAGTCACACGTGATAACACTTTCTACAGTATGTTCATACTCAGTTATACGTGCCAAATACCAAGAAAGGTATATGTATGGCTAATCTAGAAATGTATTCACTTTTATAATGACTTAAAATATGAATGAGAATTGTTTTTAAGTAAAAATGTATGAATTCTTAGATAGCTCCAGGTTTTATTTATTTATTTATTTATTTATTTATTGCCTTCACGTAATTTTTAATGTATCTATTAGAACAATCTTGTTTGTCGCAAAACGGAAGGTTTGAAAAGCCTGTTATAATTCAATTGTACGCTCATTTATTTTAAAAGCACCAACTGTTACACCTTGAGCTGGTGTAATTCCTCAGACGGGCAATGCCCTCCATTAGTCAGAACGGCGGTCAATATTGTCTTGCACAGTAAGGCCTGCGCAGCGCTTTTAAAGCTAGGGATTTTTTTTCTTTTTCTTTTTTGCTGGGTCAAGTCATTTTGTTTCCTTATTTATTTATTTTTTTCCTTTCAAGAAAAGAGCTCGGCTCAGCACAAGTATATTATTGGTTTTAATACCAGGAGGGCTTGAGGGGAATTTCCACGGGAATAATCAAATCTCACCCGTGTTTCTGTGAGCAGTCTTTTGTAGAGTTCTCCATGCATAAATGTTTCCTGGGCTTCCCTCCTTTTGAAAGATAACAAATGTCACCAAAACAAATGATCCCTCAACACAGATACCTGGGGAGCATATGTTGGAGTAATGGATCTTGTCATAATTGTCAATGTTTCCACATAAAATACATTTCACAGAGATGGCCCTAAATTAAACTATTGCATTGAATCCACAGTGAGTTACGGTCATTAGCTGTAGGGGAAACGCGCTCATTTGCTGTATTGCTCTCGGGGTTATGATGCAATATATCTTATTCAGGGTGAATCCGTGAGCACTTTGTAGTTTGCTTGTGCACATTATACCCTTGCTCAAGAAAATATTCAGCTTCTGGGCGCATGTGTACCTCTGTTGGTTTGTTTTTATGTCTTAACACTGAACCTCTGAACATGGATTATAGTGCGTAATGGTTGACCTGTGCAAGTTCAGTGTTTGTCGGCCCATGCAATATTCTTTATACCATGTGAATGTTTTCTCTGTGAAAAAACACCTCTATCAATTAGATATGTTAGGTTATGGAGGTCATATACAGACACAAATTATGGATCCCTTCATAATCAATTGCTTTACAAAGCCACCGAAGAAAACAAATGTACGAGTACGGATAAAATATAAATTTTCACTTTTTTGGTAGAGTGACTTCTTGAACTACATCACTGTGATGCCCCAGTAATTAGGCTGAGTGCATAAATGAACAGTAGTTTTGAAAAGAAACTCACGTTATTGATCGTGTACAGCATTAATAGGAACACTACCTCCATTTTGTCCTCCGGTTCTGGAACCAGGTTTTGACCTGCGCGTCGGTCATTTTCAGGGCCTTGGCCAGGGTGGCCCGCTCGGCCGACGCCAGGTACTTCTGCCGGTGAAAGCGCTTCTCCAGCTCGCAGATCTGCACCCGGCTGAAGGAGGTCCGAGGCTTTTTCCTCTTCGGGGGCGTGCGGTTCTGGTACGGGTGCCCAATCCGTCGAGTCACGGAGAACGGGGAAAGCGCCGCTGCCAAGAGAGGTGAGAGGAGGGGAGGAAGACATTTAGCCACAATCTCTCGCATGATTAAAAACAGACACGGCTTTTTTCCCGCTTCTTACATACCACAGTTGAAGTGTGGTGAGTGTCCTGATTCAAAATGAGGGCAGTCATTACCCAGGTGGGTGCTAGACATTGGCTGAGTTGAGCTGAGTTTTCCCCCCGTTTGCTCTGAGATCTGAGCACTTTAAATTCCATTAGTTTTTGAACCTTTTGACTCACTTTCTTTTCTGCTTGACTTCATCAGTGCATGGAATTCCTAGAATATATCAGTGCATTTAAACTGATTGTGTGACATATAACAGGGACAAAATGTTGAGTTTTCAAACTATTAAAGTGTATCTTTCTAACCATCTTACTTTTAATAACGATAATGTTGCTTATATATGCATGTCCTGTTTCTATTAGCACACATTTTACAAGTACAAGTTGATTCTGTTTAACTTTTTAAACAATAATTGATAACCCTCTAACAGTACAGTATTACACAGACATGTCAAGTCCATTTTGTATGCTTCCACATTATGAATCCTAACATCATCTTAGCCTACAGTATGTTACTTGTTTAGCACAATGTCTTGACGCAGATAGGCTTGAGTCTAGGCTACTGCTATAGCTAAGTCTGTTTCATATTGGGGGATCTAATTTAGCACATAGCACAGAAAATATAATAAAAATTATTGCCTGGATGTAGACCTGATGTAAAGTTATGTCATGTTTCATTTCCAAAATGTATTCCCCATAGTCAGACATGATCCCTCTCATTATAACTCTTTCGATTCTACATCCTTTCTAAAATAACTCTGTATATAACTCTTATTCCAGTGAGGCTCAGTTTGATTATGAATCACTCGTACCATTTAGTTTTTTTTGTTCAAATGTTTTTTTGTAGATCCAACGTTAATACAGTATGCCGCTTTTGATTAGATGCAAGTCATCACAAATCCAGCAGTTCTGTTCAAGATGACATAAGCATGTTGGCAATCCCATATGATACTTTTCCTCATAAATTCAAATAATTTTAATGCATATTTACATCCGATTCCAATGATTATAATAACTGGCATATAGATTCTGAGATCAAAACGATTCCCTTTAATACACATTGGTATTATACTGCTTCGTTTTCCATTTTCAGTTTCTGCTGTTTCTAAATAAAGAATCAAAATATTAACAGATTATACATGATCACACTTAATTCTATAATTGCTCTTTAAGTAGTTTTTAGGTATATGCCATCAGAGCCTACTGGCTTACTGTACTCATATTCACTCTTTGCAGTTTTTCCATCTCAATTTTGTTATTTATTTTTGAAGTTTTTTTAATTTTACTTTATACTTTCTAGTTTTTTGTAATAACCCCCTTATTTCAATAACTTTAATTGCTTATTGGGTGTCAGATGTGATTGTAGGCATTTCTACCATCTGCCCATGTGAAGTTTTCAGAAAGTAACTTGAATTTATTTGGTACATCTTTATAAAGAAAAAGGCAATCATTCTACACCACTTAATATTTTGAACAAGTTGCTTCTCAAAGAGCCTTTAGTCACCGTTGTTTCCTTTTTAAAATAATTGTATCTGCTGTGGAGATCGCTTAGCCAGTGGGTTATTTCCTTAGTTTTAGAATAGAATACAATTGCATGTAAAAAAAACATCTCATTCACAGATCTGCAGTCATACCCTGGTCATTTTAAGACATTCTTTCTCATCTTATCAATACATGATCGTCTACAATTAAAAATCCTAGTGAAAGAGCAGGTGACTTTGACTTGTCAGCATGCAACACATCATATGATGTTTTTATGGCTTAATTAAAATGATTTAAGGATTATTACTAAAAACAGATAAACACATGCATTTCCTCCCCCCGTAGAGGTGCATAATCCTGGAGCTCCTTTCCAAATGTTGATGATTTCTCTAGTTAATAGAGGTCTGAGTCGATGAATGTCTCGTCTTCCTGATAAACTTTTGTATGCTGTCATAGGGCATAATTTTACGGTAAGCTTATTATCTGACCCCTTGCCCATCACATATTAAGACCTTTTTTAAACTTTTCCTCAGTAATTTCAACCATAATAACTTGGCATTTAGAGGGTCCAGCAACACTTCCTTTAAATAGAAAGCATCTCCTTTGTTAGTTTCATCCTTTCTAATTATTTGACATCCAGCTGCACAGTACTCATCCCCATCCCCTATATTTACTCAAATCTCCACGATACTAACCGTGTCAGAGCTCTCATTGATTATAACAGTCAAACTGCACGTATTTCTTGTCAAAGACACCAGAAATGATTACATAACAAATATTTTCTCCATTCCTTGCGACTCCACATCACATTGAGCCACATCTAAGACAATTCTGTGCACGTTTTTTTAAAGCCTTGGAACCTGTGCTCAGAGTAGTCTGTTTTTCCCCAGCTTGAACCATATTTATGCTTCCCTCACATATCCATTATAATAACTATGCAAGACCTATAAGCCAGCAATGTGCCTAAGGTCCGGTTTAAGTGGAATCCTTCCCATGTGCACAGGTATTACCTGTTCTGAAAGAACCCTGGTGTCACATAAACATAAACACATGCTTTCTGGACTAGTTTTGGAGTGCAATTGTTACATGAATGTATGAAATCTTGCTTCCCTGTGCTGAATTGCAAAATATGAGAAAAGTCAAGTCTGGAGTATCTGCTCTTTCTACAGTTCCAAGACAACAAATATTTCCTGCCAAACCTCAGCCTTCATACGCTTGCGTTCATATTACCTTCCCAATATGTGATGTTCAGACTATCTCTGAAATCTGTACTGATCAATTCCTCAAACATTTCAGTATTACAGTGAAAGTCATCCAGTAGGACCTCTTGTTAAAAAATTTGCTCCCAAGGTGCTCGACCAGCTGACAACAATAACAGAAGAAGACAAGAAGTCCTCCTTGACATTTTTCAACTACAACTGCAATAATTATTCAATTCACACACTGCATTTGGCCATATATTTTAGCCCTCTATTTGCCTGATTTATTAAGATCTTTAACATGTGCAAAACCTTTTAGCACACGCAAAATTAATAACACAACCAATGATTGGTGCAAAAACAAATACCATGACCAATCATTGTTCATGTTATTGGTTTGCATGTGCTAAAACGTTTTCCACGTACAAAAGATCTTAGTAAATAAGGCCCTAAATGTATAACTCTTCATGTGGCTGTTTATGGTATTCCCCAGACAGAGATACTAGGGCAATGCAGCACACTGCACTGAAACAGCTCCACACATCCGGGTCAAAAGAAAGTTGGCCCACAAACAACACATGTATGCAACAGGGCCTATAATCAAACAATGTTATGCTTACATTAACTTCGCAGTTATGCAGATTGGTCAATAAAACTTTGATCAGCGAATAATTTTAGAAGATAAGTTTTTCTCCTGAAAAAGTGGAAAATTACAAAATATATATCCAGTCAACAAGCTCTTAGACATGAATAATTATATAGCCATTTGCAAAACAACCCCTCTGTGCCATGGAAAGTACTTTGAGAGAAAATCATGGTAAATTGGAGACCCAGGCTAGCAGAAACTGACAGCAGTCAGCAACCATCAAAAGTTGAGCACAATCTAGTGATTCAACCTCACATTACATGAAAACCCAAGTACGTTGTTACATAAAGAAAATAGTAATATGATCCTCATTTGATCGTTCAGTTACAGCCTGAAAATGAATGCAAAAGGGTTATGATAACCAACATTACCACAAAACATAGCTAGGGATGATATATGTTATTTATACTCACAAAGTCTGAACATCTCCAGACTAATAATACATAATCTCTTTCTTCAATGAGTCATGAATACTGCATGTTCCTGCACTTAAGAGCTTCATTTAAGTCATGTATTGGCGAAAGAGTCTGCACACCTTTTTTGCAAGGCCTAGACTGGCTGCTGATTGAAAGGAAATCGCAAGGACTGGAGTTTGAGACCTCGGCTATAGAGTGATGATATGCAACCAGAATGCTTCCAGGAAATAAGCTGAGTTGAAAATAAGCTGGCATACATTGCATACTTAAATGTTTTTATTATTTAAAAAATAATTAAAAAATTTTTTTTTTAAAGGCTGAATGAAAAGGAAGTGAGAAATGTACTGTTGTTCACCATGCTATTTATATTTAATTACACAGTAATAAATGTGACTCTAATTTTGTATAGTTACATACATAGTAATATATAGCATTTGTGTGGGATGGTAAATACAAACTGAGACATACAGGAAATTGAAGCTCTACCCATTAATATTTGTTCTCATTACAATAAACATGGAACAGTTCATGTATATTCCACCGTTATTCATTATGTATTGAGCTGTGAATATTACATCATACCGACAGCACAGCGACGCAGGACACCACATATATTATTCCAACCTTGCCATTATTGTAATAAAACAGTTATGCTCCTTTATTTGCATATGTTTACCGTATATATTGAAAAGTACACTATTGACAGCAGAGGATTTCTATCTAAGTATCGATGCTAAGGCTCCAAATTTCACTGACCACTGGCAAAAAAGAGTCTGTCATCACAACAACAAATATAAACCAATATTGAGGTTGCTGTAACTGTTACTGTTCTCCCCTCTGTTCAGAATAACAGTGAAAACTTAAATGTCATAGCTTCTTGCCTTTGCGAAAATGCATTTGCATAGTACTGCTAATTCAGCATGTTATTTTAATGTGTAATATTTTAATACGAAAGAACCTTCACTATAAGTCAGATTCACATTAATTTTCCTCCCTTCAGTGAATGTTTAAAACCTACATAGGTTCTACTGAGATTTTAGTCAATACAATATTTCACAGGATTCCACAACTGAGTGCTGATAAATGACACCGCGTGAATGACAAACACACGCTGTAATAATGTTGATTGAAAACCGCATGTTTAAATTCAAAGTGAAAGCGATGACCCTAAGCTCGGGAATTCAGTCAGAATCCAGAACTGAAAACCTTGAATAGCTGACCTCACTGAGAGAGATAAACACGCCTGGGTCACACCTCCATGTTTACATGGAAAGTCACTGCCCTGATAACGATATATTAAAATGTGTTTTTAGTCATGGTTTTAGGCTATATATGCACAATGATGAAGCTAGATTTGCTCATCGCCATTCCTATATTTGTATGTTCAACGTTTCTGTCATTTTAAAATGGATGAGTATTTGATCTGGTTGAAAGTAACTACATTAGACAAAAGCTGCGACTTCTTTAGGTCTCCAGAGCAAATAATAGAGCGTCTCAATTTTTTTTGTTGTAATTTCTCTAACTCATCATCCAATCAGAAATGACATAAAGAGCAATGACCTCATTAGCAGTGGCACAATGAGCTCCATCGCTAAGAAGTATAGCCCAGCGTGATCCCTTCTGTTTCTCTGAGAATCCACATCACTCTGAGCCCAAAAGATATTTTATGAGATATGTGCACTTAGAGGAGTGCGAAGATATGCACACTAAGAGATTAATCTCTAATTAGAAAGTCATTATCTTCCACCTAAAGGCACATTAACACTGCAGATCCATGTCGGACAGGAAATAAATCTGCTTGCTCTGTATCACTCGGGGGTTTTGCCGAGAGAATACAAAATGACCCGCGTGAGTAATGCAATTTGGCATCAGCATATCAAAAAAGAAGATGCCACCTTGGAGAAATCGCAGCCTATACGAAAATCATTTATACTTAATAACACCTCCCTGTGACCGAGCTCCTCTGGCCCACTGTGGATATTACCTGCGTTGCAATCAAATAAATATATCTGTAAAAGATATTTAATAATACAGGCTGCATCCGCCGCTATCCGTTGCGCAATCGGGTGAAGTGTGGCATCATAGTAGAAGCGCTCATCATGGCCTTTGCCCCATTAAAACAGAGGGGCCTGAACTTTGACAATGGCATTTCTGTATATGAGCTTGGTAGCTGCAGAAGTGAGTTAAAACATGACATGAATGAAAACATGTACACTTGTGTAAAAACCTTAAATCCAATTAAACAGAAACAGGCCCTAGAATTGTGAAATTATAAGAAACCTTGAACCACCTCAGTTGTAGCTTTTTGGAACAAAATGGTAACTGCGGTCCTCCTGTATAAATGTTCCAAGTACATTGTTCCCTCTGGAAACACTGGAGGCTACCACTCCCACATTAAAATGTTATTATCATGATGATGATGATGATGTTGATTATTATTATTATTATTACTTTTTTGAACCACATTTTAAGTTGCTTTCCTTTTTATTATTAAATGTAGGCCACAGTCAAGTATGCATAGTATGCCTATCATAGTATGCATTCTATCTCATATATATTCTCAGTAGGGGGCCTGTGGTCACACATAAAAGGGGTGAGTGTGAACACAAATGACGGATCTGGCAAAACATTCCCAGACAATAATAGAGGGAATCGACACTGCACAAGCCTAATTTCGATTCAAGTAAACATGAAATGTACGTATCCCCTATCAGAAATCATTCTATCAGCATATAATTGGAAAAATTGGGCTACCTTTTAAAATGTGGTCTATAGTGTTTAATGTTGTGTTGCAGGCCAGCTAGTTAATAAAATGCATCTAGCTACTGCAGTTATCGTTATAATATGTAAAAGCTCTGGGCATCAATTGCAATGTCTGTTTTGTTTTATTACGGTAATTCACGCAACACAGAATTGTTTGCTTTAACGTTGTCTTGCTTCGTAGATGTTCAACTTGGCTACTCCAAAATTTTCCGATACAAGTTTTGTTCTCGTAATTACAAATAAAATAAAGAAATAAAAAATTAATTTAAATAAAATCGCATTAACAGTTTGTTTAATTCATAAACTGATTTTATATCTCAAATTATTCATGAGTTTCTGTTAACAAGTGTAACATTGTATCGCTGCTATAGGCTACGCATCCCCCAAGTCAATATTCAATGGAAAATATACTCTTCCTAAAGCTGTCGGCATCACTCCAGCCTGTGGTAAAACAGCAAGCACCCCACCCCCGTTCACGCATGCGTTCTAACCTATTTTGATATTCACGATATGTTTTACTTATTTTTTCTTAATTACAATTTACATGAAGGGTGAGTGTTTTGGAGCCTTAGGTTTAAATATGAATTGTTATCCATTTCTACGTTTGTGATATTTTTCAACACACATAGCCTATAATTAATGCTTTAATTAGACTACACGTGCAATAATGTGTTAACAATTCGCAGTAATGATCCTATCTGATCCTGTCGAACCTACACCATTAACAGAAATTAAGCAAAAGTTTAAACGAAAAGACCTTGGTGATTATGAATAAAGTTTTAAGAGTATTTACACTAAAGCTTTTACCGTTGATATATCAAACCATAAATTTAATAATTAATGAGAAGTCTTTGTGAATATTTAATGTGTAGAAATCCATATTTCGCTTCATTTTCAGCTCTGTAAATATATGACGTCAGTGTATGGGCTAATGCATATTGCTAAAGGTCTATTTTGCGCGTTGAAATGTTGAAATACAAACGTAATTATGCCAAGCAAATGTTGACTCTTTGTAGTGACATCATATTATCAGTTAATTTAAGACATTTCATTTAAGTCATAGTTTGCGCCAGTCACACAAAAATGTAACTTGAAAAGCTCAGCAAAAAAGAAGCCACAACCAAAATGTTTTGTTTGCATATGGCAACATTAGCTACCACAAAGGTCTGCTATCCTGGTCGCTGGTCATCTAGGCTACTTATTTTAAACAGTTAATGAGTCACTGACCTTTTGTAGGCGTACACAATATGTAGGCTAATATGGGATAGCCTACATGGTCAGCTAAAACAGAGTTTAGCCCAATTAGGATCGCATGAATGTAAAGTAGCCTGTGTGTGTGCAGCCTGCACTATACATTATAGTTTGTTTTAAACTATTTATTTTAGCATGCAAAAAAAATAGTTAAAACATAAAGGAATCAAATATTTAACTAAATAAACACTTCCACTCGTGTGGGGGATATATCCAATTTATCTTATCTTTTAATTTACTCTTAAAGGGCTTTTGTCAGTATATGGTAATTGCATGGTGGATATATCTTGGGTTAGGTAGTTTCATTCACGTAGCCTACACATTACTATCAACGTGACGGTCAAACAGCTCAGGTATTCAAGTGATTTGTCTAGAAACATACAATCAATACATTTACCGTTAGCCGTTCCAATAATAACAAAATGCCAATTAATTCACCGTTGTCAAACATTAGAACATATTATTACGTACAAAACTGGTTCGCATATGGCATTATTAATGTGATCTCTTTGGAGGGGACCTGACAGGTTAAACCGAGGTTAGCATATAGGAATTTAAATAGCCTCTATTTCAGACACAACTTGGATAACATTATTGAACATAGCGCTCTTTGTCCGTTTATGCTCAGAGCGTTGCCTTGAGCCCAGATTATATAAAGCCCATGGCTCAACTACCAAATACGCAGTATAACTATGCTGTATTTGCGCTTCATTTTGTATTTTTTTCGCTTCGGGTTGTAGGCCTTCTTGGCTTTTATGTTGACCTGAACGGTGAACCACCATTAGGACCATCAGCCGTCCCTCGCTTAAAGAATTACCAGTCAACAAGTCGGGTTAAATAAGGCGGCCTTGTTTCGTTTACAAAATCGCCTCGGTAGGCTATTACTGGTTATACAAGCTTTATGCTAGTTTAACAAAAACTCCGAATTATATTTTTTACACACCTTTCAACTCCACAAAGGCGTAGATTAATTGCAGTGAACAGATCGACAAAGCGTTAGTACATTTTATCAGCCCGAGCCGGTATAGTTAATAACAAAAAAACGACGTTTTAAGTGAGAATTTTGGCTTACCAAGCCAAACTTCAGCTCTCTACACTATTAGAGATTTACAGTATCCCTTTTTTATATCTGACTGCTGTACAGTTCTGTAGCTATGTTGGTCTAGCCTACTGTATTTCAAACAACATGTAGGCCTGCTCATCACTGGGTTCAAACCTTAGGCTAAAGCAAAAATATAGCAAAGGTGTAAATTAACTTCAGGAGGCCAATCGAACAGTCAGACTTGTGACATTCATTGGTGAATAACTGAAAACTGGTGAGAGCCAATATGACCGTTACATTTCTTCATTAAGATCCACAGCTAAGGGGAAACAATTCGATTGAAATTGGCTATTAGGCCTATACCTTAAGAATTAAAACACAGACCGGATGTGTAATAATCGATGACTTCCCTCCACTTACCGAGGGATGTGCCCTGCTAATTCATACGTGGATAGATAATTAAATGTTGTCTTAAACAACATTTAACATATATTCATTATTTTTATTCGTTTAATTAAAATGGTCATATCTGAAGCGGAAGTTTGACTCTTGGTTCACTGTGTAGGTTAATACCATATCTAGCCCCAGTAGTCATTAGCATTAATAATATCATAAAAATCTCAGGAAGACAAGGACATACAGAATGAAGCCTCTGTCACGTGTTACTTTTAAATCACACAGCATACAGAGATCGTTGTAATTAATGTCAAGCGTGTTGCACTAGAATATTTATATTGAAAATATTGTGAAACAAACAATGGATATATATGTTATTTGTTTCCTGCCTCGCTTACATTAACACACACACACGCATACATTACATTATATATATATATATATATATATATATATGTGTGTTTTGATTGGCCGCAAGCAGGCTATTTTAAATTTCTAACATTATGATAATTCCATGTTAATGGAGAGGCAGGAAACGCACACACACAGATGCATGTCTTATGACGTCCACTCAACGAATCTTTTAATTTATTCATGCATTGATTGTGTAGATGAAACATATTAATAGTATGCAAATTAATAAAGGGTCGATTATTTTTACAAGTCAAAACTGAAACTCGACGAAATTACCAGGACTGTTTATTCATCCTAAATGAACTAAAGTAGCATTTTTGCTCATGATAAATATGAATTTAAATATACTGTAGGCTATATGGCTATTCATATTAATCATGAGCAGAAATGCTACTTTAGTTCATTTGTTGGCCATATATATATATATATATATAGCCTACATAGACTGTGTGTAAACTGAGTGTATAATAGTTCGATATTATAGTGTAATAGGTCGATATTTAGCCTATATTTTTGCCGTATTTATTTCGATTCAAATGAAACCAAAATAGGCTACAGAAATATACGATATATGGCGGATACATAAATACATGAAATGCATGTAACCTACGTATTTAGTGTGGCCTATTTGTTTTAGTTTCCCACCATGTAGTTGTTATTTTGACAATATTTGACCCCCTATAGCCTATTTTGTCGCCTATTTATTGGTTTTGTTCTTCAACATTAAGCAGGGATTTCCGGCCTTAACCTATTACATGGGATGATTCAAAGATATTTTAACAGATGTTTATTTTTTTATTTTACATTAGAGTTTTAAATTGGCTGCAGGTATACGTCTTGTAGAATGATTTATTTATTTATTTGTTTGTCTAAGTAGGTTATTTTTCTTCGAGCAAATTCCGAAACTCCGTAGACACTATTTCACATATAAATAATCTTGAAAGCTATTTATTATGAAAAGATGCGGTGTCGTTTGTCGTTGTGACACAGCCAAAAATGTATGAGAAGGCTGACGGTGATGATAAATCACAGTTATGATTTATCTTTTCCTTTGCTAACTGAAACAACGAACGCCACAGGAACGTCTTACCTGTCAGTCTGTCTTTAGCAAACCTCCTACTGTTCTCCATCCAAGGGAAGGTGAAGTTACCCACGTTTCCCATGCCAGCCATCGTTGGCACCGTTGGCATGCCGGTTGTCATGGCGGCTGGATGAGTAGGGATGTGCGGATGGACAGACGGTGGCATGGGTCTGTGTGCTGGAACCCGAATCACCCCTCCTGCATTCCCAGAGTTCATATTCACGTTCATATTCATGCTTACGTTCATGTTCATGTTCACATTGTACGAGCCCGGGAGTCCCGTCGCCATTGAGCAGGCCGGGTTGTAGACGCTGTTGTAGCCATTGGCGTAAACGTTGGAGGCCAGCTGGTAATCCGCTTCGGTGGTCCGGCTCGGGAGCATGCAGCTGCTCGTTTGATCTGCGCTGTTCAATATCTGATCAATTCCAAAACTAATAGGTTCGTGCTGTTGGTGTGTTTGATTCACCTCTTCAATACCAGTGTGCTCCATAGTCGTGTTCATATTTGCGTGTCGAAGAACTTATTTTTGCCACATGAATGTCATAAAAGATAAACATATACATGTATATATCCTAGGAAATATATCCAAGGCTACAAAATATGCCAATATATTTTCTCTCGTGCAGGTAGCAAATCATCTCAAGTCTCACGGTGCTGTGAGTAGCTATATGACGTCCGGTATAAGTGCAAAATATTCGGGAAAACTCACCGTAGATAATCCATCGCAATAAATACGAAATTCGCCGTCAAAAAGCACCTCGGTTGCTTCGGTGCAATGATAGAACGAAACGTAATACAACTGCACAAAAATAACTTATAATACACGATAAGCACGACGTTTTTGATACAAAATGAAAAAATATATATTTTTAAAAATAAAAACATAAGATGCCAAGTTGACAGGGAAATAAATATCTAGACTACGTCTACAATTACTCAAGCGATAGAATGGGGTGCTTTCCGTGTAACGCCATCATATCAATTGAAGATAAATAAACGGATTCACCCTGCCATGAATATTAATTGAGAAATCGGCTATTATTCTACTTAATGCTTCTCGAAGAGATTTTGAGCAGGTGAAGTGCTCTTTCTGCCAAAACCCCGGGGTTCACTCTTCTATTGGTTATTGGATTTACAGATAGGCAGGGTTACGAAGCCCTAACCCATTCCTTAAAGGAACAGCTTCGATTTTGTAGATGTGCAGTCTGTATTACACATGCGATTTTTGCAATTATATCTTGCAAATGACATGCCTGAACAAACCTAAAAGAACACTCACCACAGTTTCTCTGCAGTCAACATGAATTGAACATTTGACGATAATTAACGTTATTCTGCTTTTTACAAAATATAACAATATCGACAATAATATTCCGAACAATATTAGTAATCAGAATGGTTTTATTTCACTTTGCATAACTGTCAAATAGTAGTAGTAGTTGAATAAGAATTGGATAAGAACGACTGCCAAGTGTGTAGTAGTCGTAGTAGTAGTAGTAGAGGGGGGTAGCAGCAGTGCAGTAGCAGCAGTGCAAAGTAGACTAGTAGTAGTAGTTTTCCAGTAACCGATAAGACCCAATATGATACAGTAACTTGTGATGGTGAGATGTGGTACATCAGGCCAATTTCGTATAAGCCTTCGTGTAGGTTTTGTTTTTTTGCTTATATTGGATTTTTTTGGTCAGTGATTTAAGAGGTCAAGACATTAAAACGTTTTTGTAATTATGATTTACTAAATATTGTCCCACATTGAAGTTAAAATAATTTCTCAGGTGGAAATTCTTATGTATAACGTAATTTATTTAGGCTTGATTGGTCGATTGATTTGTAATAAAATATTATATTTACCTACTTTTAGAGACGTACACGTAAATTATCGGAGGAAGTATAGGCAACATTCTCCTCAAACAATTACTTCTCCTCAAACAATTACGTTTAGGTGCATCATTCAGATGGATGCGACCACTTGTTAAAATTAGCAACCCTGTTTACTGAATTTTTCCACTTGTTGCTGTAGATAATAAGAATCCATTTATAAACCCTGCTAAAAAAAAGAAAATTCACAGCGGTTCACAGCATATGTAGCTACCTCCAAATTTATAATTCAGTTACACGGTTAACTTGTTTGTAAATCACCTTATATGGTAATTAATGTATTCTGAATATGGGATTTGGTAGAAACATGTATTGTACTTTTATCATATTTTTCTACTTGATTTTAAGAGTAACCTATACACTTTTTGCTACTTTCGTTGCGTTAAACATTAAAAAGATATTAAGTATTAGGAAGCGTGTGGTCAACAGTAGGCCTATTACTGAAAAAATCTAACTCGGAAATGAAGCGTTTACTTCAAGGCCTTTACTCTGATCAAATAAAGAGCATTTGTGTGTCGACGGGTTAAAGCGAGGAACATCTCAGTGGACAAGTATTTGCAAGATGGGTTGCAATGGATACGATCAAAGATATAAATAAATCAGGATTGAATCAATCAGACATTTCTGTTACATACCAGCTTACATCACGCATAGTTGGCCTACCTGGTAGGACTGAATGCATAAATGTAGGCCTATGTGAATTAGTAGGCCTATCACAATGAATTACGCAGAGCAATCATTCGCCGCCTGTCACTCTCAGTGGAGCTTTTCAGGGCAAATCAAATAGATAGTCTACAAGAACTTGTGCACATTTGAGCCGATCGCGCTCATGAAAAATGAATAACTGCAAGTATATGTAGCAAGCACTAGGCGTAATGAACAGGACAAATGAAAATCAGAAACGATCATTATTACATGACAAGGATCGTTTTATTCCAATTAACACAGATGTCTTTTCTCTCCGCTACCATTTCATTACAGTTAGCCAGTTCCCATTTCATATTTGATCTTTTAGCAATTTACACTTTATATCCACTGATTATTCTCCACAACTGTTTCTTATTACGCGTCGGCATAATTAGGCTACTAACGAGAAATTATGACTGTCATTTTCTATAAGGAAACTGAACCATTTAAAACCACATCTAATCGTGTAGATCAGGGACGGCGCTCTGTGATTTTGCTTGGTGAAATTAAATTTCAAAAGAGCAAAGCTATCTTTCACGGTACTCGGTGGTGTTCCAGTTTAAACCAGTTATTTATCTTCAACATTTACAAATACTGAACTGATTAAGCAATGAAGCGAAATATTACATCCTAATTACTTTACATGTAGATTATTCCGAACGCTAAGAAGCAGCGCTGTAGTCGCACCTGGCAAATTGAGCTTACCTAACCAGTGTTACATTTAATTATAGGTATTTAACCGTCCCGGTGACAATTAAACAAGTCAGGCTATAATATTAAGTCAAAGAAAATTTTGAATTCAGTTTTTTCAATGAGGGAATTCTCTAATGCGGATTCAATGGGTATAGGTCTATTCTAATCGACAAAAGAATGTATCATATATGTGTAACATAAAAATAAATCCAAATATAGGCTATTTTAACATGCAAATTAATTATATTAACTTACAGAAGGGAATTCCTGTTAGAATCTGTGAAAAAAGCACAGTATAAGTTTGCCTAAAACAACATAATCTATTCATAAAAGCAAAATATAGAGAACTGTTGAAGCTTGTCATCTTTTTTTTTGCTCTGGTTTGATTTATTCCGTAATTCTATAAATGTTTGTGCCTCCTTTGCTAGCTCCTGTTAATTCGAAGAAGCCTCATATGGAAGCCTTTCGTGGGTTGCCCAGAGGCACTGTCTAGAATGGGCTCGCCCTGTGATGAATCGGCACCCCCCAGGCTGTGCTATCTGCACACAGGGTAATAAAATATAGGCAAAGCAGAGACAATGGGAATTTGTCACAGTTATTCCCCGAGTTACTGGCGAAATGCCACTCTCTCGCATGTACAATGTTTTCAGTGGGGGGGTTAAAGGATTATAAAGCGGCCACCATATGTTTGCAAAATTGGCAATAAAGACGCATTGAAAGTAAAGTCAGTTCGTATCAGAGCTCCTGACAGAAGTCAAATGCTGTGCTATTTGAAAGGAAGTCAGCATCGGTTATATGGAAAATAATTATCTGTTTTTTTTAAAACTGTTGTTTTAAGGAGGCTAACTATTTGAGTGCGTTCACAATCTAATGATGCACGTGCCTTTATCTAACGATGTCTGTTTTTGTATAGTTTAAAAATGTTTTAATTTGGCAACATTTATGATTGTACATGTTAAAAGGCAGGGTGACTCGTTTGTTCTGTATAATTAAGACAAATCCATGTTGCACGATGCACTTGTTGCAACACAACGGCAAGCACCGAGAGGACATTTTAGTAAAAGAAATATATATATATATATATATATATAACCAGTAGTTTTTTTCAAGAAATTGATGTTAGTTGATGTTATATTAAACATACTGTATACTATGTGCGACATTAGTAATGAGTGGTTAATGTATTTTCATATTTTCATTTTAAATAGGTAGGCTAAAACATTCTATTATGTCTTATGCTTGAAGGACGGAATGTAGACTATTCCGCCATTGTATGGCAACACGTTAAATTGGGTTCCCCATCAAAGTATTTTATTAGCAAGCGCATTTGTAATTAATCGTAGGTTATTTATTTCGATAATGTTCGATTCAATTATTGCGATGGAAAACGTACATCGAGGTAAACATAATTGCCAGTAATATATTTTGTTAGTTAGCCTACATGGAATTACAATCGCTCAGGTATATCTATGGTTTAATGCCAATAATTCATTTCGGATGAATAAATTGTCAGATTTGACTTGGAGATGTTTATCAAGAATACAGCGCGAGTCGCTTTCCTCCGCGCCCTCCGGTAGGCTACATCTGTCTCAAAGCCTCGTGCTCCGGGATGCGATGGGTCAACCCGAGGATTCTGTCCTTACTGACAATTTTCATTCACAAGCTCCTCTGCATGTTGTTGTTTCTGTTGTAATTAGGTTGAATGTAGCCCAGATAGAATTACAGTACTCTGAATTTCAAGCTCCAGTCCTTGACTTCCACACTCCCTCGGGATATGCTGGCGCCTCCTGCCGGGATCAGACAGTTTAAACTGGACAAACGACTCGGAAAATAGCTGAGCAGTAGAATCAGCAGTAGTAGCAGCTAGCAGGAGATGTTGTCGTGTGAGTTCAAGTGTGAGCACTTGACAAATGAATACCTCAGGTTTAATCCGCTATTTAACCGCTATTTTATTATTATTATTATTATTATTATTATTATTATTATTATTATTATTAGTGTTGTTTTTATTATTATTATTGTTGTTTTAATTATTATTATTGTTGTTTTAATTATTATTATTGTTGTTGTTTTTTATATTTGTAGAAAATGAGTATAATTCTCTGAACAGTAGCAGATTTATTATCTCAACTATACTGTATGTGCATGGAAAAAATACCATATAAAATGGATTACCATAGTTACATTGTAGTAAAACTATAATTTCAATGTTGCATGCTGTCTAAAATCTTTTTTTGCAGTACAGTGCACAGTCATTGGAAGTCATGGATGGTGTGTGGGCGCGTGTGTATGTGTGTCTAGCTACGTGGCCTGTGTAAAACACATTACGAAATTATAATCGCTATTCTTATCATCAGCAGTCCTTCAGGGGAAAAAAATTATATAAAAAAGAACACTTCAGCTGTAGGTTGTATTAGAACAGAGTAAATCAGTTTGTTCAGTCTTCTCGAAAAGCAGCAGGCTATTATAAATCATTTGCGGCTATAGTATGACAGACAACACATTTAAATTACATTTGCTTTAGTGGTGAAAATAACAAATATTGATGGGTGATTCTTTTCACAAGAAAATAAAAACATAAAACTAATTGTCCCAGGGAATCCATTGAAATTTGGGCACTAAAACATGTTGGTAAAGACCAGAGCCACAGTAGGCTACAATAGGCCTTGCCTTGTGGCCTTACAAAAGCACTCCGGTAAGTAACCCAGGACTAATACACTATACCTATGCTAAACTTGAATCCGTAATGAGCAACCATGGAACCAGCTCTAGAGGTTTATGCATTTATTTTACCACCAGAATGAACAAAAGCTGGCTTCTGCTAAACTAAATAAGAGTTAGTGCCGAATAACGTTTAATTATTGACATTTGAAATTACTGAAATTATTGAAATTTGAATATGTCATTACTTTGTTGTTAGATACACATATGACGTTTCTCAAAGTCAAATACGTCCGAGTCGACCAAACCATTAGATCAAAAAAGAAACGTGTTTTAATCCCAGTTAATTTTATTTTTAACTTTATTTATTAATTTATTTTTCCCCCAACATATTTGAAAAATAGCCTACATTTGCCTAATGCAGTCGGCATAATTACTTTGGAAGATTAAATTCACAAAATGTGTGAGAAACGAATAAACAACTCAAAAATATTACTTTGAGTTCTCGAGGTCAGATTGTATAGAAGGCGATGTCTCCTGAGTTCTAGAAACTGGTCTTCGGTTTAAAAGGTTCAGAACGTCTTGCAAGCAATCAATAAAACTGATATTGGGTCAACCTGGATCGCAGTCATCGCACTACACAGACTCTTTTTAAAATGTATTGTTAGTATGCATCTCCAAAAATACATCTTCATGCATGAGCAAAATGACCAAAGGACCGCAAATCAAGGGAAGCAAAAAGTACGCCAACTTAACCGGACTCCGCGCGATTGGAGCATTTGAAACGCGTGGGTGTTGTGCCCATGGAAGGGGTTTCTCGTACTGAATTGTAGAAGTAGATTATCCATCTGTGAAGGGATAGTAGGCTACGCAACAGTGCATCTGATAAAATAGCTAGAAGCTAAACCACACATAATCTCTGTACAGTCTATTCTATTCCCCAGAATGCCTATTGCCATAAAATACCCCATATTGGCCTCCGGTTTATTCTCCGGATCCTCAATTAACGGCAACAATGCAATTATCGAAATAGCGTCAGTTTCCAAACCCAACTGAACTCATAGCTTACTATATTATGGGTTTTTATCAATCAAGCATATTGTCAGGCATATTCCACACATGCAGTTCAAGGTATCACGTTGCACATTGTGTACATAAGTCAGTTTTCAGCCACGATTTAAGTATTTTTATGTTGCTCTTGATTTGCTTCATATGCTACATCACCAATTCACCATTGACACATAGCCTACACAGTAAAATGGCAAATCAACCCTTACAGAGTAGACTAGTACATACTGTCCATATTGGACTCACATGTGGCTACTCTGTTAGAGTTAAATTAACACTGCATACATTTTATTGTGTCCCGAAACGATAGGCTATCATATGTCACCCTGGGTCTGGGTGTGAGATTAATCAAATACATAGGCTAATGGTTCATGAATTGTTTTAATAATTTAATTCAGTTACACGCTACGTCTTTTTACACTAAACATCGCAGATGCACCGTGCAATAGCTTTGTATTGATCTTGTAAAACTATTCCAGTCAAGTGAATATTTAGAGAAATACCTACAAAAGTATCGCTGTCAATGGACCCCTGGACAGATCCCAGCAAAATTACAAGACAGGTCGAATCTTTTACTAGAAAAATAGTTAGGATTGTCTGATCGGGAACAGAGGTCCGCCATCAATAGGTCTACCCTCATAATCAATTCGATAGGCTAAATATGGTCTCACTTGTGTATTTGTATTGTATATAGCCTCACCAAGAATGCCAGAACTCAAGGAGTTAGAATAATTAGTCAATGATTATTCAAAAGCTAGTTATATACTCAAAAGCCATTACCCTTCATGAGTAGCTAGGCTACCAGGGTTGTTCGGAATTGTATAAAAGTTCCGCACAATTGTTTTTTTTTTAAAACAAGAAAAAATAATGGACACGCGTTTTTAAACATCCGACTCGTAAAATAAACTCAAGTAGTTTAATAGTCCACTCAGTCCCGTGTGCAACTGTGGCTTCGCAGGACATCGTAACTTTTTCATCCACCTTGCCGTCTAGATCAGCATAGGCTACTTTTAATTGGGGTTTTGTATCTGGCGGTTGTGCTTGTTGCTTTTCTTATAGAGAGCAGTGCTTGTGGATGTTCATTCATTGCAAATTCTTTATGTAATTAACCGTATCATTGGCTTTGTGATGTTTACATAAGGATCAGCATGAGCAGTAATTTAATTTCTTCCACATTGAGCCTCCACCAGCCGGCTGTCGGTTCGCCACCATGTGCGCTGTCTCATTGGCTTGGCCCGGGGGCATCTTCGGAAAAGGACCTTCTGCCAGGCCTTCAAAAAAAACGTCCACCAGCACTATGGGACAGCACCTGCATGTAAAAGTACCAGCAGCCGGAAAAAAGAAAACAACAAACACAAGGAACACCGTTTCTCACTAGAGACTATAGATATACTGGAGAGTGATCTAATTTTAAAGTGTTCGATGAATATAAATGAAAAATAATATGAGCTGTGAGAGAATAAATCTATTAGCCTAACTAATGCTTATACCTAAAGTAGACAACCAGTGGCCATCTTTTCCCGTTCTTTTTTTAAATGTTTTTTACTGTTGTCAGTATCTTAGGGAATAGGTAGGCTAGTTGTTTTGTGTTTAATAGTAATTGAATGAAAACAAACCAATATCCAATAGCCAGTATAGTCTCGGCTCATTTGCTGCATTGCTTTAACAGTAAGTTTATTTATGTTTAAAGTCTCTCGGATGTAATTGTAAGCCCACGTCTCCAAACAGATACAGTATTGACAAGTTTTATGGCATAGCATAGGCCATATTCATGTAATGTCATGAATATATTCCAATATGGGCAACGTGCATTTCATTGTAATTTGTTTGTGTAATGAAATCGTACAAAACTTTATTTTAAAAATAATAATTTGACTAATTAGATTTTTCACTTCTGCCAAAAAAATGTAAATTTCTTAAAGAACTAATATTTAAGTAGCAGAGCCAGCCCTGGGGGTTTGGTGGCCCTAAACAAGAATGCTGCTGTAGCCAACAGAATGCTGCTGTAGCCCCTAAACCTTCAATTGTGCAGCCTAACTGACTGCACTGCACAGGGTCTTTATGCCAGTGCTCTGCTAAGTACTAATATTACAGTTTTCCCAACAGCTAAGACACTTTTTCTGGTTCTATGAGCAAAAAATGTTGTGGTTTGGTATGGACACAATATGGACCCAAATGCAGGACTCGGAGGCAAACTCAGGCAAAAACTCTGCAAGGAGTATATTTATTCAGAACAATGAGCAAGACAAGGCAAACAAATAGGGAAGGCTAGATGACGGGCTGGAATCAGGGTTGGCAAAACTAACTGGGCTGGACAGGAGACTGGGCAGGAGCGAACAGGACAGAAAGCAGGCTGGACAGGCTGAAGCGAGGAATAGAAAAAACACCAAGGTAGGTAGATTTAGCAAAACAGACAGAATGGCCGGGGAATGTTTAGAATGGAGCTGAGTCAAATAACGAACTGGCAGTGAGTGAATGAAACTGGAGAGTTTAAAAAGAGTGATGAACAGGTGAGAGTACTGATGGAATAATAGGAGAGTGTGCGGAATGTAAGCAGAGGGGGAGAGTGATAGGCTAAATGATAACGAGGAGAAAACGAGGTACCATGCCCAGCCTGCACAAACAAGAAACTAGACAGGGTGAACAGAAAAACACGACATGGAACAAGAGAAATGGGAAAACAGGAGAAATTAAAGAAAAGTGGACTGGAGGGAAATGGCAGATCTTACAGTACCCCAGCCCCACCCCTCAACGTATGCCCCCAGGCATGCCACCGGGCCGGATCTTCTTGGGGTGGACCCGGTGGAAATCCCGAATGAGGGAGGCGTCGAGGATGAGCTGGCGGGAGATCCAGCTCTTATCCTCGGGATTGTAACCCTCCCAGTCCACCAGATACTGATATCCAGCTGTCGATGATTCAGGGGGGTGGAGGGGGCTTGGCAGGAGCGCTGAGTGGACTGGAGGAGACGGGCTTCACCTGAGAGACGTGGAAGGTGGGGTGAATCTTGAGGGCTGGAGGGAGCTTCAGCTTCACGGTGGAGGGGTTGATTACTGAGTCGATGGGGTAGGGGCCGATAAACCGGGGCTTAAGCTGTTTTGAGGTAGATCGGAGAGGGATGGAGGAGGTGAAAAGCCAGACCTGCTGTCCAGGGGTGTACTGGGGGGCTGCGGTATGGTGAAGATAGGCCTGGCCTCGGGTACGGGATGTGGTGCAGAGGAGTGTGGTGTGTGTCTTCTTACAGATCTTCTTGCACTGCCGAAAATGGGCCTGAACTGACAGAACAGAGGCCTCTTCCTCCTGGGTGGGGAACAGGGGGGGCTGGTAGCCCAGGGAGCACTCAAACGTAAGCGCAAGAGTGGAGCTTGAGGTTCTCACTGGAATGCTGCAAAAGGATGGCCCCTACACCGGAATCAGAGGCATCCACCTCCACCACAACCTGGCAGCTCGGGTCTAGATGGGTCAGAACAGGTGCGGAGGTGAATCTGGACTTGGGGATGGCAAAAGCAAAGTTAGCTTCAGAAGACCAAACGAATGGAACAGAGGTGGAGGTGAGGTTGGTGAGCGGGGCGGCGACCAGACTGTAACCACGGATGAACCGTCTGTAAAAATTTGCGAACCCCAGGAACTGTTGCAGTTGTTTACGGGAGGTTGGTCGGGATCACTCCATGACAGGCTGGATCTTGCTAGGGTCTGGTTGGATGCATCCGCTCTCGACAATTAATCCTAAGAAGGATACTGAGGGGATATGAAATTCACACTTTTCAGCCTTAATATAAAGCTTGTTCTCCAGAAGGCGTTGCAAAACATGTCGTACATGCTCCTCAGGATTCTTGGAATAAATTAGAATGTCATCGAGGTAAACAAAAACGGACCGATTCAGGAAGTCCCGGAGGACATCATTAATCAGGGCCTGGAATACAGCCGGGGCATTAGTGAGACCGAACGGGATGACTAAGTATTCGAAGTGTCCCAGGAGCTTGTTGAATGCTGTCTTTCCCGGAACCGGACCAGATGGTAGGCGTTCCAGAGGTCCAACTTGGAGAAGACGGTGGCTCCATGGAGGGGTTCAAAAACAGAGTTGAATAATGGTAAGGGGTATTTGTTACGTACTGTGATGGAGTTGAGGCTATGGTAGTCGATACAGGGGCGAAGGGCACAATCTTTTTTAGTCAAGAAAAAGAAACCAGGATGGGACAGGTTGTAGAGACGACTGGAAGGCAAGGTGGCCCCAGGTAGCAGTTCGATACTACAGTCGTACGGTCTGTGTTTGTTAAAAAATTCAGCAAGGTGATGATACTGAGCAGGGACAGAGGACAAGTCAGGCGGCAGTGAACGAGGAACAGGTTTGGCGCCCCCTGATAGAGGTTGAGCAGACCGGTGACAGGTTGAATGGCAGAGGGAACTCCAACTCTGGACTTGATTACTTTGCCAATTCAGGTGAGAGTTGTGGAGCTTGAGCCAAGGCTGACTAAGGACCTCCTTTAGTGGGTATGCCAGCACAGCGGATAAGTGATGCGTCAATAAAGTTGGAGTCGGCTCCGGAGTCGAGCAGAGCAGACAGAGACAGAGATTTACGGTTCCAGCAGAGTATAGCAGTTAGAAGGAAACGAGACTGGACAGTTGCAGGGGCAGAAATAGGGCTCACCAATACGCCCAGCTTCACTGATGGGCCAGTAGGACAGGCGGATAACAAGTGACCAAACTTGCCGCAGTACTGACAGGACCCAGGCTTGGATCCTTCGTTGCCACTCTTTTGGAGTGAGCCGAGTTCTGCCCAACTGCATAGGTTCTTCGTCCGGTGAGTCGGGAACCGTAGGAGTGGAAAGCTCAGGAGGCTGAGGTGGAGAACCAGGGTTTCAGTGGAGAAACTGAGTGGGTGAGCCATGGTGACCCGTCTTCTCCCTCATCCGGGGCCGCATTCGGCTGTCCAAGGAGTTGGTGTTTGTCACAGATTTTCTTTCACGGATGGTTTAGAACACTGGTATAGACCCAAATTCAGGACTCGGAGGCAAACTCAGGCAAAAAAAGGAGTATATTTATTCAGAACAATGAGCAAGACATGGCAAACGAACAGGGAAGGCTAGGTGACGGGCTGGAATCAGGGTTGGAAAAACTAACTGGGCTGGACAGGAGACGGGGCAGGAGCGAACAGGATGGGAAGCAGGCTGGATGGGCTGGAGCGAGGAATAGAAAAAACAACAAGTTAGGTAGATTTAGCAAAACAGACTTTGCATAATTTATATAGATTATAGTAGCATGTTGTTGGACGATATATAAAGGTTATGAAAAAGCATGTGACTACTGATTCATTAACGGAAGTGTTTTTAATTTATCTCACTAGTGTGTAATGGGTATTCAGTAGTGTCTATGTATTGGATGACTTGTGTGTGCCATCTGAAGGCAAAGTTTAATTTAGACGGAAGATAACATGTTTTTGAGTAGAGTGTTTAATTTTGTCTTAGAAGGTTTAGCCAGAGCAGTGTGCAATTCTGTTTTTGTGTTTATAGTTTTGGGGAAATGGAGCATCGTTTCAGGAAATGTGTCTTAGCTGTTGGGAAAACTGTACGTAGGAAAAGCTACAAATCTGACCAAAAAGAATAGATAATATTTTTATTTCCAAAGTAGCACCTTGGATCACACACGCACACGCACACACACACACACACACACATTAACAAAAATGACAATGTAGACTAGACTGAACACCAAAAGTGCATAATAGAAAATTTTCTAAAAATAAATGAATAAAATAGAATGGGATTGGAATGCAAGGAAGATACTGGATCTGTAGCCTTTGTCAAGTTTGCATTTTTATGTGTGGTGGAGGAGTTCAACGATCAGTTGAGATGGAGAAAAAACATCAACAAGGAAGCATCGCTTCCATCTGTAGAGAAGCAGTGGTGGGAGGTAAGACAGTTGCGATAAGGCTTAAAGAAAGGCAGAGACCCAGAAGCTCACCATTAGCCATGTTTACCTGTTTTTACTAGTCAGGGTCAAAGTTGCCTGAGCCTAGTTCTTCAAATGGCAGGCTGAAGTGTGTGTGTGTGTGTGCATGTTTGTTTAAGTGTGTGTGTATGTGTCTGCGTTTGTGTGTACGTTTGTGTGTGTGTGTGTGTGTGCATGTGGGAGGGTGGGTGAGAGAAAGAGAGGCAGTGACAGGGAGAGAGTAGCCGAGATAGAAAGAGAGTACATGTGTATATTTGCAAGTTTTTTGTGTGAGCCAATATTTTTTTGTATGAAAAAAAAACTAATAAAAATTATTTCGCTTCTGTGAAATCACCAAATACCGAAACATTTTTTTAGTGTGTGCGCACACACGTTCATGAGACGTACAAAGAGAAAGTGGGCGGCGAGTGGTGGTGTGACTGACAGCTTGGTGGCCTGAGGGCACATCATTATTATTGAATCCCGCTCTTGTCTCCTTGTTACTGTCTCTGCTCTGCACAGTCTCAAAGCAGACAAGGTCTCTTCAGGGTGGGAGGAGGGATTACCACCCTGCAAAAAAAAAGAGCACCAGCTCAATATCCCATGGGCTTTCTTGCCCTCTGACTGAGAAAACAACGGGGAAGATTGATGGGGGTGTAATTTAGGAATTACCCTGCACAGCAGGCTGAAACTGCGAATAATGCCCATTTATGAACGCGCATTAACACACTGCCCTGACTGCAGTGCGCAGGTGGGAGGCATAGCCATGTGTAGTCACGAGGCACCTGAGCTTGGACCGTACCTTATGGCTGCATATTTAATAAGATTATTGCAAGTTATTCTGATTCTGTTCATTTTGAGTTTCCTCCTGGCGTGGCTGAAAATTCTGCGTTCAGTTTTCCCTCCTGGCCTTGCCATATCCAGCTATCATAAAAAGAGACACTTTTACTTGTACTGTCAATGAGCTGATCAGCAATGATTGCATGTAGAGCTAACACTGATCAAGTGTATAAATGAGCTGCAATATATTGTTTTGTTTTTCTAACGCTGGAATAATTTGTAATATTTTTAATTATAAATTAAGTAAATTCCATTAAAACATGAGTTTTAGTTTACTGTGTTAAGATTTATACCATGTTAACATGTTTGTAACTTTAAAAAAATCATGCAAAATACTCAAAACATGCCATAGGATTGTGTCAAATCCACCAGGATTAATATCACAATACATAAGATATTTGTGCCTGTTAAAGACTTCTTCATAAATCTGTTTAAGCATCCAAAATATTATTTTGGTTCCAATGTATTAATGAGGTCAATACAGATGTTTATGCAAAGTAATAAACTGGAATGGAATTGGAATTGGCACCTGACACAAATCAGGCATTAAGAAGTAGACGCTATTACCCATGTGTTCTCTCCCCTCTGTGAACGACCACTCCTCCATCACTATGCTATCAACTCATGCTTGTATCTCTAGAGTAAAAAAGCTATCATTGTTTCCCGGGCAAATCCGGCAGGTAATTACATTTTCCATCTCTTTGAGGGTGATGCACACCAGGTTATTAATCATAATGAGCAGATGTTATAAGGCATCATACATCATTTCTATGACAGTCTTCCTTTCCCTGATTAGAATGTGCATGCATAGGCATTCTTTTTTAAAATGCCTTAAATCAAAGTAATGGCTACTTCAAAATTTGCCTACCATACAATTAGCTGACACTTGCCGTTTTTTGAAGCGGGATCTGTCTGTAGGCCGGTAATGAATGATATTGAATGCATGAAGTTAAGCAAGATAAGGGTGGACAACAGTTAGGACAAGCTGATGCAAAAGTAGATGAAGCCACAGGATTTGGGCAGACAGAATTCTTTTTGGATTCTATCATTAGTTGCCCCTCTAGATAGTTCTAATGTGGTCATTTCAATCTGCATACCACTACTACTAATTATTATTATCATTATTATTATTATTATTATTATTATTATTATTATTATTATTATTATTATTATACAAGCCAAAAACTATGTTGTTTTTATAATTACATTAAAATGACACAGTATATCAATAGAAGAAAAATATATAAGAAATTTCAAAAGCGAATAGAGGTCGAGGAACTTTTAGCTACAGGGCTCCAAAATCGTCAGACACAAGACAGGGAAATCTCATTCGTTCAATCCAGTTTAAAAAGAGGTTCCTTTATGTCCACTTGGTGCACAGTAAAAATATTCAGTGTTATATTGACTCACACAGTGTGCACGTGGTCTCTATTGGACTCATATGTACACTCTAATAGTTCACTTAACACTGAACCTTTTACTGTGTGAGGGTTGAAATAAAACACTGCAAGTCTATCACGCATGCAAACCCACCCTTTCATTACATGGGGGCCTGTGGGCTCTCTTTCCTTCTCCCTGCACTCTAAATCCACAAGTCCCCCACAGGCGGATGCCCACACCCCCCTCAGAACTTTCCCTGGATTCGTGCAGGGTACCTGAGCCCTGATCAGCAGGAGACCTGTTGTTCTACTCCAAAAACCTTCTGCTTCTGCTGTTGCAGTGCTGCGACTTGCCTGCATTTGAGGCTGCTTAGTTTTCATCTGGGCTAGCTTAACACCACGATCTTTGGCTTTTTAAAGGTGGAACTTTGTATGTTTTGTTATATCTTGTTTTGTGAGGAATTTGTCTTGGGCACCAAAGGAGAAAATTTAAGAAAATGTGTAATTTTAATTTTACACTCAACACTATAACTGTGGAACAATATTAAACAAATTAATCAATGAACTACTCCTCTAAAGCCTCTATAAAAAGCTCTATATAATGTCAACAAATTGAATGCACAAACCTAAGGAACAGATCCAATGTTTTTTTAATTAAAAATGTATATTTTTCACGAATTGCTGGGACAGTCTAAATAATAATGTTATGTAAAAATGTAGTACTCACATAAATCTATTCATTATATTTAGAGTCAAAGCGCATTGCAGTTAGATATATCTCTTTCTGTCTTCCAGTGACATTTGGAGATGTAACCTGTAACTTATGACAGGCCGGCTGCTATCAAAAACCTAGGTTTGTTACATTGGCCATTTCCATTCAGTTTCATGCGTGTTCTTTCATGAAACGACGGGGAATGACACTGAAATTTTCAATCATAAGGGGACATAACGAGAGAATAAACACTGACACCTCCGTCTCACGGGCACTCGGGAGCCAAAATAGAACTGTCTCTGCCAATCCACATCCGCAAAGTATGTAACCTGCTTATCGCCATAATCTTTTTCTGCTTATTCCCATTTCCTCCAGAGACCTTTGACATAATGCTTCAATTTATATTCTCCCACCAAATGAAATCATTTCAATGTCAGTGCCGTCCCCTCTAATCTAATGGGGGATCGGAACGCAATGAAATTTCCGTGAGGCTCAACAAAAGAGATTTTATTCATAACTCAATGTTCTGTCTGGATTTATCAAGCGCGCCTTGCAGAGGAGGAGAGCCGCTGCAGGGGAGAAATTGATTACTTTGACAGCAGCAAGTAGAAAAACACAACTTTTTCTAAATGTATCTGGGTCATGTCAAATTCAGCTCATGCCAGAAATCTGTACCATAAAAGTGAGCAGGCACGGACAATAGAGATGGAACTGTCATTTTAACATTTGTATTTAACACTAAAGAGTGAACACTGAGAATATAAGGTGGTCTTTATGGACTTTACAATGTCCGTGAAATGAGATATCGAGTATGAGCAGATGATACCTTCACTGTGGTCTCTCAAAGGCAAAGATACAGGCAATCACAAATCTTTTGAGTGATTCTGTAGGATTAAATATAAGGACATGAATTATATTTCCGAACTGATGTTTATAGGAATTACTACAAAGTGGAGATAATATTCTGCACTAGTATGTCTGTAGTCATGCAAGATTTGATTCCAAACATGCACACAAACAAAACAAAACGTCATGGGGGGGGGCGGGGGTGTGCTTAGCAAAATACAAACATGTTAACTTGGATGGACCCAGAAGCAAGGCAGATACAGTATGAAAATAGAACTGGGACTAAGCTGATGATGTGTTAATTGTTCTCAAAGTCGCTGATGTGGAGCTTGGGTTCCAAAGAAAAGTGAAGAGGAAAAAAACACTGTTAACCGTTAACAGACAGACAATCTGGCAATGCCTTATGAAAAATGTCACTCAGATTTCTCTGTCATCTGTCATCTCTTTCAGTCAGTTGCTCTGAGACGCAGTGTCATGCATAAAGAAATTCTCAAAACGGCACTAAAACTTTGTAAGAACACCATAAGAATACTCAGTTTAGTTACATATAAAATAAACCTTGGCAATGTAATTTCATTTCATTTGATTTCAAAACCCCAAGGCCTGAGAATAATTCGAAAACGCCAATGATTTAATGAAATAATCTTTCCCCACCTAACTGGACAGTCAGACCAAATTTAATAACTCTTGATGCATTATGCAATGGCTGTCTATGCAATGGGTCAAATTGAGATGGTCAGTCTTTTAATATGTTCATTGGTCTAATGTGAAAATGTGATTATGAGCTGTCCACAGTTTAGCAGTCTCTACTCTTTAGAATGGATCATAAGTATGCATCTCTAAAGGGGAAATTGACAGTATGCAAAAAAATGTTTAACGGCAAGGATGCTCCATGAAACATTAAAGCCCCAATTACGGACCATAAAACCCTTAAGATTGTAACATTAGTTTATGGAAAAAATATACCACTATTAAAGCTGTTTATGGTATCATTCTACATTCCCTCTTATTGAAATGCATATGGTGTGTTTTCTTAAGAGATGTTGACATAAATGCCTCACCTCCTCTCAACCTGGAAGTATCAGGGCAGGATGTCAGTGATGATAGATCACAAAGCTATGAAGGATCATTTCAGCAGTAAAGTTAGGCCAGCTGGCTACCACCATTGTACAGTTGAGCTTGGTAAACAAACACCAATCATTCCATTACCAAACGTCAGATAGTGGCACTAACATTGCTACATTACATTACACTATGTTCTTTTAGATTTTTTTTTCCCAAGGCAACTTAAAATGCAAGATAAGTAAGGTACATTCACCTGAGTTATGAACAACAGTAGCCCAGGCTAACAACATTCCTAGACTGAGTGTACGTGCACTAGTGCAAGTTAACAATGCTAACCAAGAACCACGTTACAAATTTTGGAGATTTTACCGTTAATTTATGCTCTTATGCTGTAATCTTTCAGAAAATATTATACTTATTTACTTAGTTTTTTACATTACTTCTGTGTGTCATCCTTTAAACAATAGTCAGTAAAAATAAAATACACTGTTTACTGCACAGATGAGCTTGAGAGACTGAATTAATTTATCTTAGCAAGTGATTCACCGCTGTTCATGTCAACCTATACATAGATGTTTTGTATGATTGAAACAAGTATTGTGTATTTATCCAAGTATATCTACTCATATAGAGGATAAATAATTAATGACTAACAGGCTTAATTTATTTTGTTATCTATTTGTGCTTTGAGACAATTAACATATATTGCATGGTCAGTGACGCAAATTAGGGTAAAAGAGAGTGTCAGTTAAGTCCTGCTATTTCCATGGCTTGGAACCAGAGGGGCGTAAGTGCCATTTGGCAAGAGAGAGACAAAAGAAATTTTCGCCAAACTTTCAACAACTGTATTTATTAACGTTCAACCATAATATTGGAACCCCATACATAATAAAATAATTGGTAGTAACTGAGCAATAGTATTACAATACAATATTCCAAAACATTAAAAACACATTTCAATTATGCCAAAAAAAGGTCACATATGCCTTTTTGGCACAAAAAAAAATATTTTTTTGCATGTAAACGAGGGGCATATGTGATGAACAATACAGAAACCTACCTAGTTTTATTTGGCAATTTAATAACTTTTTAATAACAATTAGAATGAATGATTAGAAGAAAGTAGAATGGATACAATTTGTAATTATGGATGGATCACTTTAAGGGTTGTTTCTCCTGACTCATTTTCCTATTGAACTAAAATAAGTCAGGAGGAACAACCCTTCAGGTGATTCATCCATATCTACTGCATATCCTGGCAGCAGAGTGATGGTTTTGATGCTTGTTTGATCCCGCAGACCCTTGATGACTTACAGCCATTTAGCCAACATGGGTTCCATACTATTCCCGTGTAATTTACAGCTTAATGTAGTCCCACTCCCCAATTCCCATAGAGATCCATTCAAATGCAGAGAGGTTATAGTATCGCTTGTAAGAGTACCAGAAAATAAGATATTAAGAGTTTTTTAATATCTTTTTATACCCAATCATGATAGCATCACCTGTTTACCTGTGGAATGTTCCAAACAGGTGTTTTTTTTGCCCCTGTCCCAACTTTTTTGGAATGTGTTGCAGGCATCAAATTCGGAATTAGCGTATATTTACAAAGATCTATAATGTTGATAAGGTAAAACATTAAATATCTTTTTTTGTACTGTTTTCAATTAAATATATGCAAAAGAGAATTTACAAATCACTGCTTTTTGCGTTTATGTGCATTTTACATACTGTCCCAACTTTTTTGGAATTTTTTGTATATACTTTACCTTCATCATTCACAGCTGACCCTGAGTCTGATTCTTTACTTAATTCATCTTGCTCTTCAAGATCATCTAGTTCTTGCATTAAACTCATTAAAATATTTTCTGCTGTTAAAAGTTTTCTTGTTTCTATGTACGACCTTGATGTGTTGGCAGCCATTTTGGCTTAAGTGCTGTCTTAAGGCTCCACCCACAATGCATTGTTCAGAGCCAGAATGACGTAAGTGCACTTACACACTTCTGGCTCCAAACCATTCTCAATTTCTGTGTTAGGTTTTTGTTGTTTTGTTGCTTTATTCAATACTGTTTGTGATTTCAGTTGTGCCCTTCTGGCACTGGATAGAGCTCATCAAGAGCTTTCATTTTATAAATAGAACAAATTTTCACACAAAATGCCACTTACGCCCCTCTAGTTCCAAGCCCACAATTTTTTATATGTAGAACATAGAATTTAGCCCACATATGCGCACAAACAATCAGTGATGTATTGTGTGCATATTTCAGTTTCATGTTTTCATTTGTTCCTTTTAGTATATGTATGTTCTTCCTCCTGAGATCAACAATGGCGGCGTGACACTTTGAGCTCTTTCCAGTGAAAAGTTTTGACTATGAAGATGAAAGTGCGTGAATGCCAGCACACAACACTGTCTCACATTACGGGAGAGGTCAAATCACTCAAAATGACTGATCCCTGCTGGATATGCAACAGAAACCTGCTACATCACAATTGCAAATGGGATGTAAGCTATTCCTGATTGGTTTCCCGTCTGGAATGTTTGTGTTGATGAAAATGAAAAGCTAGTAAAAGTGAATGAGATGAAAGGGAACCTTTTTCACCTGGCGCCTCTTTAAGCTTTTACTTTAGTGGTCGGATATTTAAAAGCGCTGATGGAACGGATTGAGCAAGACCAGAACGGCCCCCTATAGAAAACAAACATAAACGAGAAACATGGCAAGATTGAAAAACTATGTTGAATGTAGTTCCAAGGGAAGAGCTTGTTATTCAATCATTAGCATATGATGTCAGGGATAATTATCTCCTTACAGTCAGAGTACTTAAATGTACAGTAGGTGAATTCTTTACCACCGGTAATGACGCCTGGGTAGTTCACTGAAGGCTTACACTCAGGAATATACTTCACTTATCTTAACTTCTAAATAACTTTTTAACACATTATTTGCTTGACAGTAACCCATTATTCAAAACAACAACAACAATAATAATAATTATAATGTATTCATGATTCACACTAAAAACAAAAAGGAGGAATCCAAAAAGGAATATTTGGATGTGATGAAAGATTTTGTTTTAATCTGTAGCTCAACGCAGCTGAACAATAATCAATCTAAGCTGTGATCATCCATTCAAAACCAATTTCTAATTGGTTATAACCCCTCATGCAAACCTTTTGCTTCATCTGAAATGTGCACTGAAGTGATTCATCAAGCCATTTTCAAATTGAATTAAGCAAATTCTTATACAATGGTGTGCAACACACTAACAGTGAAAATTAGTTATGCAAGCTATTCCATTCTGTTTATCTAAAAAATTAAAATAAGAAAAATGTGATGGCCCCTGCTGGGGCCTACACACAATCCACTGGCCCCTTGTTCCAGAGACATGTTGGCCCTCGGAGTGGAGCCAGACCGGCCTTACTGGCCCCTTGTACCAGAGACATGTTGGCCCTCGGAGTGGAGCCGGACCGGCCTTACTGGCCCCTTGTTCCAGAGACATGTTGGCCCTCGGAGTGGAGCCGGACCGGCCTTACTGGCCCCTTGTTCCAGAGACATGTTGGCCCTCGCAGTGGAGCCGGACCAGCCTTCCAAACAGCAGTAAGAGTGAAACACAATCTCCCTCATGCGTGCTTGTCCCCTCACACTCTGACTTGGAGCCCACTGTAACTGAAGCACTGTTCCCTTTCCCCGTAATGCCAACTCCATAATCTTCTCCCTGGGCTTCCATAAAAGTGTCAGGCAAAGAAATATCTGGATTAGCAAAAATTTCAACTTCAACCATTATAACAGGTTTGAGTGAAACCTCCAGACATCTGCCCGAGTCAAGGCTTCTCCCAGAAGGAGAACGCATTAACTCCAAACAGAGCAAGCAAACGAGGAGACGGAAATGGGATACGCTTTATAAAAATTCCTCCAACAGGGAATGCACTTGATTAATGCTCGGGGTTTAAAATCGGCTTGCTAAATTGGCTATGTTTTCCCTTTTTGGGGAGCACCCTAATCCCAGCAGGTGTAGGGAGTGCAAACAGTGTCCATGGAGCCAAATAGAGACACCGGCCTTCACGCTAATCACAATTCTAACGCTTGTTTCCAAACTGCAACATCTGCGTTCTTCGAAGCCTCTTTTCCGCTGTTCCCCTTTGACGGTTGTCTGACTGCTGACACAAAAAAGATCACGTGAGGTCAGAATGAGACTCGTGAGAACAACCGAATATCACGAGAGGCATAAATTACGGTGCACAGTTTAAGTACGTAACTATCTAGACCAACATGGAATTTGTACATAAAAAGGCAGCACCAAACATATTGTGGATGAAGGATCATCACATCAATGGGGTGCGTAGTTGACTGATGTTGCAACAACGATCCACTTGAAGAGCAAACATATGAACCAGTTATAGAACAATAATATTTGCTTTGGAGTTACTTGAAGTGTACTTTCTTGCTTTAGGCCATGCAGAAATCCCCAATGTCCCGGATGCTAGACCCAAGCCACTCCTTCTTTCACTGTCCTATACTTCTGACTCGCAAACAAATGTAAATAGTGAATAAAATTAAAATACAGTGATTTGGCAAAGGACAATGGCTCACCCCAGGTAGATATCAGGAACCAGATTCAGCATTTATTCTGCATAGCAAATTAGTAACCTTTAGTACTATGCCTTATTGCCACCCTTGACAATAAACTTGTTTTAATGGAATTGACTTGAATTGAGCATAGTTGTAGTCCTACCCCGATATGGAGTTCCTTTAAGCTGACATGAGACAAGGCAACCTGATACAGGGCCAGGTAAAGGCTTTGCCAGAGAAATACAGTAAATGGTACCCTTATGCTTTGTGGCCTGCTGGCCCTCAATCACCTCCAGCCCTCATGTATCAGGTGATCTCTGCCATCTTTAGCTGTTGATAGGGTCGGGTTGCATTCCCTTTGACATTCACGGTCACTTCTGTCTCTCCAAACAAGCCTTTTGATCTCCTTTTAAAGAACACATCACTGGAGCTTTGCAAATATTCAGACAAAACACCACAGAGTCTATCCCAATGCTCGGTACTAAAGGTGATGAAGGATGGGCTAAACTTTCTTCTTCCTTCTAAACTTTATTCTTCCTTTGGGTCTCTTCGATAAACTATATCACGATATGTGAAATACTAATACCATTCAAAATTCTGTCAGTAGCCAGTCTCTTCACAGTAAAACCTTCAGTGTTAAATCATCTGATAGAGCATATTATATACTGAGTAATAGAGTAAATTGTATCTCTCTTGAATTTTCCCTACTGTAATTCCTCTATAAACTCTTTTAACATTTACATTTGGGAATTTGAGTCTGATGGCACATAGAGACCTGCAAGGAGAGAGTTGCAGTAGATCTGAATGACCACTGGACATTTAACATTTATGGCTTACGCTGTTATGCGTCAAATTCAACTGCGCTACTTTCACAATTAAATAAGCAGCTGCAATTCCACACCAAATGAGCCATCAACCCCTGTGCATACCATGAGCACCTTCGATTGCAAATCCAACAGAATTTTTGACCTCTTTATAATAGTAACAGTAGGCTTATGGATGTGCTTCTGTTGCTGTTGATGAGAGCTCATCACTGAGCTGATAGGCGGGGGCATACTTGACAACTGTCGGGGCCATCTGGATCTCCCGCCAAAGCCGCCCCAACCTCCCCCAGGGCTCTCCCCCTCTACCAGCATGGCCCTACCTCAAGAGCGTGGCGGTCCGATGGTGAAAGCTTCTGCAGACAGCAGCCTAGGAATGACAGCTATTCTTTATACCGACCAGCGGCACAGCTATGGGCAAAAAAAATGCACCGGCTTATGCCAACATTTACATGGCGCTTTGGGAGGAGACAGTTTTTGAAAAATGTCCCAAACTTCCCACTAATTATTTGAGGTATTTAGATGACATTTGGGGAACATGGACACATAGCTCAGAAGATTTCAAACACTTCATACGGATACTCAACACGCACCACACATCTATCACAATTAAACACACCACACACTATGAACATATAGATTTTTGGGACACTACCACATACACGGGGCCCTCATTTTCACAAACACACACATTAGACACTAAAGTCTTTTTTAAAGACACAGACACACATGCACTCTTACACAAGGACAGTCTCCACCCGAAAAACACATTCAGAGGTTTTATTAAATCCCAATTGCTAAGGTTCAACAGAATCTGCACACACATTACAGACTTTGAGGAGGCTACCAAGATCCTCTTCAATGCATTAAAACCAAGGGGGTATTCCAGATCGTTCCTCAGACAGATTCGGAAAACCTACAAAACAACAGGACACTAGAAAAATCATTCCGCTTATCACCACCTACTCGACATTCAGCCAAATAGCGAACGGAAAAATTTAACGGAACCTGGCCAGCATTCTGCAAAACACAGACCTGCTCCAAGAATACAAAATAATTTCGGCCTACAAAAAAAATCAAAAACCTTAAAAATCATCTGGTAAGTAGTAAACTACCGGAAATTTTACCCACACAAGGCCTGATATTTTACAAACAGGCCACTACAGTGAAAAACAACACTACAAACACAACATACCTTATTAAACAAACACTCACAGCTAACACATATAACTGCATATATGTCATAAAGTACACACACTGTGACATAAAATATGTAGGAAAGACAGGAAATACAATTAAGACCAGATTGGCACAACACATATATAACATAAAAAATCATAGAAAAACAGACGCACACATAGTGGCTCATTTCCTACACCATGGACTTGAAGCAGTAGAAATATCGGGCCTGCATTCTAACATTAACTGGACGCAGGAAGACAGACGTAGGACAGAAAGACATTGGATTAGAAAACTCAACATCATATTCCCAGGAGGATTACACAAACGCTGGTAAAAAACTTCAACACAAGAGGGACCAAATTCTTCCTACTTAAAGGCTGCAGTACACTGAATGGCCATTGCAAACTTTTCTTTCCTAAGGGGCCCTCATAAGGGGTAACTTGGGAAATAAAGATTTTTTCTAAATCTAGAAATGACAGCTAGCTAGCACGTCCCTCAAAGCAGGGCTATATGAAAAAGCTAGCGTGTTCTCATCCAGTCAGCATAGCACTTATCGCCTTATCCTCATCATCTTTCGTTTTATCCCTTTTCACTTCAGAACAATGGGTATATAGGCTCTAAATCAGATCCAGTTATCCAGTTGGGCAACTACTGGAGGTAGGTTTGTCAATCATTGCTGATGGATCATTTGTGAGTGAAACAATTACTTGGATTCTGAATAGGTTTTGATGGCAATCCCAGTAATACCATGTCATTTTTGTAGCCATGGTAAGCTTCAATTAATGGACGTTAAGTAGTAGGGAGTTATGTGTGAATGTTATATTGGGATTACAAGAGATTAAGCATGTCTGCATCTTCCACAGCAACTAGATCATTTTATAATTGAAATGTAGCTGGTGGCTGTAAAAACATCAAATGCCACATTATCTCAGAAAAAGTACTGTATTCAATTTATTCGGATTCTCACAGATTGCTTTTCACTTTGACATGCACATTCTTATTTTCGTTAAGTGGTTTAACACTCTCACAGGTGAGGATCTAGCCTGAGGACAAGCCATACGCTCATTAGATATCTCAGATGAGACTATTACCTTTTCTACCAGACATACTGTATGCTTACCTTGGAACGAAACTCCATAGAGACAAGACCAGCAAAGACTCAAACAGACGTAAAAAAAAAAAACCCTCTACAAGGCACTTTGTCCATCAGATGTGATTTTGTGTTCTTTTAGGAGGATTATATCATGAAGGTCGACTGTCTCATTTGAACAGTTACAGCTGTGTGAGCTTTTGTAGACAGGTCATCCTCTTACCTCCAGCGATGGTCTAACTCAGTTAAAACATTGCTTTAGTATTGCGGCTGCATTAAAGCATTGTATTGTCGCACAATAACAAGAAAACTGAGGGACTGATTTGCTAAGACCTTTAGCGTGTGCAAAATCAATAACCCGACAAATGATTGGTCATGGTATTTGTTTTACACCAATCATTGGTGGTGGTATTAGTTTTGCGTGTGCTAAAAGATTTTGCATGCTAAAGGTCTTAGTAAATCAGGTCCTCAGAAAGCATTGTGTCATAGTTAGCCCCTTGGATGAATGTTCCTTCAGCCGCCAACCAATCACAGATCTCTGAGGCATTATCTTGCAGCTGTTGATGGTTTTTGTACTATGTGTAATCCCTTCTCATAAATGTACCTCTTTCACTGTAATAATGAATGGAATAATTCATTTCTTTGTTTACTTATTAGGAGGAGAAAAGATAAGTTATGTACGATGATATTTATACATTTATTGGGTCTATTCATAATAAAGTAAGAGCAATTCAGCACAAACAATAACTTTGCTGAGGATATAAGATGTTTGTGCAGAAATATTGGTACTTTCACTGACTTCTCTATTTATTTCTTCACTGACAGTTAACAGTTAGCCTGCACCTGACCAATTCACCAATATAACCCCCCAGCCTACAATCAGTTCAGAGATACACACAGAAACACACACACACGCACACACACACATGCAAGCACGCACACATTGTTAAATACATAGAAACCAACCTTTTCAATTTATGCTTTAATGCTTTTTTTTAACCTACAGTTGCAGTTGACATTGGCATTGTTTGTGAGTCATTAGGAAGCAAACTTTGTTTCTGCGTCTGCTTCGACAAACCGAAAACACTAACTAGGCCCCAGCTGATCCAGCAGAATTCAGACAAATCCAATCATGCGTCTGGCTAATTTATAGCAGCACAGGAGCGATGAAGCTCTGCTCTGTATGAGGCCTGTGTGCTGCCTGTCTAAAAGCAGCTCCGGTTTCACAACTGGGCTCGGAAAGGTGTCGGTTTTTTACACAGGCCAGGAGGGGGCCACAGCGAGTGATTAATCATGTAGTAGGTATCTCTAGTCATCCTTAACTGGATTTTCCCCTGCTCAGGAGTCGATCTGAAGCAGGGTAAGTGCCCGTGATGGATGAGGGCTGGGCGCATCCTCGCCTCGGACCGACCGCGCGAGTTCCTGGGTTGGCCGCTGCTCGTGCCGATGTCACGGCAGTGGAAGATGTGTTTTTGTTTCCTCTAAGTGGGATCTGTGTCCCTGGCATCAATAATGCATCGCCCCGGTTGTAGGGCCTAGCTAGGTTTTCAGTCAGCGCGTGTGCTTGGGAGAGAGTAGCGATCGAGGGGTCTCGTACTTAAAGTCTCCAGGGTCTGGCTGATGTGTGTGTGTGTGTGTGTGTGTGTGTGTGTGGAGGGCGCTGTGGCATTGACATCTCTCGGGTCCGATTGCTAAGGAAACTGGATGTAAACTTTCATCGTATCTCTCTATAGGTAGCATTACTCAGTGGGAGGATATGCTATGTTCCTGGTTTGAATAACAACAGTTGTTTTATATCTGTGTATAACTGCCTATGCTACTACTGTACTATGAGTGCTAATATGGTGGTATTGCTAATTATTGTCAGTGTCACACAAACACCTTGCATCTCCAAAAAAATGTAATTCTCGTGAACAGCAAAACCTCATTTTTTTATTTACCACTTGATGCTAAAATAAGATGCAAGGTGTATGTGCATTATATCCAATTCTTTATGATCTGCACCAGTCCAACTGTTGTTTTTCAACTGCTGTACTGCCTTTAATCTCACTGTTAAATGTTGATTACCCCGGTGGTTTAATTAGCATTAAAATGATTGTCTACTTCAAACACAAAGTGATTGTGTACTTCAAACAAGCATCAATGAGAGAGAGGGGAAGCTCTTGTAAAACAAGCGAAATAAATTGCTTTGTCAGTGTCAATAAAATAGCTGGGGCATCCTGGAGTTTGAAAGTATATTTTTTTATGTCACTTGGAAAAGTGACTGATGCTCCAAGCTACCTGGAGTTTTGTTTTGCATAAAAGTAGAGCTAGCTGACTTGCAGCTGTTCCCTTAGATAAAGCTGTCAGGACAGGTGGTATGGTATGAAGAACCAAACTGCGTGTCCATTTATGGGATCAACAATGGTACCAAAGCCAAGTCTGTACCACCTCAATTATTGCTAGCTGTTTTTTGGACATCGCACCAGTTATAAAAATGAAAGATAATGCAATACTAATTATCTTTCGGGGCGGCTGTGGCTCAGGAGGTAGAGCGGGTTGTCCGCTGATCGCAGGGTCGGCGGTTCGATCCCCGGCTCCTCCTGTCCACATGTCGAAGTGTCCTTGGGCAAGACACTGAACCCCAAATTGCTCCCAATGAGCAGGCTAGCACCTTGCATGGCAGCTGCCGCCATTGGTGTGTGAATGTGTGTGTGAACGGGTGAGTGAGAGGCCATTGTAAAGCGCTTTGGATAAAGGCGCTATATAAGTGCAGTCCATTTACCATTTAATAGGAAGTGTTGGCATCTTTGTACTGAGCAAAGTAATTTGTCATAGACATATTTTTGGTGGGCTTCACTGAAATTCTTTCTTTGCTGTTGTCATCTTCCATCTACATGCCTGTATTTGTCCCTGATGTGGGGGGCAGTTGTGTGCCACGCACCAGTTGGTGTTGGACAGCATCTAAAAATAAGTCCACATCAAAAAATATAACCAGCCAGATGGACGATTCATTTTAAGAAGGCAGTGAAGGTGCAGTGATTAGGCGGTACATCGTTTTTTGGGGGGTTTTTTTCGTATGAGAGTGGCAGGGCAGACCTCATCACCATCTGCTGGAAGTCTACCCAGACTTGACCTCCTCCAGCCAGGGGCTTGACCCTTGGGAGAGTGTGCCGTGACCCAGGGAATATGAAACCATTAAAGTGAGACAAAGACCTTATATGAATCACAGTGACAACGTTGGACGTCTCCCGGACCTGGGCTCTCCTGGGTCATCTTGCTGTGGTCTCAGCTTGCACTGCACGCCAGAAAAAAACAAGAACTTGACTGCAACAGCAGCTGTAAATCTAGATAATGTCAAGTTAAAGACAGGTATTTAAAATGAAAGTGAGGAATGGGCAAGACTCCACACAGCTGATTATTCCCGAGAGCGTTACAGAGTTTAGCTCTTTGGCCTTTTCTGCCCCTGTCACGTTATGGGATGCATCGGTTTCACTGAATTATTATTATACTCCTCAATGCTGTAAGTACTGCAAGGCTGTAGTCAGGTATCATGTTGATAACGTATCTGTGGTGTTAATAGGCATGGTGTTTACACCTTGCACAGTGTTCTGTTTGCTGCTGGAGATTTTGTGTCAACCTGAATGACGGAACTTATTCTGAACACAGACAAATTCTGCGCTTTCCTGCTAAATGTGAATAAGTTTATTGAAAGTTCATTGGATTTTTATTTTTTTATTTTTTTAAAATTTTTATTTCATTTTCATCAGCGTCTAAATACATGTGATGATATGCAATGATATGCAATTAAATTCTTCATAGGTTTTAGTAATATGTTTTCTTATAGGCTTTTAGCCCTTTGGGGCAGTCTTAATGTCCAGTTTAATGAATATGCATAAAATATGCAAGTGGTTTTTACAGCTGTGAGAAATTGCTTAAAAACCTCAAACATCCCCAAGGACTATTGTTGAAAAGATCTTCTGTTTTATAACCTTTCAGTCATTTAGTTTAATGTGTAGCCAGCATTTGAGCATGCATTCAAGAAGTGTAAGCATATATGAAATACACTGGAAATATTGTGGTTTCCCTAAACATATTAGCATTTTATTTCTGTTTCAAAAAATGCTACTTTGGCCACAATATTTTGAAGACTTAAGAATACTACTAAATACATAAATATTATAAATGCTGCACTTTACTATTTATCAAATAAATATCAAAGTTTATGCAAGTATAGGTTGCATCTTTACAATAATTTTGTAAAAAAATTTTTGAAAGGGCTTTTGATTGAACTTTAGTTCAAATTTTATTCAGATTATTTGCCGGTTGTTTTGAATGGGTTTTGTGCAGTCTTGACTATTTATTTCAGAAGTCTTGGAAGGATATAAAGTCCTGATAAAAGTGTAGGTTGTAATATGGATGTGCCATCTGGGTGCCTTTGTGGCTATGGGCTGGTGTGTTGTTTGCCATGACCTTCATAAATAACTGCTTCCACTGCAACTGCTGTTCTATGCATATAATATAACATTAACATCAGGACAGATCAAATTTAAATCAGTCATTGTGGAGCCTATGCAATATTAATAAGCCTTTATTGCCTTTATTGTTCACTGCTCGGAAATTAATTTTGTGTGGTTGGAAAGACAATGAGAATATGTCATATGCCAGGCAGGTCATCACAAATCCACAGATGCACGCGCACGCGCACACGCACGCACGCACGCACGCACGCACGCACGCACGCTGGCAGACAGGCACACACGGCGGCGGCTGTGGCTCAGGAGGTAGAGCGGGTCGTCCGCTGATCGCAGGGTTGGCGGTTCGATCCCCGGCTCCTCCTGTCCACATGTCGAAGTGTCCTTGTTGGGCAAGACACTGAACCCCAAATTGCTCCCAATGAGCAGGCTAGCGCCTTGCATGGTGGCTGCCGCCATTGGTGTGTGAATGTGTGTGTGAATGGGTGAGTGAGAAGCCATTGTAAAGCGCTTTGGATAAAGGCGCTATATAAGTGCAGTCCATTTACCATTTACCACACACACATGCACAGACACAGACAGGCAGATAGACATATACAGACACACACATGCACACACACACACACACACACATACACGTGTATACTGGCAGACAGGCACACACACATGCACAGCCACAAACAGGCAGATAGACATAAAGACACACACACATGCACACACACACACACACACACACATACACGTGTATACTGGCAGACAGGCACACACACATGCACAGCCACAAACAGGCAGATAGACATACACAGACACACACACACACACACACACACATACACGTGTATACTGGCAGACAGGCACACACACATGCACAGCCACAAACAGGCAGATAGACATAAAGACACACACACACACACACACACACACACACACACACACACACACACACACACACACACAGTTCCCAGTCCTCATGCATATACTGTACACACTCATTATAGTGCTTGTTCTGTTCGTCACCCTGCTGATTTGGAGGAAGAACGCTTCCTCTGCTCCTGCTTGTGTTAAACCTTCTTTTTTTGCTCCTTGCATCCTCTACCAGGGGAAGCTTCTGGAGATAACGCTCATGGGTCACATTTGACATGGTACGCTTACCTTTCATTTCGCCCCTGGTTGTTGCAACAGTCTCTGTGATCTCTCACACCAAACCCAACAGAAACATGAAACTAAGACAGCCGCCAGTCCCAGCTTGCTCTTCCCGTTAACTGAGAGGCCACACAACGGCACTCGAAACAAGAGGGTAAGAACACTCGCAAGTGTGACCACTCTATGAAAGCATTTGCATTTTATAATCAATGCTCAACTTCCGCATTCTATAAATAAAAAGCGTGTTAACTGCTGTTGTGTCTCAAAGATGGATAGTGTTGCATATGCTATTTTAGGTGATAATACGTTTATATTTATTCATTGTTTATTTAAGTTGGCCATATACTTGATATCAACATTTAAGGGGCTTTCACACATATCTTTTTCATTGAGAATTGGTAAGATAGATGAGGGATATTTAATAAATACTGGCAGTAACTTCTTTATTTTATCTCTGTATTGACAGCATAAATCTGTCTGCAAGTCTGCTTTGACAAGGGAGAAGGAGACTGATGATTAATGCAGTTTGTTTTTTCTTTCCCACGTTGTTTCTCTTCCAGCTGTTTGGCAGTTTTCTAAAGCCATGCAGTATATAAAGTAAGCTTAAGGATAGTTAATTAAAATGAAACTTTCCATCGCCCATCTCAAAAGGCTAGAATTGTTTGCCGTATTTGATACGTTGAAGCTGGCGAGGTAGCGCCCGTGTAAGGAACAGCTCTATGTCCGCAGTGCCACACTGCATTAGGGTGCAGACATCAGTCTGTCATTTGTTTAAGGATAGCATTGTTACCCTTTAGTCATTTTATTGCCTTGGTTAATGTACCACTTGTCCCAACTGTGCAATATGAGAGGATAATGTTTTGAACAGGCTTTAGCACCTACTAATTAAAGTACCATGATAATAATAATAATAATAATAATACTAATAATAAAAGTGCTGTCAGAAGGGTTGCGCCATGGGAAATGGACACATAATTACCCTCGGATTGCTCTTTATGTTGTTGCTCAATGGAGCCAGTACCTTGCCTGTTTAGTCTCTCTTGTCATAGTTTCAGCGATGGGTGAATAAAGTTTTTCAATTTGCCATGCACACCAGTCTGAGCAAAACTCAAGTCAAATATAAAGCATAAAGGAAAGACTAATCATTTTGCATTTTGCAATTTAGGTTTTTATTTTCTTTCTTTTTTTTAAATTGCTCTGGCAAATTAAACAGCTTAATTGGCAGTTATCAAGGCAGTACAGTAATCATAGCAGACAGACAGGGAGCATCGATGCGTCAGCACAGTCAACTAAAATGAAGCGTTTCGAAAATAACCACAGTGGTTCACGGTACTTCACGCGGTGTTTATTACGACGGTGTGCAATCCCAGGGTCCTCTGTAGTGCCATCCATGCCACAAGGGTTTATAAGCTACAACAAATGATTAGAAAATTAGACAGAAATTGTTTCTCGTCTATGAACCAATAGCATTCCCGCTGACTGGAAACCATATCTTATTTTGTTTTGCAAGTTGATAAAAAAAATATCAATTCATTTCGGCAATTTGAATGCCTTATGCTGTACAGTGTTCTCTTGTTCTGTCAAATACTGCTCTTGATTAATGAAAAGCGAATTAGAAGAATTAAAGTTTGATTCAGAGTGAATCATTTCACACTTAATTTCCCAGCAGCACCGATCATGATGACAGTGGTACTAAAATTTCTTTGGACAGAAATGTATATTGTGAGATGGATCCAGATGCATGATTTATGACCTGGGATCAACATCGGTCCACAGGTAGCACACATAGATGAGAAGAAACTGATTGGGTCACTTTGTTTGTTTGTCCTCAGTTTCCTGCTCTTGGCTCTGAGCTGTATCTGAATGGTGTGTCTGGCTTGCTGGCTCCTGGTGCTAAGCTTCAGTGTTCGATAGATACCCGCTGCAGCCATTGATTTGATTCTCTATTTTAAGTCCAGGGAGAGGGTCTCAGGTTTCTCAGCACAACTGTGCAGTCTGCCAGGGGTCCTGTCTGTGGGCCTACAGGGGGCTGGGCGTGTGTGTGTGCGTGTGCGTGCGTGTGTGTGTGTGTGTGTGTGGGCATGCGTGTGTGTGCATGTGCGTGCGTGTGTGTGTGTGTGTGCATGTGCGTGCGTGTGTGTGTGTGTGTGTGTGTGGGCATGCGTGTGTGTGCATGTGCGTGCGTGTGTGTGTGTGTGTGCATGTGCGTGCGTGTGTGTGTGTGTGTGTGTGTGTGTGTGTGTGTGTGTGTGTTGGGGGGTTGGCATAAGGAGTCTGAGAGAGGGGGACAAAGGGGACACTGGGTGAGTCTGACCCTTACAAAAATATAGGCCTTCTGGCAAATTTGCGTCAAACCTTCGGCATTGTTGCCGCAAGCTCATATTTTCACATGCAAATTAGCTTTGTGGGAACTGCCATTGTTGCAAGAAGTTCACCAGAATTTCACCAGTACTGGCAAAGTCTACCGAACCTCTGGCAACATTTTGTGAAAAACAATTTAGTTTGTGGCAAATGCGCTACATATTAGCTGCAAGTTTGCAGCACACTATCCACTATCCAAGGGAAAGATGTGATTGGGAGGCTGAGAATCTTCTTCTAGGCTGCACAGGAAGCGCCAAAGTCTTTGTATGGAAATTAAGTTCAAAATAATATGTGTATGTGTATGTGTATGTGTAAGTACTAACTGCTACTTTTTCACTCACACACACGCACACAAACACACACTCACGCACACACACACACACACGCACACACACACACACACACACGCACATGCACACACATGCACACAGGTAAATGCTCATTTGTGTTGCATTACCCAGGCTCCTCAGCCTCCCACACTAGGGCGGGAGGCCTAATTCGCAGCGCCGAGCAGCATTTGGCCGTAATGGTTGCCTGACACTGGAAGTCCACTTCCATCACAGTCAAGCGCTCCCAAGTTACAGCTCAGGCATAAACAAGCCAGGCTCATTAGAAACAGAATATCTTTCACACCGCACCGTGCCTGACTGACGGGGACTATGTGAGTGTGCACCACGCTGACAGTAATGAAGCTTCCAGAGCGTGGTGCCAGATCAAATTCAACCCTTTTCAGCAGACTGTTTCATACCCTGGCTTTCTATCAAGGGTGTGATTGATAGGAACAGGGTTTTGGGAGGGTGTCCACAACTTTGTAATGTGGGAGCACAAAAAAAACAAAAAAAAAACAATGGTCTGTTGTGCTAATGGGAGGCATTTACTTTATCATCAGAGGTCAGACCCTTCTGTTCTGGTTTCTGCTCCTCTGACGAGTCACATGAAACAGATTCTCATCATCCTACTATTCGCTCATGTGAAAGGAATTTTGGGTTCATTTCTTTTTTCTTTTCGCTCAGCACAAATGTGAAAGTCTGCATTTCATTGTGTATCAAGATCATCCTGGTAGATTCCTCTCACCTGTAAGAACTGTGCTAATATCTGATTGACTTGCCTTGAATGATATGAATATGATCTAGGGCAGTGTTTTTCAACCTTTTTTGAGCAAAGGCACATTTTTTACATTTAAAAAAAATCCTGAGTCACACCACCAACCAAAAGTGTTACTAATTAAGTGAAGTTGGATAATTTCCCACGGCACACCTGACGATCTCTCACGGCACAGTGGTTGAAAATCACTGCTATAACCTATAACCTGAATTTGAATGGATCTCTCTGGGAAGGGGGGGGGGGAAGTGGGACTAGATTAAGCTGTAAATTACACAGGAATATTATGGAATTCATGGTTGGCTAAATGGCTGTAAGTCATCAAGGGTCTAAGGTATCAAACGAGCCTCAAACCATTACTCTGCTGCCAGATGTGCAGTAGATATGGATGGATCACTTTAAGGGTTGTTTCTCCTGACTCCTTTTCTTATTGAACTCTATGGAAGTCACACCATGACGCAAGGTAGAGAAGGAAGTTTGAATTCCACAGTTAACGCTAGATTCTGTGGTGCCAGGAAGGGAGTTGGGGTGCCGCCCTCTATTGGACAGCACCGTCACTACACACAGGCAGGGGAGCCAGCTGAGGCAAATCAAAATTACTAGACATCGAGTAACATCTGAATTGCCAAGTTGTGACAATACAAATGATTGGCATTCAACACTTGTGCCACCAACCTAATTCCTACATTGTCTTCAGATGGTAAGAATGACAGTGCCAAGTTACACTAAACTTAGGAAAGATTGAGTAGCATTGCTTGAGTAGCTAGTGTGAGCTGCAATGGGCAATGTTTGTTGCAACTTCATTTTGGCATTCTTTTTAGCAGGCCTAGTTTTTAAATAATGGCTTACCGACAGTGCTGGGTAGGCTTAGCATTTATGTACATTGAAACATGCATACATAAATCAGCTTGTCAGTCCAATTCATTGTCTGGTAAAACAAGTCAGACAAGAGAAAGTTGAGCATGAAATGAAGCTTCTTAGCAATAGGCAAGACGAGCCATGTTGTTTGGGGGAAATGGCTATGCAAGAACCAATACAAGAAGTTGTAGGGTGGCAGCATGTCATAGGAGCCAAACAAATTCAGATGGTGGTAAAATAAAGAATGCAAAGCTCATGGATGCACACAGCAAATGCCAAGTGAGTAAATCAGGCTCCAAAACTGAGAAATCCCTGGAACATCATTTTCAGTAGTCACATTTGAGGGTACAAATTGACATGGCATAAGAGCATTGAGGTGACAAATGTAAAATGACTGAAACAATCCAGAGCAAGGTTTGATTCACTGTCACCATGTTTATTATTCAAAAATCCCCACCCAGTTACAAGACCATAGGTTTGTAGCGTCTCCACACAAGCATTGTCCCCAGCACAATCAGGCAGATAAATCCCACTGCAGCCATCACTCCAGCCATGACCACAGCCTCAGAGGAACCTAGGAGGCAGAGAATGGTTTAAATATTCCAATAACCTACAGGTCAACAAACCATTCTTTGAGCAGTTCTAGAACCTGGACAGTGAGCCCCACCTCAGGCTGTACAATATTACCTTCTGCTCCATGGTCAGCGCTGCGGGACTCAGGCACAACATCTTCAGTAGCCTTCTGGACAACAATGGGGCCTAGGACTGCACCACCCTCATACTGTGCAGCTGGAGAACAGAACAAGGTCATACACTGGCACCAACACAGGGAGGCAGAAAGTCAAAGAAAATGAACGTCAAACCTGAAGCAACACTCCTGCCCTTCCTCAAAGCACAGCTGGTGTCACAGCAACTACATGCCTGGTCATCTCCAGATGCACTGATCCACCTGAAAGAAGAACAGGTTACCCAGATACCTGGAGCTGAAGTACTCCAGCATTCCCGACAAGTCAACCAACCGGTCCTTTCCAGGAGGATATGAGCAGGCCTTCCCTTCTGAATCTGGCAAGGCTGCCGTGGCTTTCAGATGGCAGAAGATGTAGATCTACAGTCAGGAGAAACATTGCAGTTAGTACTATAACTAATTGCCCTCTTCGGAACACTTCCCCCAAAGGGTCAGTCGATGTACTCACAGCACTTCTGGCCTCCTGGGCAAACCTGAAAGCATCCAACTGAAATAGCAGCTTATCATCCTGTACCCTGGACAGGAACTGGGAGCGGGAGTTGGTCAGCTTGGAATCCATGAGACACCTGGAAGGCAAACACTGTAGATCCATCACATCCACAAGACAGGCTACAAATAAGGTACAGCATACTCACCCCTTATTCTCAATGAAAGCATAGCTGGGGACTGAATTCATATCAGGGTCCAAGGTAGCTACACATGTATCCACAAACACACGGAGGGGCATGTGGTTAGCCTGGACCACAGAGGCCTCAATGTTAATGAGGTCCCCCAGGAAGAAGACATTGGATGTCCTCTCCAGCTGCCAGTTATCTACCAGGTACAGGGGGGGGTTGAAGCATCTAGCCAGTAAAATTGCATGCAGATATTCCAAGGTTTAGTTAGCATAGCTTACCAGCCATGAGCCTCAGGGAGAATACAAGCAGTTCCTCAGCAGACAGGGTAGAGTGGTAGGGGATCCAGGTCGGTTTCAGGGCATTACTGCTCACATTATGCAGCCTTCATGGGGGTGATAACCAGATGCAAGTTGAAATGTACAAATTAAGGTTCAGGAACCAATAGTTGGGTTGAAGTCAGGGACATGTTAAAACGAGCTTATGCATACATTGACAGCTTAGGCAATTACATATTGACTGACCGCAGCCTCAGGAAGGAACATTTTAGCTGAAAGGTACAGAATTGTATCCTCAAGTATGAGTTACAAGAAATCAAGGGTAGAAAGGTACATATAGCTAACAGGAAAATGACTCCTAACCTCATGTAGTGGCACTGGATGCCCACCACTGCACTTGATGTCCTGATGATGGGAGTGCCACTAAGTGCTCCAGGTTGGTAGTTGAGGGCAAATGTGTAGACTAGGGAGTCCTCGGTCATCTGGGGAAAACACAGACCCATTAGTGACAATACATTAGCCACAGGCACTGTCCACATCAAAGACGCTACATACTGCAAGTACACTGCCACAGCCGTGTAGCTCAGTCTCAAACAGAAGCACTTGAGCAGACCCATCCTGGTCAACAGGTCCACAGCCTCCCAGGGTGATGTCAGACAGCTGGATCAGATGGCCAATGCCAAGCAGGTCCATATCCACTTCCAATTGAACAGAGCTTTCCCCACAGTGGGCCTTCACAGCATTAGGGTTAGGTGTCGGAGGTTCCACTGCAATTGTGGGCACTTTGGGTTCCCCAAGAGTAGGGCTAGGCATCACAGGAGCCTGCGTGAAGCCTGGTACCCTGTGGGTTAGGCGGGGGGTCACGGGAGCCTGCGTGAAGCCTGGTATCCTGTGGGTTGGACGGGGGGTCACAGGAGCCTGCGTGAAGCCTGGTACCCTGTGGGTTGGGCGGGGGGTCACGGGAGCCTGGGTGAAGCCTGGTACCCTGTGGGTCGGGCGGGGGGTCACGGGAGCCTGTGTGAAGCCTGGTATCCTGTGGGTTGGGCGGGGGGTCACGGGAGCCTGGGTGAAGCCTGGTATCCTGTGGGTTGGGCGGGGGGTCACAGGAGCCTGGGTGAAGCCTGGTATTCTGTGGGTTGGGCGTGGGGTCAAAGGAGCCGGTTTCCAGCTAAGCTGTTGAGTTGTTGCAAAGCTTTCTGCATTTACAGTTGAAAACTGAGATCCCCATTGAGCATCACATAAACACCCAAACAAACCCAAAACTATCAACCCAGTAAACAACCTCTTGCCCCCCATGGTGAATCAGCAGCTGATTTTAGGAAGGAAAAGAAAAATAGCAATGTCAATATTGTCTTCCTAAGCTAATTTATAGCCAGCTAAATGTAATTGATCGTTCCAAGCCCCTCCTCTTTCATCATCTCACAAATTGTTTTCCAGCCTTAAAGTGTTTCTGCCTCGTTTCATTTGCACAGCTAATAACCTGTTTATTAATTGATGTCACAAGTCATCAATTAATTTTGGAAAGCACACAGCTCATTGGGTCGATTGCAGCGTGCCTTCAGTTTTTAGTCCACAGCTGTGTATTAACACAATACCATACTAACTTGAAATTTGCTGTGTAATTAGTTTAGGAAGGTCTTCATAGCAGTGTCCAATTAGACTTCCGGATCAGCTCATCCATAGAAAGTCTCCCGCTAGTCCCAAAGTTCATTGTTTATGTTTTCACCACCATTGTGGGCATGCTCCCAAGCAGCATTCTGAAAAATGCAACCACAGTTGCAATCCCAGAATTTTAACAAGCTGTTAATTTTTCTTAATTAGGTGCTTTTTATATTTAGAGGAATTATTCACCCTATTAAGCCACTTCATGTCAGAAATAGCTATGCATGCCATGTAGAATAAACTCCCCATGTTCACGCTGTGCTTATTGTGCTATATTGCAACAATGACATTCAAAGAGGTTACACAATTATGTATTTTACCTGATCAAATTAAAGAGTGAAGTGAATCAATAGGTACCTTAATAGGTTGTTTAACACATGTGTTTAACTCTTCTTTTTTTTTTAAGCTTTAACTTAAAAACATAAGCTTTTTTTAACACAATGCAGGTTTGGCTCGTTATCATTTGCTTTGTGTTTGAATTCTTCATTATCTACCAAATGGTTAGTTTTAGTGGCCATGTGTCCACACTTTCACTAATTAGAAGCCTATTGATTCAAATCAGGCTTCAGGTACTCTTACAAGTGATACTAGGGTAATCGTCAGAGAGGAAGAGACTGCACTGACCTGCACATCAGAGAACAGATAATTATTATTCATATTATTATTATTATTATTATTATTATTATTAATTCAGGAATTGTTAACTGAAATTAAAATGATTTAAATCTGAAATGTGTGTAATGTTAAAAATAATCTTCCATATTATGTATTGGTTACTTGGCTAAGGATAAGAGAACATGTCTGGACTGAAATTATTCCAGAGTGAGTCAAACTATTCAGAGGAACAGCAGAAAACTCGTTTGAACATTGATGTATGGCCATATCAGTGCTCCTGTCTTCTTTCAGGTACTGGTTCAAAGTGAGAAATGATAGAGACTGGGGCGATGTGCAGTGACTCAGAATCAGGAATCAAGCTAAACAAGTTTGAACAAACGTGCTGCTTGAAAGGGTGTCAAACAGTTGAGGGCAGATGAGATGGAACCGAAAACCATCGCGAGGTGAGCGCGGGTCGAAAACGTTGTCAATGAATAGTCATTTGAAGTGAGTAAGGGTGAAATAAATGCCCGGCTAATGACACGTAATTGATTATGAGGTTGCCCGCGCGAAAAAGGAGATTGGAGCATCGGGCGTCTCTTAAAGACCGCCCCTGGGAGACACCAGCTCCTCCCGATCGGGCGTCGGGCTCCCCGGTAACGCTATACACATCAGAGCGACGGTGGTGGAGGGCGGGGGGCCCCATTGATTTAGCACTTAGCCAGGCGGTCCCATCTGAGCGCTTATCATATCTGGCCACTTGCCGAAGCAGAGGCGTCAAAGTTACGGATCGATCGGCAGAACTTTGGAGACGCGGATGGAGGAGGGAGGGAGGGAACGAGGGACAGGGAAGAGAGGAGGGAAAAGGTCAAATTTGTTTGCTGGTGACGCCCGTGTGGACGAGGAGGACGGAGGCCCCGCAGTCACCAGACGGTGCGGGGCTGTCTGCGAGTCTCCTCTCTTTTTTCAATCGTTACTTTTTGGATGGGACGCGGTTGCTTGGGGTGAGGCGCACTGTCTGTTTCCAGTCCGAAGGGTTTATACCCTGCTCTCGAAAGAGGCGGAAACTTGCCTTTGGAAAGTATCTGTGGTGATCTTAGGCGTCTTGCTTTCTGGTATTATTTAACAATATGTAAGACGATAGAATTAAAGATCATAATTCATGCAGTTATATCCTTTGACAATGTTATATGGACGTACAACAGAAAATAAGGGTGAATTAAAAGTTTGTGGAAAGCTGGGTAAAATGGGCAGCTAGTTGAGTGTGCTGAGACGGGAGACAGCCTGTGGTATCAGAGTTAACAAGGTGAGCTCTAATTGGACAATGCAAACTCAATGGTTGATCATAACACTACCAAGCTCTATGCTCAATATTCAAATGTTAAGTATTTTCACAGTGGAGAAATACTGTGGAAAGCACTCTTGTAAAAGGGGTTGCTGTCACAAATTATATTACCTGTAGACCTGGCAAGCATGTGACTGCATAATGTAAGATCATGCATCTTTTCCCCTAAAGAATCACGTGCCAAACTGCAGAAAAACCACTGTGATAGCATTAAGGTGGCATTGGTGGTAGTAAATCCATTTTCACTAGATAAAATAGGTGAAACTAGCTCTTCATTTTTGATTTTAATAAAGGCCCACACACACACACACACACCGACACACACATTACAACATCACATTATAGCACACTGTTATAGCACAATTCATAGTCTAATACGGAATCTCTTATACTGTATATAGTTTGCATATATAGGTCGGTATTTTCATATATATTTATGATATTCTGCCTCCACGGAATTCTGTATGGCTGCTAGGAAAGCTGCAGTGTATTGTTTCAGCATTGTGTGTGTGACCAAGCACAGTTAAGCTCATATAGTAGAAAAATAAGCATGTAAGCATATAGTCTATTCATTCATGTTTATCATGGTTATTTGTGTGGGAAAACATTTAAGGGTGTTTTATATGTATGATGTATGCTCTACCGACCCATTATGTTCAAGGTGGATGCCACAATGTCCAATAAAATTAAACAACTAAACAACTGGGTAGCACACGCTAATGGACAATCCGCAGACATTTAATTACAAAGGCCACGTAAGAAACAGCTAAAGTTAAGTCTATTTGCCTATGCTCTGATATTATTTAAAATCTATTGTAATACTTGGTCCTATACCCTAAGGAAATCTCGCTGGCTGCTTAACACAATTGCGACGATTAAATTTAAGGTAATACGAGAACCTTACAGTTAGATTTTTACATTGCACTACAATCGCTTAGCAGATTGTAATGTGATGTATGCAGCTGAGAGAAAGCCTATGTTAAGAAAAATTGATGCATTCATCTTCATGGAGGCTGTTTAATGAATGATCGCTCCACAGGTCGCTCCGTAACCGTGCGTATCAGCGCCGCGCATCATTAGCGTTTTAGAAAGGTTGCCGCGGTGTGAGGGAGGATGAAGATACGCGACGTGCAGACTCTCCTCCTGTGTCGTGTGTCCCTTTTAACAGGAAAGGTCAGATAACATTACAGCGGTTATTTATAACACTGCATTACCTTGCATTTATTATTCAGGCCTATGTCAGCTCATGACACGTTATGCGGATAATGGATATTTTCAACAAAGTTGCAGAACATAGGTGGAAATTTATATGCTGCATAATGGCTCTATATTTTTACAGTTTGTTCTATGATACAGGGGGCCGAGAGGTTGTCAAGTTGGTTGTGAATGTACCTCTGGTGGTGAAAACTCTGTATAGCTTTGTTATTAGTTGTGCAACTGAGGAGATCTGTGTTTATTGTTTTCTACAAAATAATTGACCCATATTTTACAATACATGCATAAATATGATACAGTTTATATTAAATGTATTTATTTAAAATATTTTATTTCAAATTTAAATTTAACATTTGGATGCATTACATTCATAGTGCATGTATTAGCTTATTTTTTTCCCACCAGGGTCCATACTCTTGAGATATAACATGACATTTTTGATAGGGTCAAAATTTAAGAGAGATATTTAAATAAAATATATTTGTGACAATTCCGTATACCGTTTAAGGGTTGTAACTGTCGATTTTGCAATGGTATTTTCTGTTTATTCTCATTTACCAATAAAGTATGCTGTATCCACGTAGAACTGCACTTAACTGAGATGAATGATTTAAATATGCATATATTGTATCTGCAATGTTCATATAACTCATAACTAAACAGTCAGGTCCATACATATTTGGACAGTGACACAAGTTTTGTTGTTTTGGCTCTGTACTCCAGCACATTGCATTTGAAATGAGACTTGAAATGGAAAATGGAACTATGAGGTTAAAGTGCAGACTTTCAGCTTTAATTTGAAGGGTTTCTACGTCCATATTGGGTGAACGGTGTAGCAATTGTAGCCATTTTATACATAGTCCCCCCCATTTTAGGGGACCAAAAGTAATTGGACAAATTTACATAAACTTTAATAAAGTTATATTTAATAATTGGTTGCATATCTTTTGCATGTCATGACTTGCTGATGTCTGTGACCCAACAACATCAAACGACTCTTGATATCTTATTTTCAGGTACTCGTAAATGCGGGAATTAGGAATTGGGGGGTGGGACTAGATTAAGCTGTAAATTGCATGGAAATAGTATGGAACCCATGGTTGGCTAAATGGCTGTAAATCATCAAGGGTCTGTGGTATCAAACGAGCCTCAAACCATCACTCTGCTGATGGATGGATCACTTTAAGGGTTGTTTCTCCTGACTCATTTTTCCATAGAGTTCAACAGAAAAATAAGTCAAGAGAAACAACTCTTAAAGTGATCCATATGATCATTGAATAAAAAATATTTTCGCACCATAAATGTGTTGGATGTATTGTATTGGAGGAAATATTTGAAATCACTAAAGACGTAAGGTGTAAAAATGTCAGGGGAGTGAATGCGTATTGTGCGCACTGTACGTAGCTATCTCTCATCACTCAGTATACACAGAAGACATTAAGAATGCACTGTAAATACAGTGAGCACATTAACTCTATAAATCCCGAAGTAACAGGAAGGTGAAAAGAGGGAAAATATCAGGTCACGCTACAGTGCCCTCAAGCCCAGATAAAGATGAAGTGGGCAAGATAGAGACGATGAGACAAGAAGAGAGCCCTCTCGCGCGTTTCGTTACAGCCAGACATTAAGATATCATTTTCCGAGATGCTGCGCACGCTACCTGTGGAGTCTGGAAGCTCGAAATGTCAGTGAATTTCCCCTTAATGAACCCGAGGAGAGACAATCTCGAGCCCGGTGCCAGCGGAGCCGGGTCTACTTCATCTAATGTCCTTATTATTTTACCGCTGTTTAATGTGTTATTCATTTTGTATCGGCGCAAATGCCAGCGAATCATAAATTATTCAACCCTTTATCATTATTGGTGGAATGTCTCACGGATTATTGCCGTGGTGACGAGGAAGTCTCCGCATAATCACTGCTAGGTTTAATACTCGGTAGTTAATAGCTCTTTTGGTTTTAATAGTTGTTCCTTCACCTGTGTAATCAAAAAAAGGAGGAGAAGGAAGTTGAATGATTATGAATTTATTCTACTGAGCTCACGCTTGGTGGACAAGATAAAAAAGAAAGGACATTAATGAGTTGAAAATCACTTCAGAGCTCTACAAGGGACCTCAATGTCATTTTCGAAATATGGATTTATGGACGGCATTAACTATGTTCTTAACTTTGAGTAAAAGAATTAGTAAACAATAGTGATTTGTATGCCATGTTATATAACAGCACTACAGACAAAATTTGAATTATTTGATAAATGTATGATTGTTTTTGCCCCCTTAACAAGCTTGAAAATATAAACAAGGCTCCTTTTTTACCGGATTGTCTCTAATGTGACAGTGCTATACTTTTCCACTTCTCACAAAATAGTTTTTATCCAATCATTTATATTATTGGATTAATGCAATGTTAAAACTGATTGATCATTAACATTTTTGTGCATGCTAATCAGTTTGACAGTTTGAATATGACAGTTGCTGTAAGTAAAGAAAAAAGGATTGTGTACATATTAAAAAAGATAATCATTATACAAAGTGTTTCAGTCAATGGAGATATGCACAACAAAAGAAAGATTCCCTCAGTTTAAAACAATGTTGAGATAAAACGCCTCACTCAGAACAAATTCAAACATTTTCCCTGTCAAAAAACAGCATTCGGCGTAACACAATGGATGAGCCCCCACCCCACCACCTTTCCCCATCTCACCATGTAGATCTCTTAATAATTACTCTTCATAAAGAGAGATGAAATAAAACAAACGGTGAGACCTGCTTCACCACGGTTGTCTGCGGTCATAAAAATGATTAAGGGCATTGGGTTAAAAGACCACTGGGAATCCCTGATGGGGGGGGGGGGGGGGAGACACATCAGAAGAAATTCATTGTACAGCATTGTAGAGAGGGAAGATCAGCGCCCGGGCGTCACCGCGTACAGCATTTCACAATCTGAACCGTGTGATATCCAGCTCCGGTCTCTCTGACAGGAGTGAGAAGCCGTTGTTGTCAAGGAGCCCATTTTGCCTGAATCCCCCTGTGTAGGTCATGATCATGCCTCTTCTCAGGTGGCACAGCGAATGGCTAGTTCTGACTTCATTCACGCTGTCAAGATGCTATCAAAGTTTAAAAAAAATAATCATAGTCATAAATATTTCCAAAACAATTGGGTATTATTTCATGGGCAATTAAAAATGCCTTGAAGTAACTAGCATGTGTTTCTGTGGCATATAAGGATGAGGGGGACAAATGGAGGGGCCCGTAATCACATGACTCCAGCTGAGAGTGTACAGAGGAGAGAGAGAGACAAAGGATGGGCAGAGGCGGAGGTGCTTGCAGCGTGTATGCCGCCAACAGAGACCTACTTGTACAGTACCTCACACTGGCATTTACGGATGTGCCCTGTTATGTTGCTTCGGTGGCCTATATTCCTCTCTGAATCCAGCACAATAGTGGACACTGCTTGTTCTAGCCTATAATAGTCCTTATTAACTTCATTTCAGGAGTTGCGAGCTAGCAAAGCAGCATTTTCTCAATAATCTTCTTGTGACAGAGGAGACAGCTGTGGAAAAGCTTTAAAATGACCTTTCAAGCAGTGCGTGTTTCTGCTTGCGGTTTTGCTATGCTAATTCACAAATAAAAAGAATATGTGTGGCTGGGATTTTACAACATACATAAAGCCAATATTGTCGATAAAGCTTCAAGGAGAAGAAAGCTAGCATTGGTAAAACGGACTGGTGGGGACACTGGTCTATAGCGATTGTGATTTCTCAACTAACCATTTTGACCAACATAGTAAAATGGTTGTCTGGGTTCTGCCTTAGGGACTAATGATGTTTTACTTGAAGACATTTTCATGAAGCATTTCAATGAAATTGTATTTGGCGAACTGGTGGAAGGATCACCTCCATTTCTGCGTTAGTGTGGGAGACGTTGTGGGAGGGACCAGTGTGCCTGCGAAAGGAGAACTGTCATAATATAACAATTAAAAGAAGAATGGAAGTGACAAGCCTTTTCAACACAAAGAACATGAAGGAACATCCTATCCCCAGGCCTGGGGTCCTGTCCCACAACACCTCTCCTCGTAAGCGAAGATGTCACAGACTTCCCAGTCATGCAAGTCAGGCCCACCAATAAAATACAGGTGACTGTTCCGTCTCCACCAACTGTCACTTTGTGCCTCTCCAAAATAATTAATTTTCACTTGACTGACAATTGCCTGAGCCAACAATGGCATTGGCGTGGAAATGTATTACCTGTCGCGGTGGGTTTTCGCGTTTGACGGCGGAAACAGTGAGCAAAAACAAAATGGCTTTATCTGATTTCCGCCCCTGCCGCTCAGGACCGAGCTCGTCCATCTTTTGACGCGGGGAGGAGGCGATAGAACCTCAAAGTGAAAACCTACACACGTTCCTTTCCCCTCTCCCCGCCGTTACGGGCTCTTTGAAGCAACGTGTTCTGCGCCGTCTGGGCGCTCGGCCTCGTCCGTCACTGTCACGCCGCCCGAGGGCCTTACGCAATGCAGGTCCCAGACTCAGCTTCATCACAACTGGCTTCACTTCGCCTTTGCCGTCCTATCAACCGTAACCGTATAACTTACCCTGTCAAAGCTGGCAAGGTGCTTCAGAATGGAGACAAATTACCGACTGGATTCGAGTCATCTGTCTGATTCTTTTACTGAAGTTTACAGCTGACATCACATTTGATTTTATTCATTCTTCAAACTGTTTGTTGCCTGATTTTGAGTTCTGGAAACTATTAGATTCAGATAAAGGAGGTGTTTTATTGTTATTTCAGCAGCATACAACATAAATAGGGTCAGGGATATAAATATAAGTCAGTTCTTAATGTGTTTGAGAGCAGCAGTATGCCAATGCTCCATCAAATCATTTGAGGAGGCTCAAAGAAGCTAGACGAAATCATAAAATGGCTGTCATTTTTCTTCAGGAGTAATTAAAAGTTTTGCAATGTTGGTTTCTATCTAATGCAGCTATTGCCAGATGTACTACTGTTCCATAATCTTTGCAATTTGGTCTTTTTTTTTATTTTTTTTAATGCAAGCCTGGTATAACGTGATACTAATGTGGTGTATAATAAGAATATCTTGTAAGAGAATAAGGAATGAAAGAGCATATTGAAACCGGCAGCGCAGCGGTTATGCTTCCTGCAATTCCAGAAGTATTACTGCCGCTGATGAATATGCGTAATAATGTTCGTATTGCACAATAACTTACGTTTCGTAACCTAGAGACTGTTTATTCTTCCCAAAAACCTTATCTGAAAACGACTACCTATCAGTCTTCCGCTGCTGAGTAAGTGCAGATAAGGGCTGATGGATGAAACAGCAGGCGGAGGCTGTGACACGTCCGCGTATATGCAGGCACAGACAGAGTCAGGACTCCCAAAAGATCATCAATCCCAAAGTGCAGGAACAGAAAGAAAAGCCGCGGGAACGTGCCAAACGGGTCCAGGAGGACCTCAAAAGAAGCTAATGGGCGAGTCGGGGGGGGGGGGAGACACATCGCAGGGCCTTCAGAAGAGAGCAACCTGAGGGGAAGCGAAGCGCTAATGGCAGGAAGCAGCACTCATCGGGTTGATTTGCGAACCGCGGGCCGCGGCAGCTGAAGTGTCACAGAAAGACGGTCACCAGATTACCCCCCCCCCCTCCGTTTATCAGCGGAGATCTCCACGGGGCATGATCTGCGCAGTACGGGAAAAAGGAGAGTGTTCTTTAACCCTGTCTGGCAGCTTTCTGTCTTTCCCGCTCTAAGAGGTGACGAGGGCCTGCACACACAGACCGCAGGCACTGACAGCACCCTTTAGTCACAGCGGAGAGCCTTTAAAGGAAAATTCTAACCTAAAACACTTTGTTAGAATTTGCATATTTGTGATGTAAAAAGTCTTCCAGGTCATATTTTTCTCTTTTGTGTAGTATTTCCCCTTTCCACAGCTTATCTTGGCCATAGCAGGCACAGTACAATTTAATATGAGAGTGTGTCTTCAACTCGCTATAGCACCAACTAAGTATCAGATATTAGCTTCATCCCGAGAGAGAACAAGCCAGAAGTTTTGTCTTGAATCCCCGCTAATCACCTATCTGCAATACGGGGCATCCTCCCTCTCACTTTAGCTATAACTTTCTCTCTTGGTTCGCTCGGTGTCACAGACAGGAGTGAGGGGAGGGCGCCTGCTAATGTCAATGTCAATCTAGCTGGCTGTGTCAGTGGCGCCGCCAAGGGGTGGCCAGGGGGGGCCACGGCCACCCTGATAAAATCGCTGGCCCCCCCACTGGCCCCCCCTCGCGGCTCGCGAGTCTGCATAATATGCTTCTATGTGATATTTTACATTAGGTACTATTAATTGAAATCAATAATGTATATTTTTTGTATATAATGTATATATTTTTATATACTACAACAACATAATAGAATTCCTTAAATTCAGTTATGGCTTTTGGTTTAGGTGTGCCACCCCAAGATTTTCAGTGCCCCCCCCCCTGGCCCCCCCTATGAAAAATTTCTGGGGGCGCCACTGGGCTGTGTATGCCGTGCCCCTTCTCAGAAAGTGGGGTGGCAAAAGTAGTTCTGGGTAACATAGGAAAATAACACAGAGCAGAACCAGAAGAAGCCTGACAGGATAGCAAATGAAAAGCTGTGAATAGCAATAAACTAAAATATATTACACATAATAATAATAATAATAATATTATTAATAATAAACCTTGGAATGAATTGCACATTGCTGCTACACGTTTACTACAATGTAAGTGTTCTAGCCTGGGAGTCTCCTTTAGTGAGGCTCTGAAAAAAGCACAGGGGCCTGATAGCACTGTTAGCCTCTGCTCTTTATAAGGAACTGCACTGCCCTCCTGATGGGCTACTGGATGATGAGCTTTGTGGGTGGAATACGGAGGCTTTGTTTTGACACCGTTGTTGTTTCACACGTTTCCTGCGGCGCTGCTGTTTGGTTATTCGAGGCGAGGAGCGCCTTCCTGCTGATACATGATTCCCCCGGTCTGGCCCGACGTCAGAGCGGTTGTTTTCCCCTCCGCACGCCAGCACCCCTTCCATCACAACACTGCCTCTGTCTGCACAATGAAGATGGATGTGAGTCTCCATCTCAGCACATCAGAGAGAGAGAGAGAGAGAGAGAGAGAGAGAGAGAGGGAGAGGGAGAGAGAGAGAGGGAGAGAGAGAGAGAGAGAGAGAGAGAGAGAGAGAGAGAGAGAATTAATATGACCAGAAAGAAAATGTGAGTAAGAGAGGACATAGGAGACAGAGAGAGAAAAATGCGAGAGGAAAGACAGAGACAGGTGGACAGAAAAAGTATTTTTGTCTGACAGACTGACAGCCCTACGGTGCAATTCCGAGGAAAACTGGAAATGTCAGATAAATACATTGATAAACAACATTTTTTTCCAACTGCATTTCCCCCCATATGAATTAGACATACTATCGTATACTATATAGCCGTAATGTAGAAATCCTAGTATTCAATGCACACTCCAACCTGTATCGAGTCAAAGTGTGGACGCCCCAGGATTCCTTAGACCCTGCATCACAGGATTACACATACATAGCCAGAGGCTGTTTATAAGGTCAGTCAGTGATATCCATTAGCTGTGCAGCTGCTGACCTGCTCCAGTCTGAACGACAGGACAGACACGTCCGTCTTTGGCAGAAAGACTTTACAGGCCCAAGGCAGGTCTTTTCATCTGCCTCAGTTTCCCTGCACCAGTCATTAGGCTTGCCCTTTGACCTGGCAAGTAGAGATCTTCAGATAATGACAGCCACGCACACGTTCACCATTCAGATGTTCGCCGTGCACACTGACACAACCGGTCAGCAACACTAATAAAAAGGTAATTACACAATCATGTCTGACACACTACACAATAGACATGTTTCTGAAAGTAGTTATTTAGTTTCAACGATACTTTGGTTGGAGGTAAAACCGTGTCGTCCGAGATTCACGGGTGATGATAAATGAATGTGTGATTCAGCATTATGATTATGGTGTTCTCCATTATTATAAATATATACTGTATGTATATATTTAAATTGATAGGTATGATTCATGAGAGGTATTATTTAACATCTGGCAATGAGTTTTTTTTAATCAGTTTGTGTTTTTTGACTTTTATGTCAAATTTTTGTTTGCCTCCCTTGCTCTGTTAAGGACTGAACCCTGATTCATTTGCTTAGCAAATGCTGCTATTTCAAATGCATTGTTATTAATATGTGTTACATATGATCCTATCATAAGGCTAAGACATTTACAGAGACAATGAAGTACTTTACACAGGAGGGGTATACCAGTACCCCACCTGGGAATAAAATCTGCAAACTTTCCAAACCACAGCTCCACACTGCCAAGATCCTCTACTGGTGTCTTATGTTTTCTTCAATACATTTTCAGAAACCCCAGGGAGGAAAAAGGAGGGCTTTATTGACTGAAGCGGCCTTGTGAAGTATCGATCTACATTTTCCCCGTACATGTTAGTGTGGGTACAATGCCTTGAGAAAGGGACCCCGAGTTCCCCACGAGACTTAATGTACCCTCATATTATTACATTTACTTAAAGATATCTATTCATTTATTTTCATGTTTGTGGAGTAATCTTATTGTACAGAATCACTGCATTATTACTTTTTTTTTTACTGTGGGATTTAGACAGACTGCACAACAGAGATCAATAAATTCTGATTAATTGATAACCTGGATTAATTGAGAAAAAGTCAAAAAATAATCTGAAGGTCAAAGGTCAGTTTACAGATCTTTGGACACATAGGATGGTTTTGTGTGATTGGACACAGCTAGCGTCTCTAGATGGTTGAATAGTGTGATGGTTATTTCTCCTGTCAACCCACAGAACACTAGAACAATATGAGGTAGATCACCAGATTAACAATAATGTTAAGGATAATAATTGTATTATTATTATTATTATGATTAACGAATGGTAATTGTTACTTCGTCTGTATAGAGTACTTAAGCCCCCCTTCCAAAATCAGTTTCAGAGAGGATAGACTGCATCAGCAGGGAGGAAGGAAGATCTAAAAGAGAGAATCACTTTTAAAAGGATTTTGTCAGTTATTGACTGGTTGCACTCTTCTGCTAATAGCCATTTAAAGATTATGGGCCTGCTGGTGGAAATCAAGGCCTTCATTGTTCTGCTTATTGCACTCGAGCAGATGGGGGCTGACACCACAACACACAGCCTCCCTCCGGGCACGCTCAGTAAGCGCCAACCTCCATCAGCCCAACCCCTATTGAACCAGTCCTAATAATTGCCCATGAATTATTAATTTACACACTATGCTGGAAGAATGAGAAGGGGGTGGGGGTGACAGGGTGGGTTGGCATGCAGAATGGCCACACCCCATACCACCACCCCCCCCACCCCCAAAGAGTCCCAAGGAGCCCATTTCTCGGAACATGGCGAACATTCCGATAACTGACGCAGGAAGATAAAATATAAATTCATTAATTGGCCGATCGCTGATGAAATGAGAGCGGTCCATTAGAGAGGTAGCCCATAGACAGGGCCGTAATGCCGTAATGGTTTCCCGTTTCTCGGACAGCTTTTTAAGCCGCGAGCCACGGAAGGAGGAAAGCACTTGAACTGCAAAGTTGCGAAATGTCGATTCAAACTTTCAAAAGACAAGATGGAAGGAGATGCAGGCCTGGACACTGGGCAATTTAGAAATATATATTTTTTTGTGCTCAAGAACAGCTTGACAAGTTCAGCATCACAATTAACTCTCCAAACTATTTTGGATGAAAAACAACACTTGCATTTATTTGTAAGCCAATGTTAATTGAATCCAGGCCATTGTCACCAGTGTGCCTACAAGCTCAAGAGGGCAGCTATCACCCAAAGGATGACCTTCAATAGAGCAAAAGGAAACTCAGATGGAAAGATTGATTCTTACCTATTTATAGTTTCTTTATTGTTTTAGCAGGTTCATTCTGGGAATAAACATTCAGTACTGTGTTTTATTGATTCAGAAGGAAAATATACATAGCATTCTGTTACAACATGTTTAACATTTTGCGTCTTAAAATTATGCCAATCTTTTGTCTCCATATAGTGTAGTACACGAGATGATGACCCACAGTGAATGCCTCAGGGAGTCTGCTTCAAACTTCCTCTGAACTGCATATGAATATGAAATAGTGCATGCAATGGTCTGGAAGTAATATGCCACTTATATATTATCCATGGGAGTAGTGGTGAAAATACTTTCACACCATGTTTTGCCACAGAAAAATGTTATTTATATTGTATATAGATTTTTTTAGTCAGGAAAGCTTTGCTTTGCAGTAAATCATGCTTATGAGTGTCCCCCTATGGCCATAATTCTATGAGAGATATACTTGGGGTTTTATGACAGAAGAAGATCATATTAACTTGGTGCCTTAAAGCTGTGCAGGAGCTATAATGATGGAAAAGATGATGGCTTCTCGCTGCTCCTAATGGTTATTAGTTCACAAGCCTCCATATTGAGCAAAACTTGATTAAAATGCTTCTAGGGCTGTTTTTTGGGGGACAATTATCAGTAATTTACCCAGGAATTATCATTTAGCATGTAAATCTAATTAAAGCTTCAAATTTATTTAAAGTTTTATGGGGAAAGTAATTTTAAAAAGAACCCTTGTGTAACTGTCTTGTTAGGCTGTCTTGGAACAAATGAGCATTAAGGCTGGATTCCTAAAAGGATACTTAAGCAATAAATTATGTACTAACACTGCCACTCATGATAATAAGTATGTAAGCATATGAGCATGCAGCATGCATGACTGACTGAAGTTTGAACACACTTTATTTTCACCAATAGGATTTTCCCTTTGACCTTGCAGCATGATTTTTTAAAATCATGTCATGGTGGCTAGATAAACATATCTTGAACCTCTGGGATTAACAGACTACCGCATCCCCCTAAATTTGGTTTTGGTTGAAATTTACATGTTAAAACCCAAATTTCGCCCATCAATATCTCAGCCGTTTTAGCACCAATTACCAAGCCACTTAGCAGATCAACTCATCTCATCAATATCTCACCATAAAACAATATGGAAAAGATTTGTTCATCAGTTTTCATGAGTATGTAAAAAAAAATTGCATTTAGATTAAAACTTTTTCCCCAACAATTTAGCTCAAATTCTGCATCTAATCGCTAAAGTAGATATAGCGATATGTTGGGTATGACATGGACTAATGCTTTTGATAGGTCACATTTCTGTTAATCTTACAGTTTTTAAATAAATCTTTATAATTCTACAAAATGAATTGGCTATTGAGTTAACATTGGGGCATACATTTTGTAGCTGCATGATAAGCTGAACATTCAAATGACGTTGAACAACAAATTCTCCTGCATGCGAGATTTCTTCCGAGTCAAATTTTACTCGCTCTGTCTCTGACGCTCTCAATAAACTGCCACAGCACAAAAACACTACTAAGTGTTACCTATTTTTAACCTAAAAGTACAAAGCGAGTTTTGAATTCTACGGTATGGTTTAACATTTTTCTGAATCACAACAAGTGTGGGCAATCAACTCAAGAGAGCAAGGTAGATATTTTCCCAGGTCAGTGATTAGCAGTTCCACACAACTCCTGCTAACGTTAACTTAGCTCCCGTTAGCTAGTGACAAAGCTAACAAGAATACAGCTACTGTCTAACTTCGGTAGCTAACGTTTGATAAACAAAGGTATGTTAGCTACTAACATTACTCCTTTCAGACATGTCCACAATATTACCAGTAATGGAGCTACAAGCACCACACAGTGTGAGCTGTCAGCTAGCTAGTAAGTTAACATTACAAGCCCTTGTCACACATGAAACCCATAACAGTGCCAAGACAAGCAATGCAGTACAATTAATGTTAACGTTACGTTCGTTCGTCTTTAAAATAGCCAGATATTTTGCTGAATATAGTTTTGGCAGAGATGTAACATTAGACTAAATCCTGCCAACACAGCACAGTTGAAGAGTGATAGTTTTAAGATAACTTATGGTGACATTTTTAGCCAATATAACATTAGCTCAGTTAATTTATATGATCACAAATGGCTAACGTTAACAATGAAAGCATGGTTTATCAGCTAAAAATCAACGCTATCCTAACTTACTTAGCGTATAATGTTACAGTTATTTTCGGAACAATGCAACGAAAAAAATTTGCTTAGCCAAGTTAAATACCTAACGTCAGCTAACATTATATCTTGCCTTGTGTAATGGTATTTTGTGACTGCTAGCTGGCAAATACAATAGATAACTGAAATTATCTGGAACATGGTCAGATTTAGAAACCTAACGTTATAACCCAAACATAAACATGGCATGCTAAGTTTCATACTTGTAGCCTATGTGCTTCGTCAGCTAGCCAGGTCTGCACACTCTGGAACTTGGAGTAAGGTTAATTTTAGCTGAGCAAGTACGATGCGTTACATTTTTGCTATGCCAATTACAACTATTTTTTAAGCCATTGATGGCTACCAATCAGAAATACAAGTGCACAAACTAAATTTGTGTGCACCAATGATACTGGGGGCAGAAATAGTGGCAATGAATGGCCTGTCTTGGGCTGTGTCCGATTCAGCACCCTTCCATCCTATTAGATGTTGAGTAGACAGGGCGAAAATGTCGTTAAGTAGGCAAAATTCTCTCTAAATATAGTTTACTTTAAACCCCATTATGATACACTTACTTCCGGGGTTTTACTGAGTATATTCTGGATCACACTTTTCAAGTACACAAACATTTTGGTTGCATAAATATGACGCAAAGCGTCGTTTAAAAAAATTGAGGCACAGCTTCGCTAATGTTTTCCTTGAAATACAACAAAAACATCAGTGACATGGCCACACAAGGCCAGATCTTGCAAGAATTTCCAGCCAAATGGCGACTGAAAACTAGCCCAAAATATATTTTTAACCAAAAGCAATGTATTTTAAATAGAAATCATCATATTTTTTACTTATTAAAGTAAGTGTGTGTTTTGCAACTTTTCATTTTTACCCATGACTGCACTTTGAAAGTAGCTGTAAAACCACGGACATGGCAGCACTGGTGGGACGTCTTACGACCTACTTACGACCTACTTGCAAATCCTTTTTACAAGCACAAAATTATTCTACAGAGATACGGACTTGTGGGGTCATTGTCTCTCCATACCTTTTAAGCCATGATTAGATGCATTGGAGCTAAGTAATATATTTGGACTCATCGAAGGAAAATAGTAAACTTGATTAATTAGCAGTTAGATTTTAAAATATCGAGGTAGTCTTGGATCTGAAGTGTTCTGAAATGTAATGCTTTTGGGGGTATGTATAACTGATATATAGTATACTAGTATGTTGCTTAACATGCTTTGCAGTGTTTACTAGGAGAATATTTGGCCACATTTGAAAGTTAGTCTATATACGAGCATGTTTATTCATAAAATAGCAAGCCTTTGGCAACTAATAATTTGCATTTTTCACTGTTAAAGAATGTAATTCTTTCCAGGGCATGATAACTGAATTTCCTCTCAAAAGCCCCTAATAAAATGAGTCTAATGAAAAAGGCCTTAAGATATCAGATTTTGTATCACAAAATAAAGGATTCATTATTAAAAAATGAATTCACTGCATGCCTTCCTGTCCCCATGCTTTCTTCAGTATATACAGGTATGTAGACAATATTTATAGACATAACAGTTATGTTCATTCATTATACTCATTTGGCAGATGCTTTTATCCAAAGCGACGTTCAATAAGTGCATATCGAAGGTCATTGAAACAACTACAAACAGGTCAGATAATGTAGTTATATCATAAAGTAGCAGCCATCCATAGCCACAATCATCAAGTCTACAAACAGGTCTTTAAGGCAAAGTCAGTAAGCTATGGCTAAGTCCTAAGAGAAGTGAGGCCCAATTATACTTTTAGTATATCTACTGAAAATGGACTTTTCTGCTGTTCTAGCTATTATTATTATTATTATTATTATTATTATGTACCTTACTATTTTGCTATTTGTCTGTCATTGAAGATTGTATGCTGCAGAGTGTCTGGGTGTTTGACCCTCAGTCCATTGCTTTTTTACAAATAACATGTAATTGCATATAACATAGTGGTGGTGCTAATTTAAATGAGGAAGGAAGATAGGGACATATTCAAAAACATGTTAAGACACTGCCAATACAACCCACTGTCATAAATGCCAAAACAGTTGGCTGTTTTTTTAAGAGTTGTTTTCATGTGTGGTGATTGTTGGCAGAATACGCTCAGGGAAAGCAATGGGTGTTGTAAAGTTTTCGCTAAGCAGGCTGAGGCAGGTACACAGACCAGTCTCAGGTAAAACAGTACATTTCACTTAGGTAATTAAGTTTTAAACTAAGTTTTTTTTTTTTTTTTTACATAATACGAAAAAAAATAGTATAACTATAATTTGTATTGTAATTCTCATCTAGCAATGTGAATGCTAGGGATAAGTCCATAGCCAGATTGTTGTGGGGATTTTATTGGACATAGTGGGCTATGACCTGCACTTAGACCTGAGAAAAGAGAACCACGAACACAGATGTCTTCAGATGTTTACAACTACAGTACTTACATCGAATTCCTGTTACATGATGTAATGTCAAGAAGAAATATATCCCACAAACAATAACATTTACACAGTGCTACTGTGTGGGTAAATACATAATTCCCATAATGGCATGTGTTTCTTTGAGAAACCTCTAAGAGGTCAAATATGAATGAGAACTGAGCACTGGATGTTGTGATTTGTATCCGTATTAAAAAAGCTACTTTTTTGAACAATAAAATAGTATGACAGAAACGGAATTTATCCCCCCACTAGGAAGTAAAGTTCCTCACAAATACCACTACCATCATCATAATAAATCATCATTAAAAAACTTGACAGTTGTAATATACCACGCTGTTATCGCCATTACCATACGCTATCTGGTTATCAAATACTTTGCCGTGCACATTAGAGAAACTGTAGCACTTTGAGAGCCTAAAGCATGAAGCTAATATTGATGTGAACCTCTTCAATAATGAGACTCTAATCATCTGCGTTTGTTTAGTTTTTTTCTTTTAATTTTCAAGGAATACAAATTTATCCAAAGTGACAAACAAAGTTTACAACCTTAAATAGAAACGCCTTAAGTCACCCACTAATACTGCCGTATAATTGTTGGAGGGACTATGAGGCTCTGCTGTTACTCTGTAGCTATGAAACTCTGTAGAAGATTCTAGTGTCAAATGACTGAAGTGTCGGCAGCGTAGCATAATGTTTAAAGGGGCAGTTCAGCCAAAAATTTAGCTTTGATGTTTCTACATACCCAGAGTGCTTTATATCCATGCAAAGTCTCAACCAAAGCACCCAGTATTCTGGGGCTTATGTCAACGCAGTGTACCCTCGAATACTGGGGTGCCTTGGTTGAGACTTTGTGTGGATATACCCAGTTGGCGTACTTTGGTAGAATGTCGTTTTCTGAAAAACCGTGCAGAACAAGGTCCGTGGATGTTTGTTAGTAACAGCGTCATCAAATTTGGAAAGAGACATTGCTGTTGATTTTTTTGAATGTACATTGTTGGCGCAAACTTTGGACCCGTTGAGGTCCGTTATATCAGGATGATGTCGAGGTGAGTTGCAGCGGATATCTACAAAACTAGTGAGCTCTCATCGATTGATAAATGCTCCAGGTATGTAGAAACATATCAAAATAATTTTTTTGGGTAAACAGCCCTTTTAAAAAACTGGCCTTGTAACTGAGAGGGTACAGGTTCGATACCAAGGTCGGAACCTGCCATTGTACCCTTGAGCAAGGTACTTTGCTTCAGTATATATTCAGCTGTATAAATGGATACTATGTTTAAAAAAGTCCCTCTGTGTAAGTCACTCTGGATAGGAGTGTCTTCTAAATGCCTGTAATGTAAGTTGTAATCCCTTTCCTGCATATTCTGTTTACAATTTTTTTTAAATGTGTACAATGAGAACCAAACTATTTTAGGATTTTGTGCCACCCTATGATATGAATAAATTAGACCATTTATTTTGTTTGATCTAACTTATTTTTCATTGTCACAATGTGTAAGACTACACTTGCATCCTTTGAGAAAATGTAACACTTAAGTGAACCAGCATTGGTGTTCACAGCAATTCGAAAACGGGTCTTTTTCTGATTAGGGTAATTGGCTGGATCATAAAGAGTGCATGCCCTTGTTTTCACAGATGGAAACATGGTAGTTTTGCCTGGAAGGCAGATAACAGCACGGGGGCATGAGCATTGATTTGTGTTGGTGCGCTCCAAGTGGCAAGAACCAACCAGGAAAAGCCTTCAGGCAAAGGCTAGTGCAGGAGGGGGGTAGGGGGCAGAGGGGCAAACAAAAAAAGTCGAAGGGGTTTGACAAACACCACCTGCGTTAGGGGGAGGAAACAAACAATGCAAGTGGTGCAAAAGCACAATGGCCACACCCACTCTCCAGTCAGGTGGGTTGGGCAGGGGGGGGGAGTGAGGAGTGGGAGGGCTGAGGAACAGATCAGCATAATCGGTCATGAAAGCACCCTGTTCCCCCGGGGGCGGGAGATCAGTGCCAAGAAGCTCGCAGGCCACTCTGCGGCTGACACTCACCCGTGCTAATGGCTCAAGCTGTTTATTCTGCTCTGCCTGGAACTGGGTTAGCCGTGTAATTGAGGTTAATGATCCAACTGGATGGGCTGGCAGGCCCCCGCGGTCGTCCGCTGCAGGCCGACGACTCCGTCTCGTGATGGCCTCGGCCGTCTTCTCAGGACAAAATGTGTGGAGTTGTGAAGAGGGTTTAGGGTGAAGGCTGCCTCTTAAATGGATACCCAACTCAAATGTGGAGAGTACCAGGGTGCTTCTCTGTCTGTAGTTTTGATTGTTTTTCTTGTGTTTTTCAATTGCCAGATTACCATTACTTGATGGAATCCAAGTTTTTCCTCTGGATACAGCACCTGGGGGGGTTGATTTAGTTTTCAGACAGACCTTATTAACTAAAAGTCAGCATCTTTTATCCTGAGATTAGAAAAGAATATACCCCATTGTTGCAAGTGTAGTTGTAACGAGGGAATTTAGGCAGCGTACTCGCAATCCTGATCCCGTCCCCTCTATCCCTGTTTTTGCAGGTAACCCACCACTCTCCAAACAGTACACCAACACCGGGGTAAAAGGTAAAAATCAATCTTTATTTGAACAATTAATTTAAAATTGTACACGTCAGCTTGAGACAAGAGATAATGTCAGTTTGCTTTTTGGTCCCCCCTCCCACCAACACTAAGATCTCGCCTGGCAACACAGGGTCCCCTCAGGTAAGCGTGCCCTAATCCCACACACCACACTGTAGCAATTACACGCCACTCGCCATCCAGTGTAAAGTTACTGACGAGCACTGGACACACACACCACAGAATAGCTTGCCTCGGGGGCAGCCTCCTGCCCGGCCCAACTAACACTCAGAGGGGGCAGTGCAACAAACGGACCCGTTGGGCACACACAGCAAAACCAAACCCACACATACTCAACACCAGAAAAAGACAACAATTAACATAAAGAAATAAAGTGGTGGAGTCTCAGCCGCACTATGCTGCCAGGAGAAACTACCACCAAATTTAAAAAAAGAAAATAACCCAACCCAAAAGAGCACACGCACACACAACACAAAGGGACAGCTTCGCCACCCTCTAAGGTGGTCGCCTTGCTGTCCCCACTCGAGCGGACCCTGTATAAATGCATCGCGTTAAAAAAACAAAGAAGTTTGTCTAGATAAGAATGGGTTAAATGCATTAGCAATAATATTTTCTGTAATCCCTGTTATCTAATTTGCTACAAGGAAAAAGCTGATCTTATGAAATGAGATAATCCTGCTTTTTACTGGCCATTTGCATTGGCCAGTAAAAAGAGCTCTCAATGAACACTGGCTCTCACTGAATTGTCTGGAATTTTCCAAAAAAAAAAGGTAATTTTCCTGAATCAAATCACTAGTCATGTAAACACATTGGGAAGGAGTGTAAATGATAGGACACATCAGGGATAAACTGATTAGCCCCTGCTAGTGATTTTTAACATCGTATTTCAGGCATATTTTCTTGTTTTTTGAAAGCCTTACTGTGTAATAAAACCCCACATTTTTGACACCATTGTGCATTAAACACTCAGTCCTCCATACATTTTTTCTCATAATCATATTTACGCCCAATCCCAATTTCCCAGAGCACTTTCCTTTTTTCCTAAAGAAGTCCTCTTGCCTTCAGCCGGATCCTGGCATGTTGTGATGTCACCACTTTGAGCTGATTTCCTCCACAGGAATTGTCGCAAAGTGCTCTATGCCCCATAATACAGAACATTACCCACAATGCCACAGTTCCACACCCACTGTGTTATATGTACTTGCGAACCCCCCAAGACTTACGATTTTCCTGCAAATCTCAATCCAATCCCATCGGCGCACATTGAGAGAAACACTTATTGAGCAGCTATGTCCTCATTACGGCAATGTTCCCTTTCTTAATGCGAACGCCCAAAACAATGGCGTTTGTATCCTACACGCTACAAGTCATTATGGGTCTTGCACATTTTGTAATGATTGGTTTATTATTGTGATGGGAGATAAATTGACATGAAGCAGAAAGTTGAGCGCTGCAAGCCGCTGTAATTATGAATGCATGTTGTATGAAAGGGCCTTTGTAATTATGCCAGGATGAGTATTTGAAACTGCATGATCCTTAGTAATTACGCCAGAACGAGAGTTTCAAACTGCATGGTGCTGCGCAAAGGCACAAGGCTGAGAGCTCGAATGAGGAATCAGCGTGAAAAGTGGGATCAGCCAATCAGACAACACCGCTGGCTGTTTCCATGCCACATGACGGATAATCTCCCTCGGATGCTCCCACTCCAAAAACGCCACACGCTACACACACCTGCTCGGAGCGAGGGAATCGGCACTCAACCCTCATCATCCTCAGAGTGGCGAAGGTGACGTGCGTCCCGCCCAAAGGAAATCATTTTAATTACTTCAGACCAAAGGGAGAGGGTTTTGACAGCTACCTGATGGACTGAACGATCATCGCTAATTAAAAATGGGAGGTGAGGTATTAACAAGAGGGCTGAAAAGCGTAGTGCTGGAGAAGTGTGTTTCATCACCACGGAGGCTTCGGGCTTCAGGCTGGGCCATCACAGGGGCCATCACGGGCCCCACTTAAATATTAAGGGGGTCCTATGGCACCCCAGAGGGTCACACCTCTGTGAGTCCAGCAGGCAGGCTAGTTGGAGGGGGGGGGCACGATCAGGTTGAGTCATCTGTAGTTAACGGCCTTTTGTGTGAACATTTTTTTTGTGACCATATCATTAATGTATACGGTAAATTGAAACTGCATGCCAGTAAGCATCTGTGGATGTTTTTATCTGATTCAGTTGCCTTTCATTCACATTTTAGAGGAAAGTAGGTCAGGGATACTATACAGAAATATGAGATACACAATATAACAAATGAATAGTATACAATTATATTATAAATTATTATTTTTAGTCAGAGGTGGAAAGTCCAGGGGTCAGAAAGTAAAAGTCCTGCCATGTTTTTCTTCTACCCATGAACTGAGCCAGTTGATTTCACTAATTGGTTCTACCTCCTGGGTTAAGAATTGTGCTAATTAGCAAATCCAGGTGGTTGGAACAAAATACTGGGGAGGACTTACTTTTTGAAACTGCACCTTCCACCTCTGTTTTTAGTTGTATGTATCAATCTTCTCCTTATCCATAATATACAAAGTAAATTGAATGATACTTAGTATAACAACAGTAAAGGATCTTATAAATATACCATATAAAATATATATAAATTGTCTGCCTGCAGGTCTGGTGTAAAAAGTAGACTAGAACATGAACTAGATTTGTAGCAATTGAAACACAAAAGGTTGTGAGAAGTGTTAGGCGCAAGCCAATTGGTCGTGCTTCAGGGGATATGAAACATGAGAGGAAAGAGTTTGTTTCTGTGAAAGCTGAGCGAGCAAGCGTGCCTGTATCCTCTCTGTTGCAACATTACAATTCTGAATCTAAACCCAACATGTAAGAACAGCCGGTATGGGAAAACACCAGAATGTTTACTGCCTACGTGAGAAATCGAATGCAGCTAGCTCAGGCGCTGACAGTTCTAAAAGATTAATATAACTCAGTCTCTGTCATCTATATTGTTTGTTTTTTTCTTTTTCAAAAGTGATGCAGTGAGGAGTGACTAAAAATGTTTCTGTTTGTTTTTCTATGACATTGCTGAAGTAAAAATAAGGGCTGTCATGTGAAATGCTATTGTCTATATATATATATATATGTTTGTCTATAAAATATAACATCTGTAAAAACGTTCATGTGTGCAACATTGACCTTATGTGGTGCTCAGAACAATGTAGTTTGTGTTCCAGCATTGACCCTGCAGTTGACTCTTGAAAAAGATTATACCTGTCGTTGCATCAGTAAATTCCTATGTAAATTTGTTTCAGAATGTAAATTCATAAATTACCTTTAAAAGAAGTGCACACTTTTCTAAGCGCCTATTCTAACGATAACGTATACATTTGTATATAACGTACACATAGTAACATATACGGTGAATTATATCTGTTCCCTTTCTACCCTAGACTATTGAATATAGATCTGCCCAAATTCTTTCGTTTGGTAAAAAAAACTATTGAGATCAAAATATAAAGTATGAAAACGTCTGTGAGGAACATAGCTCAAAGCGAATAAAACAAAGATGAGGCAATACTGGATATGCACATTTAAGTGTAAAGATGGTTATTTAAAATGTTTATTTCAAAATGACAGTTAATCATTTACTGGCCTGAATATTTCTAAACAAACAAATGATTCTTCAGATGAAGAATGCCAGGCGTTTTATGAGCCTAACACAGTCAATAGCCTGGATGGAATGTTGTAAATTCCCATTAATATATAATAAATATGCCATATCCAGCAACTGAATAACTACCAGCCACGACACTCACCACCAAAATGCATTTAAAGTCATTATTGGTAAGGTGATTAAACCAGTTGTTAATTCCTTTACTTACAAGCCAAATGAGTAAAGCTGGACTGATATACATTCACCACTTTTGAAGGGTGGTTCAGTTGTTGTTTATTGGGTATTTGTGTTTAAAAACTGTTTTCCTTGAGCAGGCTGTTAAAACCGAGACCAATCGAGAATATATTGAAACTCATATCAGGTAAGACAGCAGCAACCTTTTATTGTCTCTAAATTACTCATTAACAATTTAAAAACTATTTAAACCTAGCATGTATAATTAGCAACTGTGCTGAAAAATGCCGACTGTTTATTGCTTTGTGACCAAGGAAGCATTTTGCAGTGACAGAGAGATTTTTCAGCGATCCAAACATTAATGAGGACATTTATAACCCATCACCTAAATGCCAACAAAATTAAAAAGGGAGGCCGCACCTGATGAGGACAATTTGTGCAACATACGCCATCTGTTGGTCGGCATATGCAACAACAGGATGGTCGCAATCAATGTTTTCAAAATAGATTTACAGCCATGTTTTGCATGTTATTTAGAAGATAAATAAGTCATGTCCATGTCAGCGTCGAACAGAAACTAATAAGCATTTCTCAAATTGGCTGATTAGCAAATGTTTGCCATTTTACACAACCGCTTTGACCGTTTTAGCAGGTACTCATGCAATAGTCACATCCTGGTTTTCTTACTTCATCAAACTCCACGAAGACCTCCCAGCTCGATTAAAATTTAACTGCTAACAACATTCCAGCAGTAAATCTTGCTGAGGCAGAAGTCACTTATGGAGCATAAACAGTCAATATCTCCCCATTGATTTCTCCAGTGTATATTCACCATGTATTGACTAATAAACATTAAAAGGCTTTCACTAATGCTCTCGCCTCCATCAAACCAGATATCATTTGCTGCTGAATGTGCTGGCGCTGATTTCACTGCTGAGAAATCAGCCTTGCTATACAGCTCATTATAATACACAGAGTAGTTTTAACACTCACTGGCATTGCTAATATCCCTACATGATTATTTTATGTTCCATATTGAACTTCTTATGAAGTATCTTTAACTTTATACGGACAGAGCGAAGAGGGTTCCCAGATATCACAGTACGGAAAGAACCATGATGGTGAATAAAGTTTTTAAATAGGTTGAGTTCAGTGCCCTATGGACTGCACCACACGGTCAGGTTTAGGATTTTCAGATATCCTCAGTTTTGTCTGTGTCTCACCTTTGTGGGAAAAAATACTGAAAAACAATACCAGTGTATTTTCTTCAGAAAGCATCACCATGTTGTCAAGTGAGTCCTATAGTAACCCATAAAAACTTAGACTGCCTCGTGGATCTGTCTGTACTGTGAGGAGGCTGCTATCAGCTTCCTGATGCTCTTGGTTGTCATCTGTCAAATATCAGCAACAGACATTATTTTTGAGTAGCTGGGTCCTCAGACATCTCCCCGCATCGCCTGATGAACTCAATACAGCACATCTTTATACAAATGGTTTAAATAAAATAGAACAACATTGTTTTCTTAAGATATATATTTTGTAAAGTTTGTTCTGATTTCTGTGATGGGATGAGAGCAAAGATATGACCAACAACCCTCTGATTGTGTCTGTCTTTGAGGCTCCGGACTACACATTTAATTGAATTTATTTGCTCGGAGAGGCAATTATAAAAGGAAGATTCAACACTGTCTGTTCTTCTCAGTTCAAGCCTTGGCCCTCTGATTCTGTTGGGTCATAAAGCCAGGCAGCTAATATTACACCGCTTTATTGAGACGTCCATTAATCGAAGGCCTCTGCTGGTGACCCCTGACCTCTTCTGACCTTTGAACATCATGTTACCAGCCAATTGAGGTGCCATCTTGCCTATCTCTAGTCCCCGTAGCCCTGAAGGGTTTTCCAGGAGTGATGCGCACTCCCCTCAGAAAAAAAAAGGCTAATGAAGCAGCTTTAGAGAGAACCACACATAGCAAAATAGTGTCGCGGGAAGGCTTTAAATGTTTGGATTATAGAATATGTAGAGGGAGTAGTATTACAGCAGCATGTATCATCACAATAATACAGTGCCCTTACCTACCGTATGACATTCTCACAACGTTCCCGCGATTCTGTGGCAACGTTGCCGCGTCACAGATACTTTGCCGCCATTTAGAGCTGCCAGGGCAGGTGTCAATGAAAGTGCGCCGCAGAGGAAGAGAAACGGCCGCGATGATAAACGGCCCTCCGGATAGCTTGACAATCAATGCTCGTCTGCCATTAAGGGTTTCAATTGTGCCGTATCGAGCGCTTTGAAAAGGTGTCGCAGACTCTAGACGAGTGGCCACGCCCCGTTTGAGCCCCCCGCCCGCAGTACGGGTGCTGAAAGGAAACGCCTGACCGCGCCGGAGTCTAGCCTTAAAACTTGTCACCTATCTGGCTCATTATGAGCAATTACCTTCCCTGTCGGAATCCAAGACTAACGGATTGAATTCCGATTGATCGCCTTCCCAGGAACAGAGGTGGCTGTTGAGGCCCCATTTTTTTTATAACCGGGTATTCAGTGTGTGCTGATGCGAGCACCAGCATGCCTCCCCCGGGATCCTTTATGGGGCAATAATGGCGGTCGGCGACAGCCCCGTCTCCTGACTCGCGGGCGAGGCCGTAACCCTGCAATCGCTCAGAGAGAGCTGCTCTATTATGCATTGATGGCTGAGCTCGGATCAATAACGGGGAAACAAAAGCCCCCCGCAGAACCAGGTTCTAAAGTGTAAAATACCTCTTAATACCCTGGCTTTCAAACAACTTAACCTAGCTGCCCTCTGCTCCTAACCCCTCACTCTCTGAGAACACTTAAGAGCTCTGACAACATATCTTATTCAGCAGGCCGGGGATCCACCAGGAGTAGACGCGCTAAAAATCCCAAACTGCACTCTCCAACTTCCTCAATGCATCTGGCGAAGTTCATTGGAAAGATGCAGAACTTATTGCTGCTTTACCGATGAAGGAATTATTGTATGTGCAAAGTTGACAGTTCTTTACCTTCTTGCTTTAGTATCCTTTGGAGATTTACCAAGTGTTTTGCGGATAGTTTGGCACAGTGTTAAATCATAGTCATTACGGAATGGCTAAGTGCATACAGAGCATTGTTTTTTACAATAAAATTTATGTGCACGTCCTTTAAGAAATATTTAGCATGTAGACGTTGATGTCAATGTAATAACTTACTAATAAGGACTTCATATGCCATTGCACAAGCATTGCACTAATATGTGATTGTGCACAGGTGATAAAGAGTATTGATACGTTGAATATGAAAGCCTTGTGTCAATCACAAGAGAAAAACAGGAAGGAACCCGTACTGTAGTACCCATACTGATAGCTCAGTTTGCGTTCAGCTTCCATCTGGCAATCAAGTGGCCAATAGCTGTAAAATACGTCTTGTGGCACAAAATGGTGGACTGCTTTATCCATTTCCACAGAAATACCTGACCTCAGATCTGTCTTTAAAATGTAAGAGATTATATGAAAAAAGAATGCCGTTTTATTTACCTGACTCAAGGAGCCTCCAAGTTTACACTTCTTACAATTACAGAGTTAAATCAGGATATTGTTGAAGCATCTCAAAAGTTTTTAAGGACTGGAACTGTTGTTTACATTAGTGCTTTTATGGTCTGTTATCATCAGGGAAAAACACTGCTCATAGATGTGTACATGAGAAAAGAAAACTTATGTCCTTTTAATATGAATGCCCACTTGTTAAACCTCTGTAGTCTTCTTCATCGTCCTCATCCTCATCCGACTTGTCATACACTGCTGTGTTTTGTTGCTTCAACTGATGTGCCCACTCAGAATCTACAAAGAGTTACAAAGGTTACACAACAACATAATTATAAAGAAACATCACACGATTAATGACATGTTGTCAGTCTAGACTTATTCAGGGCAAAAATTGTTAGCAATACATGCAATTATGATCACTTTGCTCTGTAAATATCGGCGCTCTTCCACACTATAATTACATGAGAAAATACAGGGAAGGCAAGAACAGCAAGGTGAAGGTCTATTTTCTTTTCTACCCTGAAGAAGGCTGTTTTTATGTGTTCTGGAAGTGCTTCACACTTGATAGCTGCATGCTCCATTTATTATTATTTCTTTAATTTATTAAACATTCAACTTGTTAGGGTGTAACTAGAAATGAAGTAAGACAAACAATAATAGTTGTCACTTGATGCAATTGCAAACAAATGATCAATTCCTGTATACATTTGTCTAAACATTCTGTATAAATGTGATGAACATCACTGGGGAACTTCATAAAGCTCTTATCCTGAGAAAGTGTTTTTCACGCCTCCTTTTTGGTTCTGAACCAAGGTAATAATAAAATAAAACTACATAAATAAACAAAATAAGCAATGATAAATTGTATGTCACACCATTTGCACAATATACAGTCATGGGTTCTGAGTAATTGTGAGATCACTGTTGCTGACGTCTTAAAGTAGTCTGTTCTGATTCAGTTTTGCCACACCTCAATTTGTTCTTTTTTTTGTTTTTGTTTTTAGGTTTTTTTTGCAAAAACCTTCACTACCTTCTGTTTGACCACAAAATTGCTCAATTCTCCTTCAGGGGTAACAACATACGTTATTCTTGTCTTCTTGAGTGCTTACAAAAAATCTTAATCTTAATCTTCTAATGTTAAACTGCACAGGTCGAACAGGCTTTCAGTGCTGCTCATGTCTGTCCTCCTGATCTACCAACGGAAAAGAGTGCCGACAGGGTGTATTCCGGGAAACAGGCGTGGAAAACCCTATCCTTCAGATACGACGCAGCTGGGAAAAGAAGCCAATCCCAGAGGATGAGACAGCGGGGATCGACTGGGATGCTGCCACAGTTGGGCCCTGCCACATAATACACAAGCCCACCTCCACAAATTTAATCTACTGTCATCAGCCCTCCCCCAGAATGCCTGTCATCACTAATGCACGCTTCCTACCGAGGAGAAAAGCTCGAGACGCTGTAAGGTTATCTCAGCTCTGTGAAATTTCTCGGAATTCCAAGTTCACCTACGACAACGCAGAGATGTCGGTGGCCGATAGAGGTATCGGTTGACAATTCCCGTTGACGTTGATGTCTTCATTCCCTAATTGTCAGTAAACGTATCGGAAGATAAGACTTTCCCTGACCGCTGGATTGAAAACCATCCCGCGGCTCATAAAATACTTGGTTCCCGAGAAGTATGTGGACAAATCTCCTATCTCCTGTTTTTTTTCTCCCATGTTAAGGGAATATTCATGAGAATAACATGAGAATAAAGTTAGAAGTAATAATCTCTGTTGTGGTGGGAAAAAAAACATTTTTTTTAAATTATAGATGTATTGTCATTTTTCTTTGTGGAACACAAAATAAAAATTCCTCACTAGAAAATTTTAATTAAATGATGTTTAAAGGGTAAGAAATTCACATAAATTCAAGATACAGTGCCCCCCAGAATCATTGGCAACCCTGGGAAATTTGAGCAAAAAAGGCTATTAAAAATATCATTTTGTCATTTATATCATAAGTCATTTTGGCTACTCCTAACCTGCATGTCTTTGGATTGTGGAAGGAAACCAGAGTACCTGTAAGTAACCTACATGGACACGGGGAGAACATGCTAACTCCATGCAGAAAGGCCCCGGCCAGGATTCGAACCCAGGAACCACGCAGACGATGATGCAATGGATAGCTGACTGGATCCACTGCACCGCCCATCATGGACTTCATCAAAGACCAGGAAATTTTGGACCAAAATCCGACTGCCACTGCCAGGCGGCTAAAATTGGGTTGTGGTTGGATTTTCCAGCAGTACAATGATCCAAAGCATACCTCAAAATCTACACAAAATGGTTTACTGAAAATCAAGGATACAAAGGCTATCCCAGAGTCCCCTGACCTGAACCCCATTGGAAACCTGTGGGGTGAGCTGAAGAGGAGTGTCCACAAGCAAGGACCAAGGACTGAAGGATCTGGAGAGATTCTTTACGGAGGAATGGTCTCCAACCCTTTGCTATGTGTTGTCTGACCCCATCATGAATTACAGCAGAAGACTCAGTGCTGTTATCTTAAAAAAGGGAGGCTGCCCAATGTCATAAACACAGGAAGGCTAATAATTGTAACATATTTCTTCAAAATAAAAAAAATATTTTGGAGAAAAAAAATCTGATCAATGATGATCACAATTATGTTATATAATTTTCTCATTTTTATAGTATAGAATATAGAAAAACTATAAACTTAATTTAATCGTGCACTTTTTGCTCATATTAATTGAGGTTGCCAATAATTCTGGTAGGCAGTATACAGTATTCAATGGGGGGTATTAAACAATAATACAATCCAATTTTTTTTATCACACAATATTATTATCATATTTTTTACAAGAAATTTTTGACCAGAAAGAAATAATAACAAATAAAAAAATAAAATAAATAAAAAAAAATAAAAAAAAATTAAAAAAAAAAAAAAAAAAAAAATAAAAAAAAAAAAAAAAAAAAAAAAAAAAATTAAAAATAAAAAAAAAAAAAAAAAAAATTTATTTTTATATTTTTATATTTTTATATTTTTTGCATGCATGTTGCATGCCAACATGAAATGATGTCCCATGAAACAACAACAACAAACTCTATCTAGACTCTTCTTTGTAGCTCTGCTGACGATACTATATCATTATGGGAATGAATGGGAATGGATGGGATGGGGGGGGGGGGACAAGTTAGATTACTGCTGTAACACAAATATGGAACACAATGGAACACATCAACTAAGTAAGGCTAAAGTAAGTCAGGTGTATTAAATAATTAAAGCCTTTTAACCTGCCTGCCAGAAATACAGTAGATATGGATGGACTGGGATACTTTTTTTTTTTTCTTCTTTTTTTTTTATTTTTTTATAGAGTTCAATAGGAAAGAGAAAAAACAAAACTTAAGTGATCCTCATATCCTCTATATCTTTATCTGCAGCAGAGTGATGGTTTAAGTTGTGTTTGTTACATCAATACCCTAGAACCCCTGATGCCTTTTAGCCCCCCTGCCCATGTTATGTGTATATGTGTGTCCAGTGTAATTAAATTCTCTCACCCCCCCCCCCCCCCAGAGAAGAGAGAAATGCAAGAGCTGTTATAGTTATATAGTATCGCTACCACACCAGCAAATATATCAAGAGCCTTTTGATGTTGTTGTTGTTGGGTCACAGACATCATAAAGGCATGGCATGCAAAGGAACCAAATATAAAAAAAAAAAAAAATTTTTTTTTTCTACCACATCATTTTTTGTTTTTTTTTTTTTTTTTTCTGTGTCATTTCACTTTATTGCACATACTTTTTTTAAGAATTGGAACGTTACATTTTCTTTAGCTGTGTGTTTTTTTTGAGTTATAATACCATCTGGTCAAAAAATCATGTGTGAATAGCTACATGGAAAATGTTTTTTAATAAAAAATTGTTGACGTGTCCAATACTTATTTCCCCCATTGTATGTAGGCATATACAGACATAGTATATTAAGAATGCATGCAAACATGAATGCAACAGCTTGAATCATCTATTTATTTTTGTTTTGCTAGTTAACATCGGCCAACCTCAGAGTTAGACACAACAATGATTCAGAACTCCCATAATTGCTTTCCGTGCATTAGATCTTTGCCCTGGAGGGAGAGCCTTTCATAATCCCTCTCATTCTCTCTCTCTCTCTCTCTCTCTCTCTCTCTCTCTCTCTCTCTCTCTCTCTCTCCTCTCTCTCTCTCTCTCTCTCTCTCTCTCTCTCTCTCTCTCCACCGAACAAGGGGCTGCAACCGACAGTGCCCCCCCCACTCCTCAGGCACATCTGTTACTGGCTTGAGAAACCCCCCGAGCCCCACACCCAGACATACCTTTCTTCACAACCTGCAATCTGGCCGGTTCGCGCACCTCTCCGAACTCGTTCCTAGCGGTGCACGTGTACACTCCCTCGTCTTCCTGCCGGACGTTCTCAATCTGGAGCCAGCCAGTCAGTTCAAAGCGCCGGGGCCCCCCACGAGCCTGGAGATTACAGACCAAGTGAGGACGCAGCTGGCCTTTCCATTAACACACGCATTGGCCAGAACTCTTCTGTCACTTACTGACTCTTACTGACTGTCTCCTAGACTGATGGGAGACACTTATCACAAGCCTGATGGCTAGCATAACTCAACAATGGGTATAGGGCCTTATGGATAGTACAGTATAGAGCTTTATCGATAGTACAGTATAGAGCTTTATGGATAGTACAGTATAGAGCTTTATGGATAGTATAGTATAGGGCCTTATGGATAGTACAGTTGAACACTTGGTGTCGGGCCTTATGAGAAGTATAGCTAATAAAACTGGCTGTAATCACATCTCAGCATAAAAACAAAGGAGTCAATGCTTGTTGTCTGAGGTCTGGTGCAATAGGTCTTGGTTTTGATTTTACTCAATAGAAATCTGGATGTGAGCATGTAGCCATTTCCCAAACCCCAGTCAGCATGACCCCAGGATGGCCAACCAACAAGTTTCCACAATGGTGTTTCTACAAAAGAGAATTACTGGTTGAAAATGAAATAACTTTAATTAAACGCATGCACTCTGAAAGTTCATTTGTTCTAAATACAGAGCCATTTTGAATTCAGATCACTGTGCGGGCATTGTGTGTTTGGTTTGCATTCTGCTCTCCGTTTCTGCCTTGGCGTACCTGCACTGCCAAGTGGGAGTCATCTGCAGGCAGGAAGATGCTGTTGCCCTCTTTCCTCCACTCAATCATGGCCATGGGATAAGCCGACACCTCACAACTGAAGATTATGTCACTTCCTTCCACAGTGATGACATCATGAGGAGGAGTGGCTATAATTGGCTCTGGCAAAAATACAAAAAAATACTTTAGCAAAATATTTTAACTAAAATATTTTAGGGATTAACTCACCACAATGGCCAGATTAGGCCACTTTAATCCTCTATACTCCACTGTATTGTTTCTAGAGACTGTATACTAGAAATCTTTGCCTTGAAAACAATATGGTGGATTGCATAACTTTTAGAGGAGTAATGGCAGGCCAATTTACTTTCTGACAGTTTTTTTCAGTTTGTGCATTTATCCCCAGTGCTCCAAGAGTTTCATAGCCTATTACATTGATAGATGACATGACACCTTGCAATTTGCAACAACTTTTTCAATGAATTGTCATTCATTCAATTTACATTCATTTTCAACAACTAACATTTTCAGCTTCTCAGCTTATGGACTTTTTTAAAGTGGCTCTTAATTCATTTTCCAACAGCGTCTTTTTAAAACACTTTCTGAAAGGTTTTTTTTCATTCTACAACAACTTTTTTTTAAATATTTTCACATTTTTATTTTCTAGATTAATAAGCTTAATAAAATGGTATATAAGCATATTTTTGTCCCAGTCTCAGCTTTTGGAATCCTGAAAACCATCTAATAATAAAATTATCTACAGAAGCACACTGCATTGGAATCATCATTAACACCATTGTCAAAAGGTATGGCAATCCCCACATTACACTGGAAAATGACACTATCTTCCAAAATACAGCGTCATTATCAAACCTCAGTCATATTATTAGGCTATCAAAGGCTAACTAGCTTGTACAAACTGTACAAAAAATGCAGGTTCCACATTGGTAAGAGATAGACTTACTGGCCTTACAGGGCCCTTGGTGGGCTACAGTCATGGTCAGGTTGCCCTCCTCTCTCTGCCTGTGCTGGGCTGTTCTGAGCTGGCAGGGGGTCTCATAGGTGTGCCCATCGGAGCCACACAGCACCCCCTGCTGGATGCAAATACACTGGGGCTCAGGCACCTCCCCAGCCAGCAGGTCCTGATCCAGGATTTGGCAGGTAAGGCCCTCCCCGCAGTGGCCGTAGAAGCTTCCGGAAGGGTCTTGGTCGCAGGGTTGTCCCTCGTCGCCCCCACATTCCCAGCAGCACCCACAGCGGTCCCTTACCCGCCCGGCCGGGCATCGAAGCTCTGTGACGCATTGGTCTGGGTGGCACTTTCCACATGCCTCCAGCTGGTCCAGGAGGCCCTTGTTTGCCAGGCTGTCCGTCACTGAGACCAACAGGACTATAAACGGCACCAGCAAGTGATTCATCGCTTGTCCAAAAAAGTGCTCTTTTATGACTCTCCACCCACAATACCTGTGTCTCAGGATTTGAATATTTGCAGGATTTTCAGTCACAGACAGACCTTGAGTGTGCGCTCCTGAGAGTGGCTCACAAAATGGCTTCTCTCAGATGTGTTCATCCAGAATAGCTGGTCAGTTCCTCACCTGAATCTCATCCTGGGTTTATTCTCTTTGCCCTGGTTCTCAGCCTTTGCCCTGGTTCTCAGCTTAGGGGAGAATCCCCTCCATCTGCATGATCACAGAAACCTACTATGCCAGTGATAAAGTTAGGACTGAGCTGTCCCAGTTCGTAACCCCATGTTTTTGTTTTAAATTGCAGGGTGTCTGAAATGATCGAATGTGGGTGGGGTCGAGCACTGGTGGTGTCCAATCAGAGCTGAGAAAGCAACCTGTCTTTTTTTTTTTTTGCTGTAGGTTTTTATGGGGTTACAGTTTGACTCAGTTAGTTCCACGTTGGATAGCAAAACGCATAAACAAAACAAACGCCTTAATTTCTGAAAACAAGACTGTTAGGCATCTGCTGTACACCTGGAAGCACCTAATTACACTACCGGATTATTATGCAACTTGAAATTTTTCTGTAAAGCTTCAGAGCAGAGGGCAAGTGCTTGTGGCAGTACCTGATTTTCAGAGGCTGTGTGGGGGTGAGAGAAAAAAAAATGGGAAAGGAAAACAAAAAAATGTAGCCACAAACAGTCTTCATTATGGCCAGCAAAGAGCAGCACAGTCAGGGTAAAGTTCACTAGACTGTTTAACACGTGGGCGGGTGTCCAATATTATCCGAAATTGGACGGTGTGGGTGCAGGTTTTTGTTTTAGCCCAGCACTAAGACACCTGATTCTGCTTATCAAGGTCTTGATTGAAGACCACGATTAGTTAATTAGTTGAGTCTGGTGTTGTAGTGCTAGGCTAAAACGAAAACCTGCACCCAGATTGGCCCATTAGGAATTCCTGGTTTAAAACATTAAACACAAGCCAGCATCATCTAATAGAACTAATTAAGTATTCATCCATCCATCCATTATCTAATCTGCTTATTCCTGGTCAGGGTCACGTGGGGGCTGGAGCCTATCCCAGCATGCATTGGGCGAGAGGCAAGAATACACCGCATGTCACCAATCTATCACAGGCCAAGTATTCATTATTATTCAAACATATTTGTATGAATTTTTGGTTAGTTAAAAACTTAAGGTGTGTACTAGCTTACCCACATACACACACGCACACACACAACAGCAACCATGAGTTGCAATATTACTGTATCTCAAAAGCAATAGCCAATAGTATAAAATCCCCTCTACAAAACAATAGGCAGATGTCTGCCTTGAATCCTCAACGTTTACACTTGATTATTCATATTAAATGTTTACTTGTGAATCACATGGAAGTGTGACTAATGCGTGGCGTCTAAATCACGGCTCCTAATTGCAACCATTCAATATAGTATGTGTTCACTCTTCACAGCATTCACTCTGTAGCTACAGGGAGATAAGTTGCAGGCTGTCACTGCCTTTTATTGACTTTCTTGAGTCATTACAGAGCATAGTTAAACCAAAATAAAAAAACAATTGAGGAGCAATTAAAGCCCTCTGTTGATTGTAAAAGATCCATCATCACAATAGATTAACGGTACTCTGGAATCTTCCGTACACATTGTGCCATCAAATGGGCTATTTTAATTGGAGTAAATTGCCAAAGGCAACCTCTGTGGACCACTGACAGAAAAATTGGCAATTTTAACAGGCCACTCAGCATAGGAAAGGTTACAAATGTCCGTCTTTTTATAGCCTATTGCAGTCCAGGGCACTCCGACCTCATTTAAAGTAGCCAGGCTTTCTTACACATCGTTCCTTATAGAGTGACCCGGAATCCTCCCTGTACAAACATCGCTATGTTCCTCTCAACATACACACAAGCACGTATAGACCCTGTCACAAATATGCACACAGATACACAGAAAAAAGGGCACAAAAACGCGTGCAGGCACACAAACACAGATATACACAGCTCCACGCACGCACACACACACATACCACACAGCAGATGACCACTCATAACTGCAAACTCACATGTTTGGGAACAAGCCCACACTTGCTTGCTCTCCTTCTGATTTGGGGTTTCAAATTAAGCTGCTAAGGATCAAAGTTAAACAGAAAGAGGACACAGAAACATGCTTTAATGCCCATTTACAATCATCCTCTTGCCATTGCCATAATCAGTTTAAGCAGACAGCATTAGTCCGTTGGATAACCACTGTGCTTCCCCTGTGAAGCTTTCTTGCCTTTTAAAATCATCAGAACTGCTGAATTATAGTCACCCACCATATACGGTTTATTTCCTAAGAGATCTTCATGCATTCACCAGAACAGACATCCCCAACCCCTTGGCTGCCAGACAGAAGTCCTCAAAGTCAATATATATGACAAACAAGTTATGTGGGAGAGTCACAGCCAGGTCTGTTACAGTCAAAAAGAGAGAGAGCACTGCTTCCACAGTGTCCCCCTGCAATTAGTGTTAGAAATTAGAGATAGGCAAATACCATTCACTGGATAATGCATTATCACATTCTGTCCTGCGATGTCCAATGTTGCTTTTTAAAGTTTCTTGGTATCTCAGCTTGGTATAAAAATGTTTGATCAATCAAATGCTCAGTTTAATCAAGCAATGGTCAATTATATTGACTGACCATTGGTTTTATATTGTGTTCTTCAAACCAAAGTGTCCAAGTGTGCAGATAAGACAACAGATAAGAGTTTCCTGGGGTCAGTTCCTGTCAGATAAGTATGTTTTCTTCAGTAGCCTAGCTGCTTGTTTTATATTGATATCATTTTCTTATGATAGCAAGTAAGCCCCGTTAAAATTGTGTTACACACACAGTACACAAGTAAACAAAAAAATACACGTGCATTTGGCGTTCTTTTTTGACAGTTGCTCATCATTGTTTTGGCAGTTGTTCATTTAATATCTTGTTTGAATTCCCCAGTATATCAATAATTATTCTTACTGTTAAGATGATACATGCACAAGAAATGGAGGTAATATAATCGCAATGATGGGACAGTAATGATGTGATCACTACAAGTGACCTCATCACCTTCTCTTACACCCACGAAGCAAACCAAATTTATACATGTTTATTAATTACATGCTTACCTATGTTTACAAACAGCTCTAAAAAAATATTTGATGCTTGGGTATGTTTGGTATTTTAACTGATAGTATAAAACTGTAATTGTAATACACATTTGAACAAGTCAACTAGAGAAAATACTACAATGCATGTAAATAATTTTAATTATTTGAAATAAGAAAAAAGGCTTCACATCATTGATAAATGTTCCTTGTAATGCAAGGCCGTTTGCTGTGCGTGTGCTCTCCACTGAACATGGCCCCTGGGGTGTATTGCCAGATTGATTTAGAGCAAAAATTTGATATAGCTACATGTAAAAATGAAACTTTACCCTTAAGATAATGTTTTCACGAGTATTATAATTATTATTTTTTTTCTATAGCGCAAGCAGTGCCAAACTGATATGTGTAACTGATCTCAACGGGCTGAGCCTGATAGAGCAGCGCATTAAACAGAGAGAGAGGCGTGCAGAGCATTCCAGCGCTGTCGCCAGATCTTTTGTGAGCTGTCAAGGTACGTACATCACCTGCCTTTTTCTGCACTGCTATTTCAGACGTGAGCACGTCAGTATGCGTGCGCGTGCGTTCCGGCGACATTTCTGTTGTGTAACACCAAAAAAACGAAACTACCCAAAAATATGTCAAGATTCGGGGGACAGGGAGAGCAAGGTAAACGACTGGACTTGCAGGACAGCACAGGAGAGATCTTGAGATTTATTTGAAGCCACTCTCTCTACAAAGAGGGTTGCATCATCATTGCCAGCTACATTCATGAGCTGTGAGCTAATGCCGTAAGCAAGGCTATTCCCTCCTGTTGTTTTTTTTTCTTCTTTTTTTTTGGTCTTATATGGATGTCCTCAAGATGTTTTCTTCCTCCTTGGATGTGGTTGGTTCTCGTGTGTTCTCACTGATGGCCCTTTTTTATATGCTTTTTTCCTCCGTAAAATATTACCTCTCTGTATGAAATATGCTTCTCCTGCTGGGCAAACAATCCCATTTAATAGCCATACAAACAAGATGGCAGGTGGAGAAAACAGACACCCAGGCATCCATTTCTCAGTGAAAACAGAATTAGGAGGTAGCCATCATGGTGCCTCGAAAATGGCAATTATTTTATTATATCGGCACAGGGAGAAAATCATATGTGGAGATAATTCAAAGCAGGAGATGTTAAGAGCAATGAAAGGGTATTAGCGTTTAAAAGCCCATCGTATTATGGTTAAGTGCTAACAGGGGAGGAATATACTTCACCTTGGGGACCTTTCACAGAGCCCCTGATAACATAAAGACGATGATTCAGCGCAGGAGGAAGGGAACACAACCCCTTTTAAGAAAGTTTTATAGCTGTTTACCTCTTTGGCTCCTGAATCGTCAGCATTTACCAGGGATGCCTACCCGTTCATATTATCGGAGGGAAAATAGGTCCAACATTTTGCAAAATACCTGCAAAAAACATTAATAGAGGAGGGACTGGAGGTTGCCCAAGAAACTCTGATAGACAGCTGAGTATGGAGTGGCTATGGCTCAGCGTGTTTGGGTCGGCAGAGGCTGCATTTCTGAGACCCAGTAAATAGACTCAGATAGTCAATGCAATTTACAATGAAATTGATTCATACATGCGAACACACCTACACAAATGCACACATAGAAAGAGAGAGAGAGAGAGAGAGAGCAAGAGAGCAAAAGAGAAAGAGCAAGAGAGAGAGAGAGAGAGAGAGAGAGACATCCACATTCACAGACACACCCTTATTGCCCTAATAATTCATCATCCATCACTTTTTCGGATACAGAAATGTTAAAGGTGAAATGGTATTCAGGGAATGGATGGCTGGGAAATGGACATGTGAATGAATGAATTAATGAATATATTATAACCAAGATGAGATTAGGTTCAATTTCCCAAAAGTTACAATGCAGGAATACCTCAAGCTGAATAATTAAAAAGTCTGTGCATTATTCATTTTAAGTGTTTTCCCATAGAAGTTACCCAGGGGACAAGGTTACGGGAAGTATTACACCGGACTGCCTGTACTGGAGGAGTGAAGCAGCTGCCCATATATAAATCATGGGAGCACTTCACTCTGTCTGTTACTGTAATGCACTGTCCTGCAGCCACCTTTATCCCTGTGTTCCTGCCCAGCAAATCATCATAAATATTGTGCATTATGCATTAGTGATTTCTTTACGCATATCTCCTCGCAAGGCCTACGCTTCGTTTCATTGGTTGAACTGAGGCTTCCTGTAACTAGGGAAAAGAACGCTCTGTAGCTCCATTAATAACATGTAGGAAATATCACCTGCATTAATTATCCACATTCATAGACATCCCTGTGAACTAATTTGGACCATTTATTGGATTGGGAAAAGCAACACAGCTTGCCTTTAATTTAAAATGTGCTTTTACCACCAAAGTTGAATCACATGAACGGACTCAAACAGGGAACTAGAGAGGTGTAACATCACACTCTAGTGGACTGTCTGAAAAATGGGTCATAAAAGGTATAAAATTCAGCTTACCTGCACAGGTCAAATTGATTTGTTTTCCAAAATTTTCAACATTTGAAAACTATTGAACAATCAAATTGTTACCTTTACTGACTGAAAGAAATTTGTATACATTTTTTTTTTTTAGTACTTAATTTGAACAAGTTCTATTGTGTGATAAAAAAAAGTGCAGTTGCAAGAAGTACGATCAGAACAATAGTTACCAACGTTTTAATGTGAGAGGGTCTTAGTTCAACTTCAGATATTGATTCTATGGTGGCTCATAAGAGGCCATAATAAAAAAAGGTCATCTTATGATCCTTTTTTTATCTCAAGGTGATGAGATGCATAGCTCAGAATTTCAACATCACCTAGGTAGTTATCACACATTAAGATGCGTAACTCATAATATTGACATTAAATAGGTGATTATCTCAAGATTACACAGTAAATTTTCATCATCTCAAGAGAACCGTTTTTGTGATATTGGAGTTCTAACTTATGCGTGCCATGGTGGGCACCCTTGGATACTTCCTGTATTGCAATGGCCTCAATGAGCCATCGTTCCTCTTGTATTTCATTGCCAATGTTTCAATGCTTGAGGATTTTTGTCTATATCCATATGGTTACTTTCATAGTAATGCCTTCAGGGTTATAATTCACTGGGTTTATACATAGTTATTGCCAGGCTGTTTATCAGGAAGTTACAGGAAATTACATAATGGAACTGACATCAAAAACTAACATGCAGGTTGCCTGTTTCCAGTTTTTTTTTAAAAAGGGAAAATTTAATTAAATCTTACCATCATTGCATTCTATCCTGAACTTTGGGAAGTTTTCAGAAGATTAAATAACTTTTACAATATTAGTAGATATATACAGTTTATACAAGTCTTCCACAATAACCTGGATCTGTGATGATCTAGACTGATTGTAAGTAGTATTGTTTGAAATTATTGAAAAAATGTGACTCTTTTAATTTCTGTATTAAAATAATAAGTTCCATATTTACGTACAGTCAAGATGCATGAACAGGGAAATGATAGCCAATACATGTCCACAGCTAATTATTTTTATGCCGACACTATCATCAGAAATGTTCACGGTTCCTTAACAAGGAAAGGTAAAATTCTGTTGAAACAAAATTCAAGTTTTGGATATGATACATTTCTGTAGCTTCACAAACTTTGTTTTCACTATACATAGGCCTACATCAGACCCCACCCTTTCCATATACCATCTGCTAGTGGAGAATCCATTTCACTTCACGAGCCAAATGCAGTCTTTATTGGCCCTAATGGCACTATCAGCTGAGCTGCCTAACCCAATTACCTCTTAAGAAGGGACTTCTCCTCGGCTAATCATGGCCGCCTAACGCGATTTAGCCGTGATGAAGAGACAGGATAAATGGCAGTTAATGGAGGGAGAATGATCTCACAAATACAGAAAACTCAATTCATTTCTCCGGGTGAGCAATCTGTCCGATTCAGTGCTAATGGAGTGGAGTTTCATTAGACTGCGGGCCTCAGCAGCGACAGATCCACTTACTACATGAATGACAAAAAAAAAAACTAACACCAAGGTGTTTCAGTTTTATATAAGGTCATAGTATTAGTAATATAGTCATAGTAATACATACGCCATAATTACCTACTGTAAGTGAAGCAACTGTATGCGATTATAGTGTTTCTGTATTGTTTTTTGAATCCATGAGAGACTTGGGAAGAAACAAAATGTCCAGTAACTAAAGTCAGATTTATATTTTGTCGCACGCCCCTTTCGACAAGTGTCGAGCGACAAAAATGAAGGCGCCACACGACGTTGGCCATTTAATTCGGGCAAAGGTCGGCTATTAAGGTTCGGGTGTCTCTATGGTAACGAGTCGACAACTGCTGACCGTTTATTATACTGTTATTGAGATTATGGAGGAGGAAGAACTTTGAAATCTACTTTTGCTTAAAAAAAACAACGTGAACGGAAAAAAGAGGGTGGTCCGTTCGTCCCATAAACCAAACGGGGGAAAACCAGAACATATGTTCTCGTTAAACATGTGCGAAATGCTGGCTGAAGACGCGTAGGCCTATTTTATATATTTTATAATATTTCCCTCTATCCCCTCCATGTTTACCAACCATAGACCACAGAAGAATTACCAACATAGTGAAAACCAAAATAATGAAGTGAGCAAAACTTGTTTTGGAGGTCTAGCGCTGGAGGTCTTGCCCCGGTTGTTAATGTTAGCTAGACATGCCACGAACCCGAAAGGAAAAATACATCCATTCCAGAATGCAACCACGACTTCCAAGCCCAAACCGCGGTGGCTACTTCGGCGCTGTACGCACATTGTATAGCCTACAGAGTAGGCAAACAGACGAGAGAGGTGATCTATCTTTGTTTCATTTAACGTTACGTTAGTCATTTACGTTAGTTCAGTGGGGCAGAGTGGTACAGCTAACAAAGCTGAAATTAACATAGGCTATAGCCTGTGCATCTTCCACAAACCATTTTAGCACATTCACTGATGAAAATGTATTATTGAGTGGTAACGTTGCAGCTAACATAGATGGCTAGCTAACATTAGCAATTGAGTGTGTGGTAAAGTGTTGAATTAACGTTATCATAGGCTACATCTTCCACGAGCTATTAATGTTAGCACACTCACCGGTGAAAATATAGCCTGTAGTTGAGTGTTATGAACTCATGTTTGGAAGAGCTAGCTGGCTAGCACATCAAATAACTGAAATTATCTGGGAATTGGCCAGACTTTGAGTTCGGTAAACTAAGTACTTAGGCTACTGAACGCTAAGTTCCCGATATGGTTTGTGGGATATGCATATTCTTGCGACAAGCTGACAGGAGATAATCCTTAGCTACATTAGCTACTGACAGGAGATCATTTTAACTCGTAGAAGTGCCATTAGCCTGATCCAGCGCTCAAACGTTTGCTTAACTTCTTATTCATTATTCAGCTGGAGACATTTAGTCATTTAGCCACCTAGCGCTAGCTAACGTTTGCGACTTAAGGACACGTATGATTAAGAACCTATTTCCCGTATATATCAGGGCATATTATTATTATCACGGAACGCACATATACTATGACATTGCTACTATGACTATGTCTATTTACCCAACAGTATACTACCACCATTTACTCTGCCTATTTATGCCACTTCTCGCGAGATGTTCAACAAGGTAGACAGTCAGTCAGTCAGTCAGTTAGCAACATTCGCTGTTCTAGGCCGGCCTGGCACCCGGCAAAAACGCATCCATGACAATGAGTTTAGGTGTCCCAACTGTGCGACCAAGTATGATGTTGTCCGCGACGTAACAACATTCTAGAGGTGCATGACACTGAGAAAAAGTGTCGAACAACACTTTTTTCAGTTGGAAATACGTCATTTCTGTCACTCGACACTTGTCGAAAGGGTCGTGTGACGAAGTATAAATCAGGCTTAAATCCAAACTAAGACCTGCAGACCAAATATGATCTGTTGCAATATAAACAGGCTGCAAATAAATTCAAACCGTCAATAAAGTCAGCACTTCATACCCATATGCAACATATACACTGCAAAAGAAGAATTATGGCAGATACAAAGCAATAACCTGTTCATAAGAGAGGCCCCTGCATCAAACACAGGGGCGCAGTATCTATGGGTCAGCCCTAGATTTTCATAAATACAGCTCGACCATGATGGCTAATGTAGTAATGCAGAATCCCAGAAATTACATCAAGATGAACACCACCAGGCAAAAGTAAACCTAGATACAAACAATACTGCCAACGGATGTTTACTGGTGAACTGAACAAAGTCATCCATACTTGGAGCAAAGCACAACATGGATCGGAGGAAGTGAACAGAGCTAGTTGTGGCCTTGTGTTCCAAATGGGAACTAAGTCTAAGTACGCAACTATGGTAGCCAATGATAATGCAATACATGCCACACAATTCCAACTCTGTGTCATACAGAATATCACTGACCCATTGTAGGGTTTATTCAAAATTATACTGGCAGTGTGGTGGTTATATTTAATCTCAATTCTGTAAAAGCATCCTCTGCAACACTGCCAGACCTAGGGGCCACCACACAGTTTCATAGCACTCCCAAGCACAGCTGCTGAACACCATACAAACACAGCATTCCGAAGCACAGCTACTGAACACCACACAAGCACAACATTCCCAATCACAGCTAATGCAAATCACAGCACAGCATTCACAATCACAGCTACTGAACAGCACATAAGCACAGCATTCCCAATCACAGCTACTGAAAATCACCCAAGCACAGCATTCCCAGTCACAGCTACTGAACAGCACACAAGCACCGTATTCCCAATCACAGCTACTGAAAATCACCCAAGCACAGCATTCACAATCACAGCTACTGAAAATAACACAAGCACAGCATTCACAAGCACAGCTACTGAAAATAACACAAGCACAGCATTCCCAATCACAGCTACTGAAAATTACCCAAGCACAGCATTCACAATCACAGCTAATGCAAATCACAGCACAGCATTCCCAAGCACAGCTACTGAAAATCACCCAAGCACAGCATTCCCAATCACAGCTACTGAAAATTACCCAAGCACAGCATTCACAATCACAGCTAATGCAAATCACAGCACAGCATTCTCAATCACAGCTACTGAACAGCACATAATCACAGCATTCCCAGTCACAGCTACTGAACAGCACACAAGCACCGTATTCCCAAGCACAGCGACTGAAAATAATACAAGCACAGAATTCCCAATCACAGCTATTGAAAATAACACAAGCACAGCATTTCCAATCACAGCTAATGCAAATCACAGCACAGCATTCCCAATCACAGCTACTGAACGCCACACAAGAACAGCATTTCCAAGTACAGCTGATAAATACCACACAAGCACAGCTTTCCCAATCACAGCCACTGAACAACACAAAGCATTTTGCATTTTCAAGTTCAGCTGATAAATACCACACAAGCAAAGCATGGCCAGCCTCACTGAATGTGATTGAATGTTAATGAATAACATTCCCAACCATGGCTACTGAAAGTCACATGAGCGCAGTATATAGACCTGTACATAGAACACAAAGCGAGCACAGCATTCCTGACCACAGCTACTGAGCATCACACAAGCAGGGCATTCCCAGCCATACTGAACACCGCACAAATACAGCATTCCCACACCTAGAAACCACACGTCAAAATAAATCATCCCGCTACGAGGTCATGTCTCAGGATGATTGATTGGCCAGAGAGTCTCCATCTCTCCCTCTTTCCTTATGTTGCCTTCTGAATATTAGTTTGATAAACAGTCCCTTTTAAAATGACGCTTATGTTTATTTTCAATTGATGTGGATGAGTCATTAGGGCGGGGGCAGGCTGTGGAGCAGAGTGTGGGGAGTGGGGGTGGGGGGGGTTGGGTCAGCAGCCTCTTCACAAGGCGGTGGCGCGGAAGACATGAAACAGAGGCCAGGCTCGGGGACCCAGCCAGAGTTCGCAGACGGACATTAGGCTGGCCCAGAGTTCAAATCCTATTAGTTTGAGTTGGGAATTGGATTATCCTCATCGAGAATTGCCCGTCTGGCAACTGGGGCCTAATTTGCGCCAATCAACAGCAATTATTGAGGGGAAGGGAGCTCTTATTAGGCAGCCTCATCCACTTAGACTAATGAATGGGGCAGATTCAGGCCTGCTGGGGAGAGGCATGTATGGGGAGGTTGCAGCTGGGCGCGGCAGCACGTTGCTGAAGGAGAGTCACTGTTATTTGTCAATCAGTGGGGGCGGCCTGTCAGGTTGAGGTTTTCAGCAAGGCATGGTGGGGGGGCGGGCAGTGAAGGACATTTCTGTTACGGTGTCTTTCTATTTCTTTGTTGTCTTTATCTTTCCTCAAAACATCAAGATAATGACTTTGAATGGATGACCTAGCCCATACAGTCATATGACAAAGCTTGTTTTTGTGCCTTCCTTGCTATGATTATAATGAGCGCAAACAAAAAAAAGTAATTTTTTTCTATTGAGAGAAATCATTGCCTCTAATTTAGCTACATTTACCTTCATATTCTATTCATATTTATGCTTTATTCAAATATACTGTAAAAAAATAAAGATTTGAATGCCTGTATTGCAGATGGTAGTGATATTATATCCACCTGGAGGTCCTCCCTAGGATCTGAAAAGGACAATTTTAGTCTAATGGCTGTAACTCATCAAGGGTCTGAGGTATCAAACGAGCCTCAAACCATCACTCTGCTACCAGATATGCAGTAGATATGGATGGATCACTTTAAGGGTTGTTTCTCCTGATAAATTTGTTTATTAAACTCTATGGAATAATAAGTCAGGAGAAGAAACCCTTCAAGTTATCCATCCATATCTACTGTGTTTCTGACAGCGATGGTTTAAGGCTTGTTTGATATGTCAGACCCTTGATGACTTAGCACCATTTAGCCAACCATGTGTTCCATGCTGTTCCAGTGTAATTTACAGTTAAATCTAGCAGGTGGCACCACCTACATTGTTTCCTCTTCAATGTCTCTGGCTATTTATTTAATCTCCAACAAATTCAGACGGCTTGCTTGACCCTCATCTTCGCCCACCAGAACCTTTTTCTAAAACAACCTAAACGGACCCAAGGTAGGCACTCTGGGTGGAATACAGGCCCAATCATGGAGGACATTGATATCAGTAGTTTTACAACATTAATTATCAAGATAATTATGGTTTGGATATAATAGTTACAATAGTATAACATAATGGTATAATATAATGAATTCATTATATGGGATATTCCCATTTGTATTACATCCAATGTAAAACTAATACCATTATGATAAATACCAAATCATTTTTCAGCCACTGAGAGAAAAATGTGACAACATTGCCCTCTGGTGTAAGGAGTAAGGAGATTTACTTTCTGCTTGGGGGCTTGGATCAGAATGGAGCTCATACGTTAATGGAACTACAGCAACGATGAATAAACACACTGATTTCTCCCATCTACCTGTTTTCCCCCATATAGAAAGCTCCATTCTATCCCTCTTCATGCATATAGAAGGATTATTAATTGTGTGATCTTTGCCTTTTTGAAATGAAAGTAAAATACAAATCATGATGTTTATAATTAATGTGCAAGTGTTTAAAGTAAATATATGAATTTAAAAAGCTCAGTACTTATTTAAATCAATATTTTTGTCTTTATTAAGGCTATGAATCATTTTGGATGGCACTGTATGTGAGAAACAGCCTATGCTCAGAAAGGAAGGAGCAGATTGTATTCTATAGTTGGCTAAAATGAGCACTTACCAGAGAAGCCAGCAGGGGGCAACCATGTATGGGAAATGGTTCCTGGGGCCCAGGGCATAGTGTTAAAGCAAGCAAGGGAGTGCTTCCCTGTCCTGGGTATTGTGGCAGTTAGTTTTAATTATGGCCAGTTAGTTAGTATGTGATAGTTTTGAAGCTTTTGGCTGTTTAGTGGTGAGGTGTGCGACTACTGATCAGTATGCTGATAGGACAGTGTCCAAGGGAAAATGCTGTTGTGAAAATATTGTAGTATAGACCTAAGAGGCATTGAGCAGTTATTTTTATATGTAAAATGTATTTTAGTTTAGGGACACCTGCCTTTTATTCTGAATTTTAAGAAGGGTCAAAGCCCTTTTTCATGGGAAGAGCATCAGATGGATTCATCTCATTTAATTTCACATTTACATTTTATGCATTCACCCAGACAATTAGTACACAAAGAATAAGGCCTAGATTCATAAATCACCAAGTAGCAATTAATGAGAGTGTAGTAGTCGGGCCATAACACACCAGCGATAGGTAATCTTTTGTCACAAGAATTAACATGTGGAGGGAAGGTAGAGGTTTTTTTGTTCAATAGAATAGATAGAATATGGAAGAGGGCAATGGGAATCAGGGTTGTGAAGGAATTTTCTGTTTTACAATGTGTGTGTGTTAACATGGAGACAATTCACTCCATTAAACATTACTTTCATATATAATCCTCATTACCCAAATGCAGTATAAATGTGCTTGCATTCATACAAACCTAATATCTTTCTGTGTCTGTCCCTCTTTGAGGAAAACAGGCAGCCTAGAAGATCAACGGCTATGTTATTGTTAGTGAGAGTCTGCTTGAACATTCTGATCTTATGGCAAGGTCAGAAGTTATCTGGAGACTCAATACTATTAAACTTAGGTTGTCAGCTAAATGTCTTTCTCTGTACTGTGATATTATGCATAGAGTATGCCCCGTGTGGCAAATCAGAAGGAAAAGTTAAAAATGTCTTCTGTACTTCCTGTTCGACAGAGAGATCTGGTGAGACCTCTCTCATTCTGGTTTATCTGCAAATAAACAAAGTATTATTGTCTATTAATATACGGTTTTGTTGTGGTTCTGTTTGATCAGACTTGCTCACTGTGTGTCGACAGGGTGGAGAAGGGAAGGAGTGTTTCCTGAATAAATGTGTTTTCAGGTTATGGCGGAAGGTAGGGAGGGACTGAGATAGGCAGGTGGTTTTACCATTGTGGCGGGCGGGGGGGGCGGGTTTGGGAGAAGAGTGGTGGTGCGATGACCAGGTCGTCACAGGGAAGGGAGAGCTAGATGCCTGGTGGCAGCAGAGTGTAGACCATGGCTCTGGGTGTACGGTTTGACTAAGGCCTGAATGTATGGGGATGCAGCCTTGTATGCCAACACCAAAGTTTTGAATTTGATGCAGGAAGCCACCAGGAAACAGTGGAGGGGACGCAGTAGGTGTAAGGGGTCGGGTTCGGAGAAGGGAGTCTAAAAGTTATCCCTGTACGAATAACCACTAGAGCGGAAAACCTCCGCGAAGGAAGAAAAGAGAAAAATACCTCTTGCTCTCGATACGGGAGAGCACAAAAATGGAGGTAAACAAAACAAAGAATAGATAATAGCGACCCAGGAAATAGGGCGAGTGACTCGAGTGATAGAAAGAAAAGGAGGAAAAGCCTCTCACTCTCAATAAGAGAGAAAACAAAATAAGAGAGGTAAGGAAAAATGGTAAAGAAAGAAACTGTTTCCGTGAGAGAAAAAGGAAGACCAGAATCAGGAGCAGAAAGTGCAAAAGAGCAAACAAAATCCTACAAAGGAACTCTAGCACAGCCAATGGCAAGTCCCGCATTACACAAAAGCAACGCAATGGGGCAAAGAGGTCTTCTTTAATTTGCCTATACCGATACCGGCTATGTGTCAAATACAATGACAATATGGAAGAAGGAAGCACCGTGTTTATATAGCCCACGGGAAACTAGAAACAGGTAAATGCCGGGACACGGAAAAACACAGCCCGGCCAGGGGAAAAAATAAGGCAGAAGCGCCCTCTCGTGGCTCTGAAAGGAAGCGACTGCAGAGACGAGGGGAAGGCAGCTAAACCATGACAGGACCCCCCCCCCCCCTCTAAGGGACGACCCCAGACGATCCCTCAGAATCCTCTCTGCAGAAGGCCCTAATAAGTTCTGGGTCCAAGATTTTCCTGGAGGGGACCCAGCAGTGCTCCTCAGGGCCATAGACCTCCCAGTCTACAAGAAATTGGGCTCCTCTGCCCGCCCATCTCTCAGCCAAAATGTGCTGAACAGTATACACCGGACCTCCCCCCACAAATCAGGGAGGTTTGTCAGCCAGAACTAGGGGGCTCACGAGCACATGTTCCGACATGGAATGTGGAATGAATACACATAGAGTGCAGGCGCACAGTGACCGGGTTAATTCTGTAGGTGACTTTAAAAGGGCCCACAAAGCATGGCGCAAGTTTACGGCTAGTGACCTTTTTATGTAATCTCTCATAGCCGCACTCGGGGACAGATAAAGAATACAGGGAGCCCCTGGGAGAATCCGTGCCTGGGTACAAATCAATGGCACAGTCATAGAGCCTATGGGGTGGCAAGGTGGTAGCGCGTTGCTTGCTAAAAACCTTGGCGAGGTCAGTGTACTCTCCAGGTACATTGGCAAGTAAAAGAAACTCAAGTGCGACTTCTACTCTGGTGCTCTCCAAACTAGAAGAGGGATCAGATAAAAAATCCCACCTGATTTCAGAATCAGAGAGTTCCTCCAGAGAGCCCTCGCCCCAAAGGGAGTTATCATCAGCCAGTGAGTCTCAAGCCAAACTTTCCTCCCTATTTTCAGAGAGGAGAGAAGAGCTGTCTTTCTCAGAAAGGGAATCACTCTCCTTCAGGTCACTGTCTGAGCTGAGCTCAGAATGGAAACTGCACCCTCCTGAGGTGAGGGATACAGATGGTTGGCATTGAGACCTGTATTGGGGCCCCCATCTGAGAATGACAGCCTTATCCCTGCCCCAATCAATATGAGGGCTGTGTTGAACCAGTCAAGAATGTCCAAGCACAAGAGGATAAGCCAGGTGAGTTGACCAAAAAGAACTGAATGCGCTCAGAATGAGAGTCATGAGAAGCACACATATCTAAGGATCCCGTAATCTCTTTGATGTTCCCGGTACCCAATGGGTGACCGTCGAGAGCCGTCACCAAGTGGGGCCGAGTGAAGCGGTGTACCTCCAAGAGGAGGTAACAATATGTCTCGCTAAGGTTTCTGGTCCCTCTAGCGAAACCCCCCCATCTCCCTCTAATTTAGGGCACTGGTTTTTAAATTCCCCCTGCACCTGCAGTACCAACACCACTCCTCTCGTGGCTTAAGTCGCTTGGGCTCGCGCAGAAAGGTGCCGTCCACCTGCATAGACTCCTCTCTGTTAGGGGGAGAGTATGCGGAAGAGGGGGCTTAGGGCATTACCAAAGGAGAAGAGAGATAGCGAGTCGATCGCTTTCTCCTGTCACTTCTCTGTCTCTCTCATTCTCTCTCCCGCTTTCTGATGCGGTTGTCGATGCGAATGGCTGTGGAAACCAGAGCACCGAACATGGCAGGTGGCTCGAGCACTGCCAGGGCGTCCTTAATGGGATACGACAAAGCATTGAGAAACAAGGAGCTAAGTGGACCATCGGACCACCCTGTCTCCCCTGCCAGTGCTCGAAAGGTGATGGAGAAGCCTGCCACGGTGTCGATACCCTAGCAGAGAAGGATTAGTCTCGCGGCCTCCTGACCGGAGACGTCATGATCAAAGACCAATGCTATCTCCTCCATGATCCCATTCGCATCGTTCATAATCGGGTTATTAGCCCGAATTAGGGGGTCAGCCCATGCCAGAGCAGTCCCGGATAGAAGTGATAAAATAAAAGCTACCCGGGACTTCTGGGTTGCAAACCGGGATGACTGAGCCTTCCAATTTTTTTTTAAATTGGGTTAAGAAACCCCAGAGTTTTTCTGACTCCCCACCATAACGAAGCAGGAGTTGGAGTTTAGGTTCTCTGGTGGTGAAAGGAGTGGGCAATGGAGCGGGGTTAACCGGTGCTTGTGCGACTGGGGGGGTAGTAGTGAGAGACTGTCCACCAAATCCTGCAGGCAGTTTTCCTGATAGCACAGCTGATCCATCAGCAGATCCGGCTGAGCGTGCATGGCCTGCTGCCTGGCCTAGAGGGCAAGAATGCCCTCCTCATGAGAGTCCCAGGCAGAGCTCTGGGCGGCCAGCACTTGCTTAATACCCTGCGGTGTTGCCGGTCCTTCCATATAGGCTTCGATATTCGGTAAAGAGTCGGATTCGGAGGACCAGATGTGACAGAGGGAATCTAAAAGTTATCCCCGTAGGAATAACCACTAGAGCGGAAAACCTCAGTGAAGGAAGAAAGGCAAGAAATACCACTTGCTCTCAATACGCGAGAGCACAAAAACAGAGGTAAACAAAACGGGGAATAAATAATAGCGAACCAGGAAATAGGGCGAGAACTTGAGGACTCAAGTGATAGAACTAAAAGGAGGAAAAGCCTCTCACTCTCAATAAAAAAGAAAACAAAATAAGAGAGGTAAGGAAAAATGGTAAAGAAAAAAACAGTCTCCGTGAGACTAGAAAAGGAAGACCAGAATGAGGACCAGAAAGTGCAAAAAAGCAAACAAAATCCCAAAAGCTAGCACAGCCAAAGGCAAGTCTCGCGTTACACCAAAGCAAAGCTTCATCTGGTGGGCAGACATTTAACTGAAGATGTCAGCTAGGCAAGCTACGTGCCTCAACCTGAGTGGCAGAAGACAGGAAAAAGAGATACAGTTCAGTGTTATCAGCATAGCAGTGGTAGGAGAAGTTGTGGAAAGTGATGACTGAGCTAAGTTATCTGGTATAGAGGGAGAAGAGGAGAGGGCCCAGGACTGAGCCCTGGGGAACCCTAATAGAGAGGCTTTGTGATGAAGACAGTGACCCCCTCTATGATGCTTCATAGGTACGGTCTGACAGGTAGAAGGTGAACCATGAGATTCCCAGATCTGTCAGGGTGGCACAAAGTAGTTGTTAGTTAAGGGTGTCAAAGGCAGCAGACAGATCCTGGAGGATGAGGACAGAGGAGAGAGAGGCAGCTCCAGCGGTAAGGAGGGTTTCGTTTCAGTGACAGCAAGGAGCACAGTCTCAGTAGAGTGAGCAGGCTTGAATACTGGTCCAGAAGGTTCTTTGAGAGAGAAATTGGGAAAGTTCTTTAGAAACATTTAGTGCATTCAAGGACTTTAGAAAAGGTGATACAGGTCTAGTTTTTGACATTGCATGGATTGAGAGAAGGCTTCTTGAGAAGAGGAGTGACAAGCTGATTTGAAAGCAGCTGGAATGCAGCCAGAAGTCAGGGATGGGTTAATGAAGATAGTGAGGAAAGGGAGCGTGATCATCTGGAAGAGGGAGGAGGGGATGGGGTCGAGGTGGCTGGTGGTAGGCCGACTTGTGGAGACAAGTTTTAGGAATTTATCTGGGGAAAAAGGAGAGAGAAACTTTAAGCCAGAGTCAGAAGGGTTCAAACAGGGAGGGTTTGGGGGAAGGCTAGGCAGAGGCGGGTGAAACCTCAGATGTCATCAACATTCTTCTCAAAGTAGGAAACAAAATCCTCAGCAGAAAGAGAAGAGGAAGGACTAGATGGAAAGGGACTGAGGTGAGAGGAGAAGATGGAAGAGTTTCTGGGAGTTAGAAGTATAGGAGTGAATTTGAGAGAGGTTAAAGGTTGGTTTGGCAGCAGAGATGGAGGCAGAGAAGGACTGAATGTGAAAGAAGTGTTCTGCCAAGTCACTTTTGTGCCACCTTCTCTCAGTGGCCTAAACCCAGTGGCTCATTTTACAAGGCTTCAGGCAGCCAAAGAGCAGGTGGGCACAGGTGGGCAGGTCTATATAACGGGACATAAAATGTCAAAGGAGGATGAAACCGCAGATAGAAATTTGAAAGCTCTATAAAGTTGTCAAGTGGACCTGGGGGACGGTAATGAAATGCTGTGCTTGCAATTCTAGCTCAAACAAAGACATAGGCATGGATTATGTTCTTTACCATGAACTACAAATACATGAAAGTGTTTGCAGTATTTTTGAATGCATTATGGTATGTATTTTAAAGGGTTGTATACATGGTAGACATAGCCTAGTTACTCACGCATAGTCTATAAATAAAATGTTTTATTCATGAACATTTTGGAGAAGATTTTTTATTTTTTTTCAAAGCCCTAGGTGAGATTTGAGATACTTTCATAAATGTTTCATATTTCCCCCTTGTGCCCCACCAACTTATCTTGATTCCCCCCACCGGTTTTTCAGAAAGCATAAAACACTCTCAGGAATTTTTTTTTGCTATGCAAAACCTCAACCTCTGTTTTTAACCTGATTATCTATCACAGCCTCATGGAATTGAGGTTTGACACTTTCGTTGCATAATCAAATGAAATTCGTTGAACAAGCAGGCTAATTTGACGTTTTCTAAGGTGAGACTGAAGCCATTGATAGCTTATTCTCAGCTGTTGCAGGTCCTTTTAACGAAATGTAACCGCATATATTTTGTAAAATAACAGCCATGTCTGTTTCGCCATCAAGCAATCCGCCAAGGTGAAAAAGCAGGCTTCTAAAGGAAATGGGATAGGACATTTTGATTGGTTTATTGCATGTCACGCCCAAGACACACCTATAATTAATGAAGAGACTAAGTTCAGCTCAGCTTAGCGCCCAAAATACATGCCGGTAAACTAACAAAAATGGACTTGGACTCGCCCTAAATGGGACTTTACGCCATGCGCTTAGACCAAGCGCCAAGATCGCCAAGATAGAGCCCCTGGAGTTGATCTCCTCTATGCAGTACAGTGGAATGTGATTTGTGAAAAATGTAACTGAAAAGGAATAATTAACAATTGGGCCATATTTGTGACTCATGTTATGTGCAAGTGTTGGATTCTAGACCAGTTTCAATGATCTTCTATTTTATTCAGCTGTTCACTTCACTTTGAGCAGAGGTGTTCACTCCCCACAGCTGTGCTGAGGTGCACATCTCTGGTTGTCATGGACCAAAATGCTTTCTGTTTTTGTTCTACATTAGCTCTAAAGTGTTCTCATTTATCACTGACACAAAAGCAGCATTTAATTGACGAATTAGTATTATTTGATAATAATATGACTAATGGCTAATTATGATTCATTATCAAGCTAATAAAAAAACAATACAGAAACTAAAATGTATACATGGCATGCCAGTCATATAGAAAATATAGGTGAGAGAAATGGGAGCAAACATATAGCAGTTGTTTTTAATGTTTTATGAAAAACAATTGTTTCCATTTCTGGTGTTTTAGATATTTTGTCCACCC